>JACRUU010000027.1:6719588-6727088 GCA_030449085.1 Kryptopterus vitreolus | reverse complement strand
CACACACACATATATACACATACAAATAATTGATGATAATGAGCAAAGGAGAGAATGGGAGAAAGTGAGCCTTACTACTAGTTACTCTTCAGTAACTAGTACAACCTTCAGTAATTAAAATCTGGAATATCTGTGAATTGGTTAAACTCCCAGCATGCATGTTAAGATTATTATTGTTTTGCCTTATTGTATAGACCAAAGGGCAGGTTTCCATGATTAATCCTTAGAAGAGCCCACAGACTGTGACACTACCAAGATGGATGCACAGCCAATAGGCTTGATGGTGGAGAGCCCATGATACATGTGATAATTGTTTTTTTGTCTCCTTTCCTCATAAAGATGGCAAATAGCTACATGGCTACTCTGTTCTCCTCTGTTTGATAGTTTTTACAGTCATTTTTGAAATTGTTATTGTAATATTCTTTATATATATATATATATATATATATATATATATATATATATATATATATATATACACACACACACACAAACACAATTGGTTTGTAAATAATCAAAGCCCACATGTAAAATCAAACCTTGCAAAGTCACCAAAGCAATCTATAAAAGACGGAGACCTTAGTGCTATTGTGTCACACAGGATTTTTCTTTATTCTGATTTTTCTTTATTCTTGTATTCTTTTCTGGCTGTCCTATTACATAAATTTTAATACAACAAACATTAAACTACAAACTACACCATTGTATCACACTCGTTCAAGATAATTCACACTAGTAGATTGGATACTTCAGATTAAAAAGTTGTGTGTAAAAAAATAAAGCAAAAGCATCCCATTTCGATGGGAAACTAATTAACTGAATGTTATATTCTTTAATTATAAAAGCAATTTTTTTTTGGACTCTTCAATGAGAAAAATATTGAACAAAGCAAAATAGCCTAAAAATCAAGTGGCTTTATATGCACAGCTGATTTACTATTCATATATATATATATATATATATATATATATATATATATATATATATATATATATATATATACACTATACAAATGTACTATTCAATTTTGTCCACTGATCTCAACTACATTTAACCAAAGGAAAGCAAGAAATGACCCTGTGGGACTGTTTGAGGTTGCTTATGCTGCCTTTTGCGCAACACATAGGGTACTGGTTGCATCAGACAGTCTGAACAGTGTAATTGAGACTCCAGAGATCAGGACTTATCCACTCCCACCTTCTTAGCCTCATCATACTCTATCATAACCGTGCTGACTACCCTCCCACAATGCATTGTTCCTGCTGCAATCTCGCGTAATACTTTCAGAGCCACCAGCCGCAGCTCTGTCGGTTGCCTGGAAACCAGATACACTGCATTAATCAGTCGAGATTGCATGAGACTCAGTAGCAAACAGACAAATGGATTGAAATAAGACACAAAACGTACCTGGATCTCTATTTACGCCAGTGAAAATAAAAAACAATGACAGGCTCTGGTAGATTTGGGTAAAAGCCGTAAAAGAAATTCGTTCCTATCCCCGATTCCCTGACCCTTCATAAAGCCTGCTAGCTAATAAACAAGAAGAAAAAATAGGACCTGCTGCAATAAGATATGTTATTTTGCTCACATAATTGCTTTTCGTATTTCACTATGCGCTTTATGCTTCCACTGGTGTGTCAAGGGGAGATGCTAATTAATTTTTCCTCAGGGGAGTACGTTTCATCATGCATTGTTTTCAACCCCTCGCTTACACAATCTTCTGACACAGTTGCAAAAGTCTCAAAACCATAAGAATGGACAAATAAAGTGAGTAGGAAAAAATATAGAGAGTAAAAATGTGTTGTTTCTTCGTTGCTTAAAAACAGCAGCCTTGAGGAGGACCGTTTAAGAGAGCGCACGCGCCTGCTGGATTTAGAACCGCTGTTACGTGGTCCTTTTTCTTCGCCAGACGCCGAGGCACCGTAAAGAATTGAATTTAGACTGAATTTTAACGATTTGTGCGCAACACAGCAGAGTTGATCAAATAGTCCATAGTCTTTAGTAAAATTGGTAAAATTGGACAGTCTTTCTGGGACATGTCGAGCGAGTATTCTTTAATGGTAGACGGAAAACTTATCTCGGTGTGACGGCATGAAACAATATCCAATGGCCTGCTCCGTCTCCGAAATTCTCCTCTGGAAACGGTCCCTATCCCGAGCATGCTCCTCCCACGGCCCCTTACGGCTTGCTTGAAGAGCGAACGACCAGGCTTTCATCTTGTGAATTTGGATGACTGGAGAGAATTTCACCTGGGAAAAGAAACTGAATGTTCATCCACTGCCTTCGGCTCACAAAAGCAAACATGGAATATAAATAATTCGTTGGAACGCTAGCACGCAAAACGTGTATGTGCATGCAATTCACACAAACCGACTAATATAGGCTGCCGCAACGAACAAAAGTACGCTAATCACAACACGCAATGGATACGTAAAGTCTTGATGGGTATTAGTGGGTATTAGTGCACTCACAGTATTGGTGCATGAATAATTAGGTTTAAGCAATTCAATACACAGTCACATGGTTCATTATATTATATATATATATATATATATATATATATATATATATATATATATATATATATATATATATATATATATATATATATATATATATGAGTGTTTCAGATGTTATGTGTGGGGTTTTTTATCTGCTCACTGCTTGCACACACTACAAAAACCTTTAACGGGGGGGGGGGGGGGTGGGTAGCCTTTGCATTATGTAATATAACATCATATATTACCATATCATATATTTTAATATCATATAAGATGTATATTAATAAATATATTATTTTTATTACCCTTTTAACCGTTGAAACGTTTTTTGTCTTTGTCATGCTGCCATCAACAATCTTATTTACGGGCCTTTTCCAGTTTACTTTCACCGGCGTCTCCACACACGGCTGAGGACACCTGTGACTGGTAATTTTCCTTTGCATCAAAAGTGGCTTGGGTTTTTTAGTCCTTGCGCATTCGCTGTCTGTTTGACGGCTTTTCTCCCGGCAGTCTCTAAACGCGTGTGAACTGTGGAAAGAAGCTCTGAAGTTTAACGGGTGATACGGGTCGTCGTCACGCGACAGAGATTTCCACAATGCTTCTTCTTCGTCTTCCGAGGTGACGCTTTCGTTGTTCCCTTGCCCGGTAGAATCTGAGCAGCACGACACGCTGCTTGGTGTGGACGTCGCCTCGTTTCTTTGCTGACTCGACGCGCTTTGCGTTCTCCTAGAAATTGCACTGGACAGACAGGCTGTGAAGTGAAGCGGGTGATACGGATCCTTGGAACACCTGAGAAGGTCCCAAAGCCTATCGCTATCCTCGCGCTCCATATCCATCGAGGAACTGTCCGAGCTGCCCCAACTGAACTCGCTGTCGGAACTTTGGCCTTTCGCCGCTAACCAGGACAAGTTGCATTCCAACCCCACGCAACAATCACACTGTTTCTGAGCATCGCTACTATAAAGACACTGCATGCATTCTTCATCCGCTGTGCTGTCCAGGGCTGCGTGGAAATTCCAGTCGAAACTGCGCTTCCATTCATACTGCTGACCCATATACATATCTTCTTTACTGTTGTGGCAGTCGGTTGCACAAGATACCAGATTGTCCACCAGCGAGCAGCAGAAATTGTCGTTCACGTGACTGGAGAGAACACACCTGGAATGTGAGTTTAGGTTGAAAGGGTCCTTGTTAAATCTCGACAGCGAGCTTTGACCTGCCGCTACATCGTTCTTGTTGCTTTCGAACAGCGATGACAGGAGAAAACCCTCGGTGTCGTGATGGCCGTTCGTCATGTGCTGTATGTGTTCTCCTGCGTCGTCCGTGATGCGCAGGTGAACTTCAAACCTGAACATCTGGAAAACTGGGCGACAAAGAACAATGGTGGAAATAAGGTTTTACAGAACAGGGCTTTTCATTAAGATCCCATTCTTTGATCAATTACGTCCAAATAAGGCATTTATTTACTATTAATTATATGGTAGAAAAATCATTGCTTTATAATAGGAGATCTGTAGAAATGTAATTAATGAATCCATCATAATGTGCGATAGATTATTGTCAGTCATGCATTCTGCTAAGAATATGTTAGATAAAAAGTGAAGTCTAAATTATTCCCAAATATTTCGTCCTAAATGGTGTTGAGTGATTATTCATACACATGTGTATTATTTATTTCAATTCAAAAATGTTTTTAAAAACGTTCTGGTTTTGTTTTCATGCAAAATAATAGTGTTTGTGGCTTAATCAGTGTCTTAAATACCTTTAAAGTTAGAAAATATAGGTAGCTTGATGCTACATCATGTTTATGGCCTTATATGTTTACAGTTAAACACTAATAAACTATGAAGCACACAATTTTCTGACAATATTCACAAAATATATAAGTGTATATGATATAGCACAGCTACGAATGTCATAAAATTAGAAGAGGAAAAATTATAAATTAGAAAAAATTTAAAGGTCTTATTTACTTAATTAATATGTTTAATATACAGAAAAAATATATGGGTTGCCTTTTTTAAAGATGTTCCAGAAACTATCCAAATTATTACATCATCATTATTGTTATTGTTAGTAGCAGTAATGTTGTCGTTGCTGTTGTTGTTTACTTATTCCCTTAAAGCTATATTTCGTGGCTATATTTTACATCTCTAGTACCAAGTACAACTCCGCTGTCATTATCATTACAAATTCAACTAAAAAAAAAGTCATTAAAATTGACCAAATTATGTTTCATTCAGGAGTAATTTAAATAATTAATAATCAGTGTTATTACGGGTGGAAATGAAGATAAATACAAACATGTTTACATTGTATTGCCACGCTTGTTTACCTGCCATTAAGCTGCAACAAATGACTTGGAGTATTAAGCGGAAGTTTTCCCACAGTACGGTCAGGATCTGCCTGGTCCACGGTAAAAGCGCTGTGGCCATCCCGCTGTGGCTGGAGAGCTGCATCGCACTTCGCTCTCTCGTCCTTCCTAACACGCTTTCCATCCTCTTCACCGGAGCCACACACACACACACACACAAAACACAACAAAAGGGTCAAGTAATCTGAAAATCCTCTTCACCGGAGTTTGTCGTTTGCTTTAGAAATGTCAAAAAGCTCATTTTCTCTTATGAAAATGTCATTAATGTCGAGTAGAGGAATAGAAGAGCGTCCATGTTTTCAAAAATGCTGTCCTTAACGACGAGCAGCGATATAAATCACTTCTCTCAGTACCGCCTCTTTCTACATACACGGGGATGATGCAGACCCGCACCACTTCCCAAAGGGCTAGCACCTGTTACTCCAAGAAATAAAATAAATGAATACATAAAAGCTCTTTTAAACTATTAATCACACCGTTTTCTGTCTATATTTACAAAATATATTCAAGTTTTATATATATATATATATATATACACACTAAATTATAAATTATATATATATACCTTTGTGGTTAGCACGTTCGCCTCACACCACCAGGATCCGGGTTCGATTCCCGTCTCGGCCATGTGTGTGTGTGGAGTTTGCATGTTCTCCCCGTGCCTCAGGGGGTTTTTTTTCTCCGGGCTCTCCGGTTTCCTCCCCCCGGTCCAAAAACATGCACGGTAGGTTGATTGGCACCTTGGAAAATTGTCCCTAGTGTATGAATGTGTGTGTGTGAATGTGTGTGTGTGTGTGTGTGTGTGTGGTGTGTGTGGTGTGTGCCCTGCGATACGTTGGCATTCCATCCAGGGTGTATCCTGCCTTAATGCCCATAGACGCCTGAGATAGGCACAGGCTCCCCGTGACCCGAGGGAAGATCGGATAAAGCGGTAGAAGATGAGATGAATGAATGAATGAAATGAATATATGATATATAGTCCTATATATATATATATATATATATATATATATATATATATATATATATTTTTTTTTTTTTTTTTTTTTTTATGCAGTACACAGTGAAATGAGACAACGTTTCTCCAGAACCAACATGTTCAACAAAATATTCATACAACACAGAGCTGAGGACTAGACTAAGTTAGTCCTTAATAAAACATAAAGTGCAACGTGTGAAACCTGGTGTAAACAGAGCAAAAAAAGACAACATGAGACATTACAGGAAAAATACACAAACACCATCAACCAGTAACCTAGAATAGTCTTTATTTGTCACATATACATACAGAACAGTGACATATTTCTTAGCATATCCCAGCTTGTTTGGTATCTGGGGTCAGAGCGCAGGGCCAGCAATGATACGGCGTCCCTTGGAGCACAGAGGGATAAGGGCCTTTCTGAAGGGCCCAAGGGTGGCAGCTTAGCAATACCGGGGCTCGAACTGCGACATTCCGATCAGTGGCCCAGCTCCCTAAACCAGTGAACTACACCTACTGTATGTCTGTATACAGTGCCGTGTGATACTAGAGTTATGCGTGTACTTGAGGTGTAAACAGTGCGTCAGTGATGTGCAAAAGAATATTTAATATAGCTCAGCTACAAATGTCTTAAAAAGGCAAGAAAGGAAAAAAAGATGACTTTTCATAGCTTTGCAAAAATTTTTTAAAAAGGCAAGATAACCTGAGCATACTTCCGGTTATAAAAATGCTGGTCAAGTACACAAGTTATGGGTAATATGAGGACATAGCTGTTATAAATGATAACAAACCACTGGCTGAAATACTGTACACTATAATAAGAACAACATATCACACTGATAGGTTTATATTTTTATTATGTTCTTTATATACTATACTCTGGAACAAGTTCACTACAAGACACACCCAATATATGTCATTAACATGTTTATTATTGGTATACACTGGGAGAAAAATGTAAGATTTACTTGATAATGTAGATATAATTTGCACGAACAGATTAAATTTTACTGCTATAGTAGTAACTCCCCTGTCATTATCGGGGAAAAATCGACTTAATATTTAATTCAATGCTCAAAAAGTAAAATTGACCAAATAATGTTTAGAAGTAAGATTTATTTAAGCTAAAGGTCATGTATTGTTTTATCAAGAGGTGCCTTGCTTTTATCGAATAATTAATACATTTTAATGATTACTTTTTTGTAGATTCTATATATATATATATATATATATATTTTTTTTTTTTTAATTTCAGAAATTTTCACTTACATGATTTTCAATTGCACTACTAATTTATGTCTTAAGTAAACTGTAACCACGTATATTTATTTACAAGTCACACAACTGAAATACATTTAAACATTTACCAAAAAATACCGAAAGTTACTTAACATTCCCAATCTATTATCTACTTCTGTTTGAATAGCATTTTGTGAAATGTAGTTTTCATTACATGAAAGCTCGAGAGATTTTTATTGATATCACTTACAAAATATGAAGGATGGCTTAATATGAGGTTTTGCTACTATATCTACACTTGCAATTAACAGATCTGCACCTACATCTTCATTTGTGAACGGATAATTGTCTAGTTTTTCGTTATTTTAATTCAGTGTATGTGTATAGAATGGAAATAAACAACTTGT
>JACRUU010000027.1:6657088-6714588 GCA_030449085.1 Kryptopterus vitreolus | reverse complement strand
TACTGCACAGGGGCCGCTTATGACGCAATGAACGCGGTTTGATTGGCGAACTTCCCTGTGTCATGCATTTTAATATACATTTCACCAACAGCGCCCTCTGGTGTCACAACCTAATTCAGTGCAACATCGGCGTCAACTTGAGCAACACTAACACTAACACTCACACCGCCAGGATCCGGGTTCGATTCCCGTCTCGGGAATGTGTGTGTGGAGTTTGCATGTTCTCCCCGTGCCTCAGGGGGTTTTTCTCCGGGTTCTCCGGTTTCCTCCCCCAGTCCAAAAAAAAACATGCACGGTAGGTTGATTGGCACCTTGGAAAAATTGTCCCTAGTGTATGAATGTGTGTGAATGTGAATGTGTGTGTGTGCCCTGCGATGGGTTGGCATTCCATCCAGGGTGTATCCTGCCTTAATGCCCATAGACGCCTGAGATAGGCACAGACTCCCGGTGACCCGAGGAAGATCGGATAAAGCGGTAGAAGATGAATGAATGAATAATTTATATAATGTATATAATAGTAATATACAGATCACATTTATCTGTATTGAAAATAACTTTCATAACCAAAGCAATAGAAACGTTTAAATACAAGACATTTTATGATTTTATTCAGTGTTACATTCTTCTCCCAGAATAAGACTGAATGCACAAGTCTATCGATTCGTCGAATCGATTCGTCGACTAGATGCCACGCTCAGAGCAGATCTTCGAATCGAAGCGTCACCCAGTCTCGTCTTCTGGCCTCAGGTCAGCCGCGAGCATTTTTCTGAACTGTCTCTTTCTCTCTATTCGTTCATTTGCTTCCTTTCGTTTCACTTGTTTCCGTATCCTGGAGTCCTCCTTCTGTTTTAGCAGCTCGCTCTCGTCACCTTTGTAAAAAACGTCCAGTTTCTCCTGCATGATCTCCCGTGCACGCTGCCGGTTCAAATCCACCGAGCGGGTCTGGTGACACTGCCAGGGGAGGATGAGAGGAGAGGGGGGGGGTTTACACACTTCACATAACACCGAGACTGACCACACGTTATAATGCACGTTGTAATAACACCATACCTTTACAACCAGTCCAGTCGGGGTATGTTTTAATACCACGCAGTTACTGGTTTTGTTGGTCGCTTGTCCTCCGGGTCCCGAACCACGCACGAACTGTTCTTCCAACTCTTCCTCATTCAACAGCGGCAGGTCAAATCGGCGTTTCTTCCCTGCAAAGTGAACGCACGGCCAACCGAGCGCCTGATTCGGGAAGAACCGGGCATGCTTTTGAGAGACTCCTCTGAGTCCCGCGCAGAATAACGCGCACGCCCTCGGGAACATGTTATAACAACACTTGGCATTATAACGCTGGGTATGTACACACGGTGACGGAAGTGACGAAAGAGAATTCGCTGATCCTGAAAGGAAGAGCACATTATTACATCATAACTAAGGAAACGATATATTAAATGAAACACCGAGTGATGTAAAACCCTATGCAAGCCAGGGTCATTAAAATGTACGGTTTGTTTGTTGTTGTTGTTGTTGATGATGATGATGAACCGGAAGTCTTACAAAGAAATAAATACAAATGGTTGCAATGGAATTAAACGCTCGTAGTGGGAAGATCGGATCATTTTAGCCACTTGGTTCTTTGAGACTCATTCGAACGAGTCATTTAGTTCAGTTAGTTTAGTTCAGTGGATCTGAAATAATATGAAACGTTGCATTTTCAATAAGCAGATCACAATACGTCTAAATAAACAACCTTTGGTTCTAATAATTAAAGTATAATATGGGTGATATTTAAATCAACAGTTATAATCGTGTTTATATAAAAAATATATATATATATATATATTCATATATCTTCGAGTCTGTGCCTATCTCAGGCATCTATGGGCATTAAGGCAGGATACACCCTGGATGGAATGCCAACCCATCACAGGACACACACTCACACACACACACTAGGGACACTTTTCCAAGGTGCCAATCAACCAACCGTGCATGTTTTTGGACCGGGAGGAAACCGGAGAACCCGGAGAAAAAAACCCCCTGAGGCACGGGGAGAACATGCAAACTCCACACACATGGCCGAGACAGGAATCGAACCCAGATCCTGGTGGTGTGAGGCGAACGTGCTAACCACTAAGCCACCGTGCCCCTTATATATATATATATATATATATATATATATATATATATATATATATATATATATATAAAATAATAATATAAATGTATAAATAAATAAAATATATATATAAATATATAACAATTGCACTTGAATCTATGATAATGCATGTCAGAGTTTCTACCGTTTTCGACCGCTCACATTGCAGAACCCTATTTTAAGTATTTTAAGCTTTTTCTATTCGTATAAAAGTATTTAGTCTATTCTTTAGCAAATCACCTTTGTTTGACTTGACTTGACTTCATATTTTAATCAGTATTTTGATGATGAATCAATGAATGTACAAAGAACTCCATGACATCTGCGACTTAGCTTTTTACTGAATGACTAGTGACAGATAAAATTGCCCAGTTGATTTAAATGAATATAGAAAATGAACTTTAAATGTAACCCATGTATAAAATTGACACCATGGACATCACATTAGTTTCCTAAAACGTAACTTTAAAATAGTCTCTTTAACTCTTTTGCTATCCAAGGATACAAATGTTTTTCATGGAGACCAATTTTTTTGTACACTGTCCTGAAGATGAATAATAAATGAATTCATTTATGTCCAGTTTGACATTAAGGGCAACTAATAGGGTATCGTTTTCAACCGTACAAAATTGTAATAACCAGATTATGTAAAACAGTAAATCAACAGAAATCGACAACAGGAATATTCAAATGAGCTTTATGAAATGCTCCAGTAAACACATTTTACACAATTCAAAAAGCATAGAAACAGTGTTTATTCAATTAAAACATATGATCCTTTTTAAAAATTCCTTAAGGTTACATTATCTGAATGTAGTCCAGTGTTGCGTTCCTCTACCGGTTAATGCCTAGTCTCTTCTGGAATGAATCACCATCTCTCTTGGTTGATTGCTAAAAAAAAGAAAGAAAAAGGATTGACATGAGGAAGTAGGTAACTCATTCATTCATTCATCTTCTACCACTTTTATCTGTTCTTCCCTCGGGTCTCAAGGAGCTTGTGTGTGTGTGTGTGTGTGTGTGTGTGTGTGTGTGTGTGTGTGTGTTTGTGTGTGCATGTGTCTCCATGTTCTCCCCGTGTCTCAGGGTTTTTTTCTTCGGGTTCTCCGGTTTCCTCCCGGTTCAAAAACATGCACGGTAGGTTGATTGGCACCTTGGAAAATTGTCCCTAGTGTGTGAATGTGTGTGTGTGTGTGTGACACTTAACTAATTTACTAGAGTGTACAATTAATATCTGAAAATTTGTAACTTTTGTACATAAAGAAAAAAGGGGTTGGATTGGTTCACATTACATTTTGACAGCGAAGGGAAAAAATGGCTCAGGAACATGACAAGGAGCCGGAATTTTAGGGCTATTGCTACAGCGATTAAAAAAAAAAAAAAAGATTATAAATAGATGTTTACCGTACTTTTGTATACATTTACACAACCTCTCCCCCCACCCGAAAAAATACACTTTTTAAATGTGTATTTAAATCAGGGGTTCTCAAACACGGGGGCCACCAGATGGCGCTAGGGGGGCGTCAGTGATATTCTAGAACAGGGATCACCAACCTTTTTGTAACTGAGAGCTACTACATGGACACCGAGTCATATAAAGGGCTACCAGTTTGAAATACTCCTCTGAAATAACAAATTTACCTTTAGTTATATATTATTATTATTATTATTATTATTATTATTATTAATGATACTCGTTTATCTATGTGAATACACTTGTGATTTTTGACAGTGACTATCAACAACGAATTAACTACATTTTACATTATAGACGCATCTCACTGATGAGTTGTGCACTTTTTATAGCAAGCCTGAGAGCTACTCATGTGCTCCTTGGGGGCTACCTGGTGCCCACGGGCACCACGTTGGTGACCCCTGTTCTAGAATCTAGTTTAGGAAATGTTATATATATATATATATATATATTTTTTTTTTTTGTTTGTTTTTTTTTTTTTTGTTTTGTTTTGTTTTGTTTTGTTTTTGTTTTTTTTGTGTTTTTACAAAAAAAAAAAACTGCCTTACAGTTTGGAGCCTTAACTATATATATATATACAGACGTGGACAAAATTGTTGGTACCCTTTGGTCAATGAAAGAAAAAGTCACAATGGTCACAGAAATAACTTTAATCTGACAAAAGTAATAATAAATAAAAATTCTATAAATGTTAACCAATGAAAGTCAGACATTGTTTTTCAACCATGCTTCAACAGAATTATGTAAAAAAATAAACTCATGAAACAGGCATGGACAAAAATGATGGTACCCCTAACTTAATATTTTGTTGCGCAACCTTTTGAGGCAATCACTGCAATCAAACGCTTCCTGTAACTGTCAATGAGACATCTGCACCTCTCAGCAGGTATTTTGGCCCACTCCTCATGAGCAAACTGCTCCAGTTGTGTCCGGTTTGAAGGGTGCCTTTTCCAGACTGCATGTTTCAGCTCCTTCCAAAGATGCTCAATAGGATTGAGGTCAGGGCTCATAGACGGCCACTTTAGAATAGTCCAATTTTTTCCTCTTAGCCATTCTTGGGTGTTTTTAGCTGTGTGTTTTGGGTCATTGTCCTGTTGCAAGACCCATGACCTGCGACTGAGACCAAGCTTTCTGACACTGGCTAGTACATTTCTCTCTAGAATTCCTTGATAGTCTTGAGATTTCATTGTACCCTGCACAGATTCAAGACACCCTGTGCCAGAACAAACGCCCCCCAGCAAAGCAGCAGACCCAGAACATAACAGAGCCTCCTCCATGTTTCACAGTAGGGACAGTGTTCTTTTCTTGATATGCTTCATTTTTTCGTCTGTGAACATACAGCTGATGTGCCTTGGCAAAAACTTCGATTTTTGTCTCATCTGTCCACAGGACATTCTCCCAGAAGCTTTGTGGCTTGTCAACATGTAGTTTGGCATATTCCAGTCTTGCTTTTTTATGATTCGTTTTCAACAATGGTGTCCTCCTTGGTCGTCTCCCATGTAGTCCACTTTGGCTCAAACAACGACGGATGGTGCGATCTGACACTGATGTTCCTTGAGCATGAAGTTCACCTTGAATCTCTTTAGAAGTCTTTCTAGGCTCTTTTGTTACCATTCGGATTATCCGTCTCTTAGATTTGTCATCAATTTTCCTCCTGCGGCCACGTCCAGGGAGGTTGGCTACAGTCCCATGGATCTTAAACTTCTGAATAATATGTGCAACTGTACTCACAGGAACATCTAGTTGCTTGGAGATGGTCTTATAGCCTTTACCTTTAACATGCTTGTCTTAATTTTCTTAATCTGATCTCTTGTCTATAATTTTCTTTCTGATCTCTTGAGACAGCTCTTTCCTTTGCTTCCTCTGGTCCATGTCGAGTGTGGTACACACACATACACCATATCACCAAACAACACAGTGATTACCTGGAGCCATATATATAGGCCCAATGGCTGATTACAAGGTTGTAGACACCTGTGATGCTAATTAGTGGACACACCTTCAATTAACATGTCCCTTTGGTCACATTATTTTCTGTGTTTTCTAGGGGTAGGGGTACCATCATTTTTGTCCATGCCTGTTTCATGAGTTTATTTTTTTACATAATTCTGTTGAAGCATGGTTGAAAAACAATGTCTGACTTTCATTGGTTAACATTTATAGAATTTTTATTTATTATTACTTTTGTCAGATTAAAGTTATTTCTGTGACCATTGTGACTTTTTCTTTCATTGACCAAAGGGTACCAACAATTTTGTCCACGTCTGTAAATAAAAGTACCACAATAAAATTCCATGACTTTTCCATGACTTTCCAGGATTTTCCATGACCGTGGGAACCCTGTATATATATACGTATATATGTATGTATATATATGTATGTGTGCGTATATATATATATATATATATATATATATATATATATATATATATATATATATATATATATATATATATACATATATATACACACATATACACACATATACACACATACACAGAATAACCTGGGAGGGTTAATCCAGAAGAAAAACAATAATGCTACAATCGAAAGATTGACGTTGTTTTGCGGTCATGAGATTTTCTTTTGGGGGGAGGGCACAAAAGGATTCACCCTACACCACAATTTCAGCTGAGAAAGTGATTTAAAACCATAGCAAAATTCCTTACACTGAACATTTTTATTGTTAAAAGCAACAGTATACCTTATTGATGTCTTTGTGCCTGTCCTTGCTGACAATTTCTTCCAAAATCTCTCCATCTCCTCTCACAAGCCTGTGAGGAAAGAAATCCACACATCAGTTTATCGTTTGCTACGTGAAAGATTACTTATTAATAGCTTATTTTTCAAATCTAGGTATTTCGAGCGGGTGACACACCTGGTACGTCCCGTCTCCGGGTCAACGACTCGGCGAATAACACTCTGTCTGGCTTCATACTCCTCTTTTGTCATCGGTCTCTTGGTGGAAAAACTGGCCTTCTGTTCATCAGTCATCACTGAAATGACATTACAAAAATAATGTTGTTCAGGATTAATGAATGCGCGCCGTTTGAATCCCTAAGCAAATATTCACACATCAGTGGTAGCATTCCGAATACAGTGGAACCTCGGTTTTCATCTTTAATCCAGGATCGTTCAGTGAAAACCAAAAAAATAAAAAATAATAACAAATACATTTTTCCCATAAAAATAAAGTGAATTGAATAAATACATTCCATACTCCCTAAAACATATGATGTATTTTATAGGGAATAATTATGGTTTTTCATACAGAAAACACAGAGAAATACAGTAAATATAAGCTTATTTACTGTCTTCTCAAACTTTTAACCGCATCAAGACCAGCTTATGGCTCACTTTGCTCCTGTCTCTTAAAATAACCATCAATGGAGATCTGTTTCTGGCAGTACTTTAAAATTTCTCTCAAATGAGACAAAGCAGTCTCGTTATAAAGGTCACCAGCACGAACAGTAACTTTCTCAGGATGATTCTCCACAATCTGGACATCGTTCCACTTCCCTGAGATCTCCTTGATCAGTAAAGATCTCTCTTCCTCCTCGCCTGAAGCGACGTCCTCGGTTTCTGCCTGTATGCGGTTCAGAATGGGAATTGAACTTACTGTGGATGGAGACTTGCCATATTGAACAACGATGCGCGCTCCACACGTTCGTACTTTGCGGTGATTTTCGTTAGTGCTATGATGAATTACTGTACAGTACATTGTATATTACAGTATACTGTATGGCAATCACAATTAGTGAAAAAACAAAATCACAAATATTGACAAAAAAGTCTAAATAATTGCGAGAAATGGTAGACGATACGTGCGCTATGAAAAACGGACTGCGGCTGAAAAGTGGTCCCTGAAAACTAAAGCAAAATTTCGACAACATTTATTGACGAAAACCAAAAAAAACAAAAACCAATTCAAATGAAAACCAAGGTTCCACTGTATGTATGTGTATATGTGTGTGGTGTGTGTATATATATATATATATATAGATATATATATATATATAGATATATATATATATATATATATATATATATATATAGTATATATATATATATATATATATATACATATACATACACACACACACACACACATACTCTCCAATTTTGAGAATATGTCAGAATACAAAAATACACATTTATACTGTATATATATATACATATATACACACACACACTCACACATATGTATGTATGTATATATGTATGCATGTATATAATTTTTTTTTTTTTTTACAAAAATATTTAATAAAGCTCACTCGCCTGGACCATGCTCTGTGGCATCATCACTTTGCCAGGTTTCTAAGCAGGACTGAGGCTTTCCTACTGGAACAGGAACCGAAACCGGGATCATCACCGGAGCTTTATTCGCTGCCACCTCAGCTTTAGCTGCTAACTTCTTCATCTTTTTAAGTCGTTTCTTCTCCTTTTTCACCTTCTTTTTTTCCTTGGCTTTCATTTTCTTCAGCTGCTTCTTGGCCTTTTTATTTTTCCTCCTCTTGGCCTTTTCGTCGCTGGATGAAGATGACGACGAAGATGATGATGATGAACTGCTGGATGATGTTGACGAACGTCGCTTTCTCGTCTGAGTTTTTGTTTCTGCTTTACAACATAAATAAAAGAGCATTTGGGAATATTCTAGAAATAACGTAGACAACAAGCCTAGCTTAGTCTGCGTAAAATAAGTGAATAAAGGACAAAACCTAATATAAAAGAGGCACTTTTGTATGTCGCTCTGGATAAGGGTGTCTGCTAAATGCCATATGTTGAAATCTAACAAGTGTAATAAAAATATACAACATTACCATTGAAATATTATAATATTGATTGTCACAAAATCGTGCTACAGACATCAAGAATTTGTGAATCCTGCGCTCAAAACCACCCTATTAGGTCATGTTTGTTTTCACTCTTTTTCCAGATAATCAGGTCCATACACATTTATACAAGGACACAATTTCTATTCATTCATTCATTCATCTTCTACCGCTTTAGCTGATTTTCCAACGGGGAGTCTGTGTCTATCTCAGGCGTCTATGGGCATAAAGGCAGTGGATGGAATGCCAACCCATCGCAGAACACACACACACACACACACACACATTCATACACTAGGGACAATTTTCCAAGGTGCCAATCAACCTACCGTGCATGTTTTTGGACCAGGGAGGAAACCGGAGAACCCAGAGCAAAACCCCCTGAGGCACGGGGAGAACATGCAAACTCCACACACACATGGCCGAGACAGGAATCGAACCCGGACCCTGGTGGTGTGAGGCGAATGTGCAAACCACTAAGCCACCGTGCCCCTACAATTTTTATTTATTTATTTTCCACAGGAATTACTCCTGTGTACACCACATCCAAAATCATGTAATCAGAAAATTCTGATGGAATACCTGCATTAGGACTCTTGCTGGAGCGTTGGGCGTGTTTCTTGTGAGGACTTGGTCTCGCAGCGCTGGAGCTGGAAGATGACGAGCTGGACCGGTGACGTTTCTTTGATGATCTTCGCTCTTTCCCGTGTCTACTCGTATACACCTCCGGAGATCTGCTGCGGGACCGGCTCCGCCCCATTGTCACCTGGAACAAGATGCAAAGATTAAACCTGGGCACATTTAAAGGCGGAAGCACATGTATATAATATAGAGGATATCCAGTGGTTTTCATCACTGCGTCGCTGAGCCGTCTCTGATCTTTTTAGTACGACCAATTCTACTGCCCGTCTTTAACTAAGGTTGGTTTTTGGTTTCTTTACGCCATGCCAGCTTCTATAGCTACGTTCATGGCGGGATGTAGGTTTTACTATTCAAAAGTAAAAGAATACAAATTAAATATGATGTTTAAGGTTAATATTTTCTTTTAAAAAATCGATTTAAGTGTTTCTTTGAGTGTTCCAATCAATCAGAATATGCTTTATGTTTATCAGGATTTGGCAGGTTGAGCACTTCAGGGAATTTTCTCCTGATAGTAGAAATATGTGGGTTATTCTGGGATGTCCTATCCGGCATCGTGTGCAGGTTATGTCATCCCAATGGCTGTTATTTTTTCCCTTCCGTCAGGATTGATTTTAGATCTTAAATAAATTGTTATTTAGACACCGACCTCATTCCAATTTCCGTTTTGTCCAACTATGGTGGTTATTTGTGTGGTTATTTTCCTCGTACCACACCGAACAATCAGAGAAGATATGAAATCTTATCAACAAACCCTTAATGCATACTTGAAATGACGTTAGTAACTGCTGCCTGAAACGCTTGGTCAATAAAATGCCCCCTAGGTTTGGATATAAAGTCTATATTGTCCAGGCTTTCCTGCCTTTAAACAAATCAATGTTTTATATTGACATGTGAAACACATCATTCGTGCTGGCATAAAAAATTCACGACATCAGCAAATCAATTTAACATAATTAAACTTAAACCCGTTCTAACAAGCAACTTTTCATTCCTACTCAACTACATTTATGCTCTTTGTTAAAAGTTGCCGCTGACATTCCCTTTGAGAGCCAACTTTTGTTGAAGCTTAAAATAATATATAAATATTTCCTTTCTCTAAAACTCACAGGTGCATTCAACCACAGTGCGCTCTGAATATTTGGTTTTACTATATGTATTTATTTTTATTTGTGAATTGAATAGGGTGGAAACCTGTTTCCGACACAAAAAAATTCCATGATAGAAACTTTCGATTCCGATTTGTTTCCCCTCAGAACTCTGAGAGTTATAAAGTCAGAATTGTGAGATCAAATATAAAATGTCGTAATTGCGAATGGAGACGACGCAGGACGAGCGCGTCGCCACGTCAGAGACAGATAGCGCTCAGAGAGCCTTTGATGTCTTTTCACATTTTTAAATAATTCACACAGATTTGTTCCCATAAAAATAAAGCAGATTGTGACATTTTGACATTTTAATTCATATATAGATATATATATATATATATATATATATATATATATATATATATATATATATATATATATATATATATATATATATATATATATTATAAATAAAATGTTAACGATCTAAACTCTGACTCATAACTGAAGAGAAAATGCAGGATAACAACAACAACAAACAATCTAAATCTCTCGGGTCAACCAGCAGTTGTCGGAACCAGAGAGACAGACAGGACTCACTTGTCAGACAGACAGACAGACAGACAGCTCAAAACAAGACACACTTGACTTAACAGAGGACAGACAGACTTGACTTGAGGACACAGAGACAGACAGGACAAAAAGGCAGGACACACAGAGATAGACAGGACACACAGAGAAAGACAGGACACACAGAGAGACAAGACAAAGAGATAGACAGGACACACAGAGACACAGGACACACAGAGAGACAGGAGACACAGAGAGAGACACAACACACAGAGAGACAGGAGACACAGAGAGAGACACACGACACAAATAAATAATTCTGACCTTATATACCAGAATGTGGACTTTATATCTCAGAATTCTGAAAAAAAAAATCGTAATTGCGAGTTTATATCACGCAATTCTTCGATCAAAAGTCGTTAGTTGTTTAATAGTTAATAAAATACTTGTTTGTTTGGTTTTTATTAGTTGTGTTTTAGTAACAGTCTTCCATAAACTTTGTGACAACAGTAAATATTATACGTATTACATTACATTACCCCTTTTTAAAAGTTTGTTTTTTTTAACTTTGTCACTCTGGCACGCTGAAGACGACATTGTGTTGATCGTGTACTATTTGTAATTTAGGATATTTAAAAAAACAACAACTGTTTTTTGTTTTGCCTTTTCACAAACACGCGTCTTAGTGTAGAAGACTAGCGCGTCTTTTAACCGAGATACAATACGAGTCAAATCCGTACGTACAAATACTTCAAACTATTACTTAAGTCCTCGTATTCATATTGGCGAGTCGGTTTTGCAGCAGTATAAACAAATATCAGATACTCTTAAGATACTCTTTAAACCGGATTATTATTATCGGAACACACATACCGCACTGAACAGTCCTGTGAGCTGTTCCTTTAAAGACTAGCCTCACTAAATTAAACTACCAGACCTTTAAAAACACTTTGTTTTAGATTAAAAAACATTATATACTATAATATACTATAATATAATATAATATAATATATATAATACTCTATAAAAAAAAAAAACATTTATAAACACAGTTATGAAGATCCTGCATGCCGAGGCTGCTGAAGGTGCAGTAATGATGATATGCGAACAGTGTGCGATATGCATACAAACACAGCTTCCCCATCTTTTAAATATCACACTGTAATTACATACCGGATTTAAGCAGGAATTCGCCAAAGATGAAAGTAAATAAAAATAAAAATAAAACAGGGTCAAAATAATGTTCGTCTTTTAGTTAGCTAAGTGTGTCTATACACATCAAGGGCTCTTATCTTGCTCAGCATAACTTCCGTTCAAAATAAAAGTCCGCTTTTACACCGCGTTGTTTATAACAGGGATGTTCAAGGTCGGGTTCAGGGTCCAGTTGCGGCCCGTGTTTATGTTTCTACCTGCCCGCAGCATCTGGCCTAATTGTATTGCCTAATATTGCACAACCGAATTAATAATACGCGGTCCGTCGGCATTGTTGACCACAGCGTAAATTATACGCGTAGGGGAAAAAAAACGCGATTTTACGTAGGGGAAAAAAAACGCGATTTAACTTTTACAACTTTTACATTTCGCCAGAAGATGGCTTGTTTTTTGTTTTTTTTTGAAACTTTTGCTTCCGAGGTGGTAGGGGGGTAAATAAAGAAAAAACTTTTGAAACCTTTTGGTTTTTGGTTATGTTTTGTTTGTTTGTTTGTATTAAATATATTTGCAAATTGTGTTCCCTTATTATTATTATATTATTATTATTATTATTATTATTAATTGTATTGTGTAAATAAAAAAAATCTTTGCACAAACCTTTTGGTTTTTTTTCCTTGCAACCTAACCCTCTATGTTTTATTTTTTTTTTGTTTGTTTGTTTGTTTTAAATATATATGCAAATCTTTTTGAATTCCCTATTTGTATTGTGTAAATAAAGAAAAACTTTGCACAAACCTTTTGTTTTTTTGCTTCCCTGAAACCTAACCCGCTATGTTTTGTTTTGTTTGTATTAAATATATTTGCAAATTGTGTTGTGTTCCCTATTTGTATTGTGTAAATAAAAAAAATCTTTGCACAAACCTTTTGGTTTTTTTTCCTTAAAAAAAAACCTAACCCGCTATGTTTTGTTTTGTTTGTTTGTTTTAAATATATGCAAATATTCTATTCCAGGGTTTTTTTTTCCTTCACCAACCTTTTTGTAAGCTACTACAGAGCTATAGAAAGAGCTACATACCTTTTGTTTGACACGAGTCTGAAATAACAAAGGGCTACCAGTTTAGTTGAAATAACAAATAACAAATTATTATTATTATTATTATTATTAATGATACTCATTTATCTCATTTATCTATGTAAATACACTTGACAGTGACTATCAACAACGTTAACTACATTTTACATTTAGACGCATCTCACTAGTTGTGCACTTTTTTTTACAGCTGCTCGTGTGGTCCTGGGGGCTACCTGGTAGCACCACGTTGGTGACCCCATGTTCTATCACTGATGATTGTGCACTTTTTAAAAACCTGAACTACTTTGCTTATTGCTACAAACTTGAGGGCTACTCACGTTGTGCTCCTTGTCAAAACATTTTTGCACAAACTTTTTGCTTTGGCAAATTTTTCACCCATAATCAATCATTGGTACCCAATTGGGCTCAATTCCCACTCTAAAATGTTTTTTTGTGTAAAAAATGTGTGTGTGTACTTTTTAGTACTTTTGCTTTAGTCATTCATCTTCTACCGCTTTATCCGATCTTCTTATGGGCGGGTCACGGGGAGTCTGTCTATCTCATCTCTGTCTATGGGCAGGGCATTAAGGCAGGCTTGGATAAGGCAGGATACACCCTGGATGGAATGCCAACCCATCACAGGCCATTCACACACACACACATATCCACACACACACATTTACATTAACACACACACACACACACACAGGCCATTCATACACACACACACACACACACTCACATTTACATTCACACACACTTCATACACTAGGGACAATTTTCCAAGGTACACTCAATTTTCCAATCAACCTACCTACCGTGCATGTTTTTGGACCGGGAGGATTAAACCGGAGGAGAACCCGGAGAAAAACTCCCTGAGGCACGGGGAGAACATGCACAAACTCCACACACACATGGCCGAGACGGGAATCGAACCCGGACCCTGGATGTGTGAGGCAAACGTTCTAAAACTGGACCTTTCTTGCGTCCTTTGCTGCAAAAGCATCAATTACACTATAGGAAGAAATCTGACCTGACCAGTAACTGGACCTCATCATGATTCAAAAATCTGCTTGAACTACCATCGCTGTAATTGTACGACATGCTCTCGGGCCGGTCCACAGATTTGGTTACGTTTCTCCGAGCTGAGAGTATATATAAATAAATCAACAGCAGGTCAACGCCGGGTCAAGGCAAATCGTTTTTCTCTCCTATTCCTGTGCAACTGTGCAAGATGTCCGAGATTGTCTTGTGATTACGCTTGCGTCTGTTGATTAGGTCAGCTTAAATGACTTAAATGACGAAGTGAAGTTCAGCCAAACCAGCATCCAGTGGTTGTTTAACTACGATTTTAATTCGCCTCGTTGGGTTGTAATTGTTTTGCTGCAAGCTACACACCATACACATATACAAATGATAATGATCATGTGGAAGCGAAGAACTGAACCGAAAAGGAATGATTAATGCTCCATGTGTAAAAGCATAGAGGGTGAAATAGCCATATACAGTAAGAAACCTATGTTATTAAATGCACTGAGCTATTCTCTCCTCATAACGAGATCATTTTAATGTGTAGTCAGCTCTAATTACTGTCATGGCATCACTCCAGGTCTTGCCAGTTCTCCCACTGGCATTCCAGAATGCTGAGGTGATATCAACCAAACCCCTGCCCCTCCTCTTAGTGGGTATGAGTGAGGGAACGTCTCCGAGTAGTGGGTACACACACACACACACACACACACACACACACACAGACACACACAGAGCACTTGATATTATAATTGATGTAACCGTAACGTAACAATTTACAATTTGATCTGTAATGTATGAACTAGTGAGAATTCATTCATTCATTCATCTTCTATCTTCTATTTATATCTTCCCTCGGGTCACGGGGAGTCTGTGCCTCATCTCATCTTCTATTGCTTTACGTCTATGGGCATTCATTATTCAGGCAGTCTGTGCCTATCTCAGGCATGGGCATTAAGGCAGGATACACCCTGGATGGAATGCAGCCAGGCACACACACATGGAATACACACAGGGCACACACACACATTCACACACATTCATACACTAGGGACAATTTTCCAAGATGCCAATCAATCTACCGTGCATGTTTTTGGATCGGGGGGAAACCGGAGAACCCGGAGAAAAAAACCCGAGGCACGGGGAGAACATGCAAACTCCACACACATGACATGACCGAGGGATCGAATCGGGACCGGACCCTGGCGGTGTGGCGAGGTGTGACGTGCTAACCACTAAGCCACCGTGCCTAACCCGAACGTGTAATAATATTCCAGTAAAAAATGCCACCGTGCCCCCAACTAGTGAGAATATTCAGTAAAAAATGCTGTAAACAAAGAATGCTTTTTGAAGTAGTGTAAGTGTTGGCACCCCCCCCCCCCACAGAGCCCTGATCTCTACATCATGGAGTGTGTGTGGGATTTACATGAAGAGACAGAAGGATGTGAGAACGCCTACATCCACAGATCTGTGTTTACTTCTCCAAGATGGAACAAACAACCAGCCGAATTCCTTCATAAACACTGTGTGTAAGTGTAACTAGAAGCGTTACTGCTGTTTTGAAGGTAAAAAGTGTGTTCACAACAAATATTGATTTAATTTCCATCTTCTCTTCATTCACTGCATTTCATTCATTGATGAAAGTAAACGATTAACACTTAAGCATTCTTTTGTTTACAGCATATTTTCACACCTGACAAACGTTTGCACAGCACTGTAAATGTAGGTTTTAATACAGATATAGCTGTCATGATAACGACCAATTTAATTCGCTTGCAGAATCCCAAATGAGTGTTTTTTATTATTATTTATTTTCTTCCTTCTTTTTATTAATTCCCTTAAAGAATATTTGGCACATTGGAAAGAGACTTGCTAAATTGCAAAAAAAATACACTAATTGTTTCTTTGAGACTCTGCCCATAACGTTTATACCGACATGCTTATTAAATCAATTCTGACTTGTTGATCTGAAAATGGGAAATGGCTTAAAATCAATATACTATGATTTTATACGAACACGTTGCAAGATAATATGTAATATATTTGTAACTATATTCCCGCAGCGATCCACTGACTCTTTATTCAGAACCACATGAACCAGTTTCATCATATTTATTTGTGAATTTGAAAACTCACCTGCTTATTTTGCCAAAGTTAATTTGAATTAGTAGCATCAGTGTTGGGAAGGTTACTTGGGAAATGTAATAGATTACAGATTACCCTATTCAAAATGTAAGAAGTAATGTAAATTGTCAATTACTTTATAAAAGTAACTGATTACTATTTGGGCACGGTGGTTTAGTGGTTAGCACGTTCGCCGCACACCTCCAGGGTCCGGGTTCGATTCCGGTCTCGGCCATATGTGTGTGTGTGTGTGGAGTTTGCATGTTCTGCCCGTGCCTCAGGGGGTTTTTTCTCCGGGTTCTCCGGTTTCCTCCTCCCGGTCCAAAAACATGCACGGTAGGTTGGGTTGATTGGCACCTTGGAAAATTGTCCCTAGTGTATGAATGTGTGTGTGTGTGTGTGTGTGTGTCCTGTGATGAGTTGGCATTCCATCCAGGGTGTATCCTGCCTTAATGCCCATAGACGCCTGAGATAGGCACAGACTCCCCGTGACCCAAAGGAAGGTCGGATAAAGCGGTAGAAGATGAATGAATGAATGATTCCTTATTAAGTACTTTCATTTGGCCACTAGGTAGCACTTTAAGTTAACATTCTAAGAAAAAAAAAAGTTTCAAACTATAGGGAAAAGAAAACAAACAAATAAATAAATAAAATTACATTTAAAAATGTTTTTAAAAATCGTTTCTATTTTTTGAAATGAAACTGCAGCAGACTGTCGTCATTCAAATCAAAATCACGTTTCGGGTGAAAATCGTGCCGTCATCTAAAGCACAGATTTCACACTAAATTGTTCAGGTGTAACCCTATTTGTAATCTTTAACATTTCCATAAGTAATTTAATTCCGGGGGCACGGTGGTTTAGTGGTTAGCACGTTCACCTCACACCTCCAGGGTCCGGGTTCGATTCCCGTCTCGGCCATGTGTGTGTGTGGAGTTTGCATGTTCTCCCCGTGCCTCAGGGGTTTTTTCTCCGGGTTCTCCGGTTTCCTCCCGGTCCAAAAACATGCACGATAGGTTGATTCGCACCTTGGGAAATTCATTCATTCATTCATCTTCTACCGCTTTATCCGATCTTCCATCGGGTCACAAGGAGCTTGTGCCTATCTCAGGCGTCTATGGGCATTAATGCAGGATACACCCTGGATGGAATGCCAACCTATAACAGGACACACACACACATACACTAGGGACAATTTTCCAAGGTGCCAATCAACCTACCATGCATGTTTTTGGACCGGGGGAAAGCCCTTGAGGCACGGGGAGAACATGCAAACTCCACACACACATGGCCGAGACGGGAATCGAACCCGGACCCTGGTGGTGTGAGGCGAACGTACTAACCACTAAGCCACCGTGCCACATTACCTGTTACATTTCTTTTGTAATTAAATTACGTAACGCCGTTACACAGAACACTGAATATCATCATATTTAAACTGACTAACAACTGTCCTCCTTATAAACATGCATTCTTCGGTCTTATCAGAATACGACCGGTCAATACATGACACAAAAATAAACCATAAAACAGCTTCAATTCAAGCTTTATTCGATCTGCACATACAGAGGCACCTGCAGTGCGAAATCATAGCTTCGTTTTTTTTCCCCCTTTTTTACAGAGAGTTCAGACATGCCAAGTATATATTTTTTAAACTCTACTCATAGAGCAAAAAGTGATCATGTCTCTCTTTCAAGATCGCATGCACTGCCACACAAACCCTCAACATCGCTACAATGCAGGAAAGTAGGCCCTCATCGCACGAAATGGTATTACTCTTGACTAGCCTCATTTGTGAAAATAATAATAATAATAATAATAATAAAAAAAGTATACTAACAAGCCCTAACTTTGTAATTCAGTCAAAAAACAGGATAAATAAATATTTTTGGAAACCTTTACAAAGTATAACAAACTATATATAAAGACTCTAAGAGCAAATCTCCATGAAACAAAGCAGAAGATTAGGATTGAAGATCATCTCGCTTTCGGAGTGAAAGAACATCATACTGCAAATCCTGTTTTTGTCTTTCACCCGATTTAACAAACTAAATCCGGGTGATTTTATTAAGGCTCTTATTAACATGCTTCAAAAGGTTGCTATACAAGGAGACGGGACAAATTCACTTCACTGCAGTACATTCAGAAAGTTCATGCCATATAACTGACTTGACTTGGGTGGCGCTTTACAAACCGGCGTACCCCGAAAAGAGGACTTCGAGCTATCGCGTTGCCGTAAGCTCCCGACGTGGCACGTTGACTGCAAAATACAAGGAGCGTCGTAAACACAGGGCTGTTAGGAAGATGCGACCATGCGCATTCGCTCTGGAGTGGTCAAGAGGAGGTTTTTTGCTGCCTTAATTGTATTTTTCATTAGCATGGCAACCGTCATGGGTCCGACACCTCCTGGAACGGGAGTGATGTAGCTGGCCTTCTTTCGTACTCCTAAATAATACAAAAAAAAAGGAAATGATGTACATCAACAGTCTCTCTTAACTATTATCATTCATATATATATATATATATATATATATATATATATATATATATCTTAATGAAAGATTTTTTTAATTGTAAGCATGTAGAAATGAGAATGATTTGAGACAAACATTAAACGGCAATAAAATAAACTAAAAGCGATGTGGTCATTTGTATCATAGGAAATATATGAAATTATTTCAGGCATTTAATATTTACTGTAGGGATTAAGGCTGGGCGATATATCAAATAATATCGATGACATCAAAATCACTTGATTTTGCATTACCATGCATTCACAGTTCATCTGTATAGTCTGTATTGTCTTTTACAGTCTGTGTTGTCTTGTATAGTCTAGAATGTATAGTGTAATTTTTGTCTGTACTTCTGAGAGTCACCATACACCAAGAGTCCTTGTGTATGTCAATAAACTTGGCCAATAAACCAAAACCTTCGAATCATTTTGACGGTGAAAATATAGTACAGAACAACACATGTTCCTATTGGGCATTTACACTTATAACATTTAGCAGATGCCCTTATCCAGAGTGACGTACAAATAGTGCTTAAAGTCTCTTTAAGGCAAGTACAGAACTGTCGCTTTCTGATTGGCTGAGATTACTTCGGTGTGGGGTAGTTCTTTCATTATATTTATATGTAAAGTACTTTACTTAAACACACACAGTGAGATTTTATATATATATATATATATATATATATATATATATATATATATATATATATATATATATAGATAGATAGAGAGAGAGATAGATAGATAGATAGATAGATATCTCGCTGTACATGTATACGTCGCGATATTCAAATTGTGGTATTAAATTATGAAAGTTTTAATAATGCCTAACTATTGTTGTTTATTTGTGATGGAGATTTAATATCACTCCATAAACAGGGTAGGAAGTAGGAAATGCACTTGGGAAGAACATGAAGTGCTACAATGTGTCACAATAAGAAAATAGTGATAGTCAGAAATCTACTAGGAATTATTTGCCCTCAATTAACATGTGTGTTTTGTTTAACTGCAATATTAGAAAAAAACTCCAGGTACACGCGCTTCAGGCTTTACCTTCGAAGTCGACATCACCAACAAGTCTGTCCTTTCCAGTCAGAGGGTCTTGTATTCTATTGATACCCACATCAATGACAGCTGCCCCTTCTTTTATCATATCGGCTGTGATGAGGTTGGGAATACCTTCAAGACACGGCAAAAACGGAGGTGTGTGTATTTTGACAACGTAGCTGCTAATTTAGACTGAAATGACAACACATTAACATAATAATTACCTGCTGCTGCGACAATAATGTCAGCTATTTTTGTGTGTTGTCGAAGTTGCTCCTTAGGTGTATAACGATGTGATATAGTAACAGTAGCATCACCTAAACATCAGAATAGCATCAATGCAAAGTGCAAAAATAGTCAGTCATTCATTCGCTTTATCCGATCTTCCCTCGGGTCACGGGGAGTCTGTGCCTATTTCAGGCGTCTATGGGCATTAAGGCAGGATACACCCTGGGTGGAATGCCAACCCATCGCAGGACACACACACACACACACACACATTCATACACTACGAACAATTTTCAAAGGTGCCAATCAACCTACCATACATGTTTTTGGACCGGGAGAAACCGGAAAACCCGGTGAAAAAACCCCTGAGGCACTGGGAGAACATGCAAACTCCACACACAATGGCCGAGACGGGAATCGAACCCGGACCCTGATGGTGTGAGGTGAACATGCTAACCACTAAGCCACCGTGCCCCTAAAATAGTCAGTCATTAATGCAAAAAAAACAAAACTTTTTTTTTTAAATGATCAAAACTAGAAAATTGCAATGGTGGCAAAATAACTTTTTCTTCCTTTTTTCTTTCTTTCTCTAAAATAATTAATTTCCTTAAATTACGAACTACACAAATGTATACAAACTGACAACTTAAATTACATGTAACTGTAATCCCTGTATTATATAATATATATATATATATATTATATATATTATACTGTATTATAATAAACTGAACGTTAAATTATCCAGTTGCTTTAGAATCATATTATTACTAATTATTACTTCTTTTTCCGGCCAAATAATGAATCCGATATGTTCTGGTAATATTCCACGTGTGTAATCCTCGTGCTCTCTCGTCTAACTATATCAGTCTTCTGGGAATGAGGGGGCCCCCCCTATGCCAGTTCCTCCCCCTCTGCTGATTCACATACCTTCCATTTCTGCCTTTCATGTCTCCCATCAGTGTGTAAAAGCATAGCGATTGGCATTCCCACATTCTTAGACCGACCAGCCACCACTACATTCTTCCCCAGAGTAGGAATGCCTTTATTAAAAAAAAAATAAACAAAGTAGAAAATGATCAGAAAGGCAAACAATACTAAAACCTTTCTTCTTATTTATATCATACCACAAAATGCACAAAGTATTACTTACAGCTGTAAAACAACAAAAAAAAGAAGTGCTTTGACTTTATAATCATATATATATATATATATATATATATATATATATATATATATATATATATATATATAAATAATAAAAATAAGTCGTTGAGTTGTTGATAAGTGATATAAAAACCTCCTAACCTGTGCGTTTAATGATTTCCCATACTCCCCACGGCGTGGCCGGTAACATAGAGGACTGGTCCAAGCACAAACGGCCAACGTTGACGACATGGAATCCATCAACATCTTTATCTGGACAGACTGCGTTGCATATGCGCCTCTCGTCGATATGGTCTGTAGACAAGAGATAAATAAATATATGTTATTAATAGATAATCGTATGATAATAATATGTAATATATAATATGGTATGATAATAGTATGTAATAGTATGACCATGTTAACCCCTCCCACTCCTTCACATGAACCAGGGAGGGAGGTGGTAGCCCAATGGTTAAGGTGTTGGACTCTGGACCGGAAGATCACAGGTTCAAACCCCACCACCACCACCAAGCTACCACTAGTGGGCCACTTGAGCAAGGCCCTTAACCCTCAGTTACTCAGTTGTAAGTCGCTCTGGATAAGAGCGTCGTTTGCCAAATGCCACAAATGTAAATGTAACCAGAAGTTACATTCTGCAGTCACTTTAATTGTGTTCACAGTACTGTTACCATATGCAGGCTTTAACGTAACGGTTGTAACCCTACCAGGCAGGGGTAACTGTACGAGAAGACCGTCCACTCTGTGATCGGAGTTCAGTTTGTCAATCACCTCCATGAGCTCTTCCTCAGAGATAGAGGACGGCTTTAGTATGGTTTCACTTGTGATACCTAGATATAAGAAAAGTGACAACACAAAAAGAACACAGCTGTAAGGAAATTATATTGACATGATGTTTGTTTGTTGAGGTAAAACAGTGCTGGGCTGCACAAAAAAAATGCAGATTTAAAAAAAAAAGCCATATATATACGATTATAATTTAATATAATATATATATATATATATATATATTTTTTTTTTTTTTCTTTTTTACGCACTCACAACTATTATGCACACCTGAAAGCCATTTGGTTACAACTACAGAACCCATACGTCAGTAATAATTGACACCCAATTTAATTTCTTGTACCAAGACATAAATAAAAATCACATGACATTCATTAGGACATAAAATTAAGTAGATGTCACATGACATTAGGGCCATAACGATTCCTCAAGTAACCTCGATGACAAAATGTATCAATGAAAATTAATTTGCCTCGATGGTTCGTTTAGTCCACTTAACTAAACAGGGAGCACTGTGTTTCCCGCGGACCGTTATTACTGACGCATCACGCGCTAAAATGGTGGGGGAAGAACAACAGTACCATTTGCACATCATCGTGTTTTTTTTTTTTTTTTTTAAATATATGGATTGTAATTACTGTAATATAAACAATGGTCAGATAATACACAATGCCTACATACAAATTTTAACATAAACTTTTAATTATTAGCTCATGTTCATGTATCAAGGCTACACATACACCACTAACTTGCATGAAACCAGTAGAACCAGCACGTTTCTGTCCTTTCCAAAATGGTTTCTGTCCCATTCTTTAAGGCAAAACAGGGAAATGATTTGTCCTGATTCCAAAAAACGGCAAGTAAAAATGACTTTTCTGTCAGAAGGTGCTCATGAATTTAAAAAAAAATGACTTTTAATTGACTCATCATCCATGTTGTAAAGGTTTACAGCTGTGTACATTTTGCTCCGTTTGTCTACTTTATATATTCTGTGGTTAAATCTCAAACAGACATAGTGCACTAAATACGGAGTACACTACATTACATCACAATTTCGGCAGGGAACAAAAATAGTGAAATAAGAGAACATAAATAGTTACTTCAAATCCCAAGTTACTTACTATTGTAATTAACCACTGTCTTGTCATTGCAAGTTGGAATACATGTACATACTCCATGTAAGTATTCCAAGGAACCAAATTTGGCTGTGCTCAATCCCGCCAACATTCGCCAGTGAAGAGCACAGGCATTATCTGTGTGTGCAGAACAGAACTGTGCAGATAGTGCTTTCCTCTGGGTGTGTCACACTGCCCTCTGATACAGCAGGAATAACGGTTATCTGGCTGCCACTGCCTCAGAGGAAGGACAAGCTTGCCGGTTCGCAGCTTTTATATGACAAGGGCTGGTGGGGTGAAATTTTGCAAAACGAAATGTGCGCCATCGTTCCTTACCTACGTCAGCAGCGGCACGCGTCTTGTTGATTACGTAAGAATGGCTGGCTGGATTATCACCCACGAGCACGACGCTAAGGTGAGGACGTCTGTTGCCAGCGGAAACCCACTTCTCCACGTCAACGCGAGCCTCGTCGCGTATCTGACGGGCCAATTTCTTACCGGAGATGACCACCGCGTCCGGTCTGAAGGAGAGGAGAAATGTTCAGTGCACAGTGATGTACACTGGGAATAATATAATGACAACGTCATTTTACTAATTACAAATTACGACTTTCATTTGACTATTATTACTTTGCAAAGATATTTTTTATGGTCTTTGTTCAGGTCAACAGTCATTCATTCATTCATCTTCTACCGCTTTATCCGATCATTTTTTTTATCTCAGGCGTCTATGGGCATTAAGGCAGGATACACCCTGGATGGAATGCCAACCCATCGCAGGGCACACACACACAATCACACACTAGGGACAATTTTCCGAGGTGCCAATCAACCTACCGTGAATATTTTTGGACCAGGGGAAACCGGAGAACCCGGAGAAAAACCCCCTGAGACACATGGAGAACATGCAAACCCCACACACACATGGCGGAGGCAACCCTGACCCTGGAGGTGTGAGGCGAACGTGCTAACCACTAAGCCTATATACAATATTAAATACCTTTAAAATGTTAAACATTAATTAATTCTAATAGCATTAGGACACAAGTTATTTTTAAAAAATAATAAAAACCCTTTTATCTAAAAACTTTTTGCGGCTCAGAGTAAGGTCAAAGTTGAAAGGGGAGGGGCAGGGAGTTTTTCCCGGTTGTACATCCAAATTTTCTAGAGAATTTTTTTAGGTTAAAACAAGCAAAAATAAATAAATAATGAGGGGGGAAAAAACTTGAATGTTTTGTGATTAAAAGTTTTTAAAAATCAACGAAGACAAACAAATATACACTTTGTTCTGCATTATGCCTAGAGTGGAAGATCCATTCCATGTTAATTTTCCCCTTAGATATAGCAAGCAAGGAGACACTTGTTATTATCCTAAGCGTCTGGACTAAGCGTCAAACTGATCCTATTTCGAAGGAAACCCGATACTGACTTAGATGAGTTTTAACCTCTAACTTCACATTCTTTTTCCTCAAATATTTTTCTATCATATTTTTTCTCACAACATATATTATATACTTATAACTTCTGAGATTTAGACACAAACATTCCCCACCCCCTGTTTTTAATCCCATAGTGGACCCTATTATGCTGTCGAATAAATCGGATTACATGAAGGACATTTGAAACGGTATACATTTACATTTGCAGCATTTGGCAGACGCACTTATCCAGAGCGACTTACAACTGAGCAATTAAGGGGGTTAAGGGCCTTGCTCAAGGGCCCACTAGTGGTAGCTTGGTGGTTGTGGGGTTTGAACCTGCGATCTTCTGGTCCAGAGGCCAACACCTTACCACTAAGCCACCACCTCCCTATTTGGTATATGAACGAATGAATTCTCATACACTGTTGGTTGCCAACTAGATGAACACACACATTTGTCACAGCTGTCAACGTAATACGATCTACCTAATCAGTTAAATGTATATACTAGGTGTAAACTCTTGGACTAGAATGAAAGTGAGCAATGCTGTATTTGGCTTTAAAACGCAACAGGTCTTCTTTCACGACTTTGTAATTAAGTCATGTGGAAATTAAAGACCACGTGGTGCAGATGACAAATTGAATTACCATCACCACAGCGGTCAGATGACTACATTACACAAACCAGGACGCGGTGTTACACACACACTGCAAGTGAAATCCATTGCAAGATATTAATCTGCACTCGTGAATGTCCAGCACATTTGTTTTAATCCTGCCTATGGAAAGCAAAACTATCTGATCTATACGACTCGTGACGCAATGCCGTCCTGCCAAAAGCGAGCACGTGTATCATATGCACGGTTATTGACTTCCAATGATCAATATCATGTATGCACAATAGCATGCACAGAAGCATGCACAGAATGCCCCTCCTGCCGTAGACACCACTACTCAATGCTTTCGGTCCGGTGCAAGTTTTCTCCAGGATTTCATCATCCACAAGTGACGCGTCAGACGCCGGCAAAAACCACACGAGGGCGCGCGATAAATAGCGCGATTAGCAAAGCTCGGATTTCGGGGTTTTAAATACTTCCCACCGACGATTCAACTTTAATTGGAGAAAACGCGTCGTAACATACATTTGTGTTCAGTGTCTTTCATGCATTTCGCATTGCGATAACGTCCGATCCACAGGACGGATAAAGGACGCGGATGAGTGTCAAACCCGGCTGTTAATAAAACTCTATAAATAAACTGACAGCCTTTGTTTTGCTCACAGTCATACAGATGTGCACATCTGGTACTGCCCTCGTGGACTGATTGAGAGAGAGAAAGAGAAAGAGAACGCACGAGCACCGGTTTCTTACCTCGACACCGATAAATGAAGATTGCACGCGTGATGCTGCGCGCGCTGACACAGTTTCCGCAGCGTTCTTATACTAGCCATAACGAAACCTATGTAGTGCTATAAAAAAATATCTATATACACGTATAAATTAAACACGACATCAAATCCAGGCTAGCGTGAAAAGTGCCGAGTGACGAGAAGCCGGGGAGGAAGCGGCTGTTTTATCGTCGCTTTCGTCACACGCGTAAACCGCGTCACAAAAAGGGTAAGACTACAAGGCCACGCCCACCCAAAAACCCGACTGCGCCAAAGGAACGCCCCCTCTGACCGAAGCCGGTCATCGCCTCTCTAGTGGATAGGAAATTTGGATCGTTTGAGTGACTCGGTTCGTTGAGTGTCGTTGAACAAAATGAACGAATCTTTTTGTTGTTGTTGTTGTTGTTATTTGGTTCATTTCATTCTTTTGATCAGAAATAAACCAAAATGTTACATTTTCAACAAACACGTATACATGCACGCGTTAAAATATTGTAATGCAACTAAGAACATAGTATAATGTAAATAAGCATCTCACCTCTCATATCTTTTGGTCCGAATCTTTTGTCACGTGACTCCCATAGACGCTAATGCAGTGCAGGTTCATCTCGAGTCTCCTAATCCGAGTCGTTCGTATCGGGGAGTCACGTGACATAAAGAACGAACGATCATGAGCAGAACCGTTCAATTCTGTCTCATGTGTAATGCACTGCGTAGTGTCTATAGGGTCACGTGACAAAAGAACGAACGATTCGGAGCAGATGAATCCGAGTCGAGAGGTAAATTACTCATTCCTGTATATTGCTGACGGAGGTCTTGCGATGCTTTGCGCATGCGCGCCCGGTAGAAAATGAATGAAGCACTCTTTGAGACTACTCGTCCTTATGAGTCTCATGTTAAAGACTCATTCAAAAGACTCTAATGGTACTGATTCAGCATAACTGCTGGAATGGTCATAACAGGTGTATGTAGATTAAACAAATGGGGTAAAAAAAAAAAAGCATGAACAGCATCTGCTGAAGCAATTTACACTCTCTAATAACAGGATTACATAAATCACAATCATTATTTTCCTTTTTTAACGAGAAAGTACCTGCAGCATTAAAAGCAAAACTTGTAAATGGTAAACAAACTGCAAATTCTTGTTTGAGCAAAAACTGTAAACACCTGAGCAATGTTACCAGTATACATTAACATTAGGTTTGGCAATAGATAAAACTAAACCATGTAAAGTGCAATGAGACCTCATTCCATTAACATAAATAAATACAGACATGTTGAATACATTAATACTCACTTTCAAACATTCTTTTTTTTTAATCACCAGGTTAATTCACTACATTTACAGGGTTAAGGGCCTCCAATTATCACCATCTAATATAAGAACAATAACATTCATTCATCTGCTACCGCTTTATCCGAATAATAATAACAGTTATATTTAATTTATTATTTAATACATTGAACATTGTAACCATGGCCTCCGGCTAATTTTAGCATGCAACATTGAGCCTTCATCTCAATACTACTGAAATCATTTGCTTCAAACATTTTATTTATTTATTTTACAATATATTAAATTAAGACATGATGTGTTTACTGTGCAGACAACTTCCATGTCAGAGTTGATGGTGTATACAGTAAACATAATCTGTACTACTTAGTCGGACCACACCCTTCCACTCAGTAGCTTCATGAATAGTTTTTAAACAAATTGTTTGAAGTTTTAGGTTTGAAGGATATATATTATTAATACAGTCCAAGTTTTGTCCTTTCCTACAGGATTTTTCAGTTCTTATGTAAGAATCAATGATATTACACATATCCCCCTTTACTGTCCAGTGAAAGAGAAATATGTTTTAAAGTTGGAATGTATAAGTTACATATACAGTACATTTGTTCCTTATAACTGGAAAAAACTCCCTCAGACGGTATGTGGAAGCGACCTTGAGAGGAACCAGACTCCCAAGGGTCTCCATCTTCATCTGGGTGCCATTTCATAATAGTTATATCATTGTGCTTTTCGGTGATGGCCATTTACATGCAGAACTATTCAAGAAAACTACAATCCTAAACCATGGATAATAATTACAGTCCAAATCCATCATCGCTCTTTAGTTGATCAGTAATTTTACATCACTCACTTTGAACCATCCACATCTGCACATTAGGATTATGGCAGTAATGACAATAATAACAACACAACAGATTTGTTTAAAAGTGAGTTTGTTATGTGTTTAAGCAGTGCACAAACATGTTGCTAAAATCTACCCTTGTTTATTAGATATATTGGACTTTGCCGGTAATCTGAAGAAGCAGATTTTCAACAGGAAATAATTCTTAGCTGATCTGATACCTTTGCTTTCATATTTATTTAGAAAGTACCCAATGTACATAATTAGTAATGAATTATACGTTTTTTTAAAGGACAAACAAACAGAGGCCTCTGCCCTATATTCCCTTGTCTAGAATCCCCACCCCACTTTTTTTTTTCTTTTCTTTTTTTATTAAAGCAACGGGTAACTTTTATTCTCAGTACATTTTTAATGAGCTATTTATGTTTTTTTACATCTACTTGAGTACATTTTAAACTGGGAAACCTTACATGTACTTAAGTAAAAATGACACGGAAGTAACAGTACTTTTACTTGCGTATAACATTTTATTACTCTTTCCACCTCTGGTTACTTGTTTATTGCTATTATTCATTCATTCATCTTCTACCGCTTTATCCGATCTTCCCTCGGGTCACGGGGAGTTTGTGCCTATCTCAGGCGTCTATGTGCATTAAGGCAGGATACACCCTGGATGGAATGCCAACCCATCGCAGGACACACACTCACATTCACCCACTAGGGACAATTTTCCAAGGTGCCTACCGTGCATGTTTTCGGACCGGGAGGAAACCGGAGAACCCGGAGAAAAACCCCCTGAGGCACGGGGAGAACCTGCAAACTCCACACACACATGGCCGAGACGGGAATCGAACCCAGGCCCTGGCGGTGTGAGGCGAACATGCTAACCACTGAACCACCGTGCCCCTTATTGATATTAGACATTATATAAATCATATTTCATTTTGGATAAGAGTAGAAATAGACTTAATTCTACATCAAATGGAAACAAGGATTGTTGTCAACCATGCAAAGTGCCTAATTAATATTCATAGTCACCTTTGTATTGGTTGGTATTGATATGAACACTAAAAGAAAATACATTTTTTGTTACCAAAATGAAAAGTTGAAATCTGTTGAAATCTATGAGATCACACTAACTCGACACTCACTCTTATGTTCCGGTGTGGTTTCCTTTCTCTGTGCGCCAGTGTGAACACTTCCTGTTCCAGTGCGGTCTCATGCTCATGTTTGTTTCGAAAACTTCTTCAAGCACTATCATATACATCGATTTTATTCACAATTTAACACTTTTACCAGTGCTTTTTTGTTTGTTTCTTTCGTTGCTGTAACTTAGCTCTTGACTTCACCGCTGTCTTGGAAGCTGCTTCGGGAGAAAAGTTAACGGAAATGAGCTTCTTATTGTAAGTAACGGCGGCCTGGTGCTGGTTTGTTTGCAGTCTGCTTTTATACGACGACGTGGTCGGTGTTTGTATACAAGTAAACATGTTTCTGTGTAAATATTCCCCTTTAGAAACCGTATACAAATGAAGTCGGGGTCGTTATTTCCCCCTGTCTGAACGGCTCCGCTAGCTTTAACGGTAGTTAGCCGACACCAATACAACCGCGAGAAAATCTCAACAAACACGGGCAATTTGAACCGAATTAAGACTATTATGGGTTTATAATTTAAAGATTGACCCCCGTGACTCTTGTAATAGGCCGTGTTTTCCCTTCCGCGAAAGGTCTGTGTGAAACTTCCGCTGAACAGTAAATACAAACAAATGGCGTGTTAAAAAAAGCAGCTGTTTTGTCCCTGAGGCGATGCGAACGAGGTTTAAACGCGCAAACAAAGTCGTCGTTTTGTAATTATTCAATTTGGCTTGAAAGCGAATTAAACGATTTTGCCGAGCTTTACACGCATTTCTTATTTTTTGGTGTTAAAGCGAAAACAAATAACAACAAGGGTGCAGCTGAAAGCCCAAAGTTGTTTATCTAACGAGTCCTGAACCAACTCGCTCTTCTTTTACTATTTTATTTGCATTTCTAACAACATTTATATAAGCAATAACTACATTTCAGACCCGCTGCGTCAAATTGTATTCTATTTATTTATTTATTTCGAACAAAACTAGTTCCTGAAACTAGTAGCGATGGTTGGATGTCTTGTGCCATGTCATCACATTAACATGACAGCTTGCATTAAATGTAGAAAGTATAGTATAGCACTATACTTATATATAAAGTATAGCACAAAGAAAAATTCAAATGCATCCATTCAGCAAAAGTCAAGTCATTACGCTTTATATCATGGGAAAATGGATTCACATTGAAACCAATCATTTCATTAGTGATAATTGAAGGGTTTTAGAGAAGTTTTAGAGTTTTTTTTGGAATCATGTGAAGAATGAAATGTCTGTTGTGTTGTTGTACTAAATATCAGCACTCATGAGGAAATCAGCTATGACAAGGGTTCATTTTGTAAACAAAAGATGCCACAGGTTTGCCTTTTATAAATATAAAATATAAATTTCTATTAAACACAGATGATGAATTGGAACGGTGCATTTTCACTTATCAATGATCAACATATCTATAAGCCCATTAAAAAAACTATAAAACTTTAAACCCTTCAATTATCACTAATAAAATGACGTGTTTCATTAATGTGAATCCATTTTCCCATGATATAAGCGTAATGACTGGCCTGTCGCTGAATGGATGCATTTGAATTTTTCTCTATGCTATACTTTAAATCATACATGTTGTATTGTGAATTTGTTATTCCAACCAAGTTGAATAGATGTTCCAGATATCATAATTTTATAATGTTGTGTCCTAATATTGGATAGAACCCATCAGGTTTATTCATTCAGCTCCCCACACAAAAAAAACTTTTCACTTTGGGGCCACTTAAAATGAAATCCATAAAATGAGTCCAAATAAGTACAAAAAATTGTCTTGGACTCTGAAATATTAACATTATAAAATGTGTTGCCCAATGAACCTTTCAATATTTTTACTAGTACATCTTGGAATTGAAGTGGAATTAATTGGGATTTGTTGGTATCATGTAGTACTGGTATGTGCTGAATAACCAATTGGTTAATAGTTGAGAGTACGCAACCAGTTGCCACCAGAACCTTAAAAGCTGAAAGAGCCAGCACTCAATTTTATTTGGAACCTATGGCAAAACTTTCCATTCAGTCTAATACGGTTTGTGCAAACAATTATTTATGCTTCTTTAAACCTTGTTCAAAGAGATTCTTTTCAATATTTTCCAACACCAGTCATATTCTGTACCAGTAAAATGTATAGAGTACCCCCGAAAGGAACAGTAATATAAGAATTTTATCACCAAATAAACACAAGTGTACGTTTTCTGTAGTGGCAGTCGTTCTTCAAAGACATTCAAACCAAAGAAAAACATTCCAGAGGGTTCGCACCAGTATGAGCTCTTGAAACATGCTGAAGCAACATTGGGAAGTGGTAACCTTCGAGCTGCTGTGATGTTACCAGAAGGAGAAGACCTTAACGAATGGATCGCTGTTAATAGTGAGTGTGCATGTTTGCATGCAAGTTAAAAAATAAAAATAAAAAAAGAAACATAAAAAATGTTTTTTTTGTTTGTGATTGTCGACTCGTCAAGATTATTATCCAAAACGGTTATTTTCAAAACAGATGAATAGTTTTATTGCTAATTTTTTAATGAAACCTTTCTTCTTTAGTTCTCTATAATGTGCAACGCACGATATTACAAAGTTTTCATTTATAAAATTACTGTAATTTCATTTCAGCCGTCGACTTCTTCAACCAGATCAACATGCTTTATGGCACCATCACTGAATTCTGCACAGAGACCAATTGCCCTGTCATGTCTGCAGGGCCCAAGTAGGAAGAAATCTCATATTTTGTCAGTTGCTACATGAATACAAATGGATGCTTAACAAATCAAAATGTAAAATGTCCCACACATAATAATAGACAAGGACAAACAAGTACCTTTATTTTTCTGCAGGTATGAATATCATTGGGCTGATGGTACCAATATAAAGAAACCAATCAAATGCTCAGCTCCAAAGTACATTGACTACTTGATGACTTGGGTCCAAGATCAGTTGGATGATGAAACCCTATTTCCTTCCAAAATTGGTATGTATGGCATATGGATAAGTAAGGCATGCAGCTTGTAAATGGATAAGTAACACAAAAAGTTTGCTAAGCAGTTATAAGCAAATTACCATTACCATGTGACAGGTGGAGCAGGGCTACAGATTTCACAGACTCTCAGGTCGAAAGCAATTTATGACCAACTTTGCTTATTGCAACTGTTCTCTTGCAAATTTAATTTTTAACCATTTACAGTTACATGTTAATTTCACATAAAGTTCATTCCTATTATCACTTATGTATCACACATTTAGTAGATCTAAAACCTAAGCAGTGATTAAAAAAATGTAAGTTTTGGTATGGATTTATTAATAATATTAAAGCAATAACAATTATACTTCCAATTGTTTGTGAGTGTAAGGGCACTTTCCTTTGTAGCTTGTAGAGTTTTCCTGATTTGCTTGTTCTTGACAATTGCAATAAGCACAGTTTTTGACCTGAGCATCGGTGATATCACATTCTAGAGTATGAAATTGTTTGTACTTAACATTTTTGAAGTGCTTAAGCGGACTGAGCCCGAATGAATATTATATTGAAAAGCAAGGAGGTAGATTGTTCAGGCAACAAAGCAGCACTTCATGCATAATTCATACTGCTGAACATCCTCCCGTATGATTTGTGTTATTTCATAATAGGTGTTTAAGACAATGTGGAACCTGTTTTATTCACAGAAAGTCCCACTGAGACAGTGTCCGTTGTTAAAAGTGCTATATAGGGGTGTAGCGATGCACTGGGCTCACGATTCAATAAATATTTCGATATTATGATCACAGTATGATATTAATCATGATGTTATGAACAAAAGTTAAAAAAGTATTCAAAACCCCTATATAATTAAAAATTAATCAAATAGAATGCAAAGTGTACCAACCTGGAGATGCCACAGCAGCCTAGATGATGATGACAATTTCACCTTATAATATGGCGTCAAAAAAGGTGTGGTTTACAGGAGTCAGGAGTAGGTTTGGGAATCGAAAATTCCAATTCTGGACTTGGATAGTTAAAATTAAGAATCGACTACTTGTTATAAAATTCAAATTTTGATTCCTCTTATCGATTCTTGGATGCATTTTTTTTTAGCGGGCAATCTGCCAGGACTTTATGTGGTAATGTAAACATCAGTTTACAAGATGTAATAATAATAATGTAATTATTGTAATGAACTAATTTGTTGCAAGTATAGCGTCACGGCCAACACGACTACAGTGGGAGCCATAATGATTATGGGCAATAATAGCTGCAATGCAATGTGTACACAGACCCCACGTTATTTTTATTGACAAATCAACATTTAGAGAGATAATGTAATGCCGACATAAAAATCCTTATTTTCCACACAACAAGGAACAAAACAGTAATACAAAACACCCTCGCGAACCAACCCAAAACAATCACACAATTGGACAACAGAAAGAAACACACACAAGGACGCGTGTACACCCCACATCCCCCTACTCGAACAGCAGGAAAACAATTGTCACTCATACAAATTAGTGCTTTAACCACATTATATTTTTAGTCGGGTACCACCTGCAATCTCCTAAAATGGGAAATAACCAGCTGCCATTTATGGGAAAGTGTCAGTTGAACTCCGCAGTGTATACTTAACCTTTCCCAACTTTAGAAAAAACATCAAGTCTCTAAGCCAGTGAGAGATAAAGGGGCATTTAATTGCTTGCCAACGTAGAAGTATGCAACGTCTAGTTGAGAAGGCTAAAACATTCCTAGTTGTACAGCTCGAGATTTTGCATTTGCATTCAAAGCCAATTCCAAAAAGAGAAAAGCAATGCAGCGATTTACTAATCTAATAAAGTCATTTAATTTACAATATAACATAAAACACATCAATTGTTAAGCATGAAGAAATGTACAGTTTTATGGATTGGGTGTAAAAAGTAAAAAAGAGAGGTACATCTGAGAAGTTCACAGTTTTTAACAGTTGTATGGTTTTATTAATTTGGTTTTTTGACATTACACAGTAAGGGAGCACGGTGGCTTAGTGGTTATCACGTTCGCCTCAGGGTCCGGGTTTGATTCCTGTCACGGACATTTGTGTGTGGAGTTTGCATGTTCTCCCCGTGCCTCAGGGGGTTTTTCTCCGGGTTTTCCGGTTTCCCCTAGTCCAAAAACATGCACGGTAGGTTGATTGGCACCTTGGAAAATTGTCCCCAGTGTATGAATGTGTGGTTGTGTGTGTGTGTGTGTGTGTGTCCTGTGATGGGTTGGCATTCCATCCAGGGTGTATCCTGCCTTAACGCCCATAGACGCCTGAGATAGGCACAGGCTCCCCGTGACCCGAGGGAAGATCGGATAAAGCGGTAGAAGATGAATGAATGACATTACACAGCGCCATAAATGTTTTGAACATTAGGCCCTATGTCTGCATTGGTTTTCACAGGGTTCTGCTTTATGTGATAGATACCAGTTGGCGGTTTGGTGTGTACATGGTGCCCTTTGATTGACAGTAGTTCAATGCAGAGTGTGTTCTTATTTAAACCTTTTCTGGTTAGACATCCCTAAACAGAATAATCAAGATTAATTTGTAAAATATAGTATCCTGCTGGGGGCATGGTGGTTTAGTGGTTAGCACGTTTGCCTCATACCACCAGGGTCCGGGTTCGATTCCCGTCTCGGCCATGTGTGTGTGGAGTTTGCATGTTCTCCCCGTGCCTCAGGGGGTTTTCTCTGGGTTCTCCGGTTTCCCCCCGGTCCAAAAACATGCAAGGTAGGTTGATTGGCACCTTGGAAAATTGTCCCTAGTGTATGAATGTGTGTGTGTGTGTGTGCCCTGCAATGGGTTGGCATTCCATCCAGGGTGTATCCTGCCTTTATGCCCATAGACGCCTGAGATACGCCCAGGCTCCCCGTGACCCGAGGGAAGATCGGATATAGCGGTAGAAGATGAATGAATGAGTATCCTGCTTGTTGAGCCTGGCTTGTTCTGGTGGAGTTGCCACCAATGGGTGTTATTAGTTAACTTGATAATATATTATTGCATAATGGCATTCTGTTCTTGGTTCCAGGTGTGCCATTCCCAAAAAACTTCATGTCGGTGGCTAAAACTATTCTGAAGCGTTTATTCAGAGTCTATGCTCATATTTACCACCAGCACTTTGACTCGGTCATGCAGCTCCAGGAGGAGGCTCATCTCAACACTTCTTTCAAACATTTCATCTTCTTTGTGCAGGTAATCACTCTTAACATGCTTTTTTTTATGTAAACAAATTGTACTTTCTGAACACTGGTATTTTGCCCAACTCTTCATTTGTAATTTTGTTTTTCTTCTCCTTTTTTGTCCGCATGCATATGGACAGGAATTCAACCTGATCGACCGCAGAGAGCTGGTTCCTCTGCATGAACTTATCGAGAAACTAGGCACCAAGGATCGATAAAAAAAAAAAAAGAAACATACAAACACGTGTGACTTTCCTTTTTCATCAGAGAATTTTAACGCCACGGTCAGTATATTTTAGGAATAGAGGTATATTTTAATAATGTGCTGACTGTAGATGAACAATGTGTATGTGCCTATGATGTTTTAGGAGGATCTCTTTTAGGCTTTGAATTTATCAGTGTTTTGTATTTGGGCTTCATGAACTTATACAGATTTGGATAAAGTAGATGGGGAATAGTACCAGATAGTAACTGCAGGCAGACTTTTTATATTCAAAATTTATTTTTTTTTTTCTAATTGTTTTTTAACTCATGTTCTTTAAATGCTAAACAAAAAAAAAACAATCCTGTTCAGTTTTTTTTATTAAATATGAGCAGTGGTAAAGGCTGCTGGATTCTGTGTATTTTCTTGCTTAGGGATTAACATTGCTTTCATGCGGAAAAAGTTTTTGAACGTACTCTAGATCAGTATTCTAGCCTATATGTGGCAGATTTGGTTCATGAATGACATTTGTTTTTTTTTTACCTTTTACTGATATTTCCTTTAATATGAACCTTTGAAAACATTTGACTTTATTGGAAAAAGAATAAACCGCTGATTTTCCTAACTGATTTGATTGTTGTTTATTTGTTTTATTCGTAACATTAGGCATAGTGCTGTAAAAGGCTTTTTATCACTATGAATACATTTTTTTATGTTAAAAATATATTGGCAACAGGATAATGGCCGTCTATCCGATTCTAAAAAATATTACAATGCTGTGTAAACTGTAAATAAAAACGTTGATTTGTAAATCTCACACTTTATTCACAATATAACACAACATATCAAATGTTTAAACTTATGAAATCATTTAAAAATAAAACTAAGATCATTTTGACTTTTTGAAAGTTAGAACGGGGCAACAAAAAACAGGAAACCTGGTCAGTACACATGATTATATAATAACCTGGTCAGGACACATGATTATGTTATAACTTGTTTAGTACACATGATTGTTATAACCTGGTCAGTACACGATTATATAATAAACTGGACAGTACACATGATTATATTATAACCTGGTCAGTACACATGATTATATTATAACCTGGTCAGGACATGTGATTATATTATAACCTGGTCAGTACACATGATTATGTTATAACCTGGTCAGGACACATGATTATTATAACCTGGACATGATTATGTTATAACCTGGTAGGGCACATGATTATGTTATAACCTGGTCAGGACACATGATTATTATAACCTGGTCAGGACACATGATTATATTATAACCTGGTCAGGGCACATGATTATGTTATAACCTGGTCAGTACACATGATTATGTTATAACCTGGTCAGTACACATGATTGTTATAGCCTGGTCAGTACACATGATTGTTATAGCCTGGTCAGTACACATGATTATGTTATAGCCTGGTCAGTACACATGATTATGTTATAGCCTGGTCAGGACACATGATTATGTTATAACCTGGTCAGTACACATGATTATGTTATAACCTGGTCAGGGCACATGATTGTTATAGCCTGGTCAGTACACATGATTATGTTATAGCCTGGTGAGGACACATGATTATATTATAACCTGGTCAGTACACATGATTGTTATAGCCTGGTCAGTACACATGATTATGTTATAGCCTGGTCAGTACACATGATTATGTTATAGCCTGGTCAGGACACATGATTATGTTATAACCTGGTCAGTACACATGATTATGTTATAACCTGGTCAGGGCACATGATTGTTATAGCCTGGTCAGTACACATGATTATGTTATAGCCTGGTCAGTACACATGATTATGTTATAACCTGGTCAGTACACATGATTATGTTATAACCTGGTCAGGGCACATGATTGTTATAGCCTGGTCAGTACACATGATTATGTTATAGCCTGGTCAGTACACATGATTATGTTATAGCCTGGTCAGGACACATAATACAATGGGACAATGTTGGACAACATAAAATTTCAAAGACTTTGAATATCTATGAAATTAGAATATAAAATATGATTATAAGTTTCAAAGAATCTCAGTCTGCCATGTCATCCACAAATGTGGGTTAAAGCTCATGCAACAAAGAAGCCACATGTGAACATGATACAGAAACTCAGGACCATTTCAAATGGACCGGCACAAATTGGAAATATTGAATACATTTAATTATTTGAGATAAAAGCTGATCAGCCCAAGCATTGAGACCACCTGCTGAATAATGTCGCTTGGCTGCCACTCAGACACGAGGCATGCAGAATATCATACCAAGACATTATCAGGAGATCCTTTAAACACTCTATATGTGATGTGAAACATCTATGAGTGATGTGAAACCTCTATATATCTACCACATACACAAATGCTTGATCAGATTGCTATCTGGAGAAATTGGAGGGCGAGTCAATACATTTTGATCCTGGACAGACCTCTGCTGAAAAAGGTCACACTATAGTGAATCCTAGTGCTCTCTCTTTCATAGGTAAGAAAAACACAGATGCTGGACCAGAAATTAGCTCTTGTCGAAGTTTCTCATAATGCATATATATTGCATTTTTGTTGTTTCCAATACATTGACTTTCCTGTATTGACTCAACAAATAGTGAGCATATATTCACAGAAGAGTGGTGTTTATTATGATGACAAATAAGGACATATGGCATGGGATGTTCAAAAAGCACAGCCATATAGAATATTTCATGCTTTGACAGGTGCCATTGTAACGAATTAATCAATGTTATTCACTTATCTTTAGTTTTAATAAACTAAAACTAAAACTTAGTTTTAATCTTTAGTCCCCCCCCCCCCCCATAATTTTTTTGCAGAGCATGTCAGAGATAAATAATCACCTTTGGCCTTTAAAGTTCAATAATATTACTTAATCTGAAAATAGTGCCTGTTGTGTAAAGTCAAAAATCTATATGCGCCTGCATTTATAACGATGCGTTGTTGGCCATTCTAATGTCAAGGTTTGCATAAAATATTAACTCCTGTCCAACATTTTCTTGCATTGTTGCTTTTGAAATTCCAACATCAGTTCCCATCCTTTAAAAGCTACAGTATTTTGTTTACACAATATGACAATATTTATTATGTTTATAAGACATTTACAGGACCAAAGATCCAGTTTTAACCAACATAATAATAATTCCTTCCAAACCATGTTTTCTCAAGAAAATGTATACATCAACATAATTTGAATTGTATGTACTTGTTTACATTTTAAACGTAAATAGACTACATAATATTCGTTGGGTGATATATTTTTTTAGCGGAAATACATCCCAAGTGATCGCATCTGCTACAGATAATCAACAATAATCTTTTCTGCAAAAGGTATATTGTTTATCTTTCCAAATTTACTCAAACACAAAACATATAATATTGTATTTCTGTAATATTATGTAAAAGGGTCATGAGGAGGAGCCTGTTGTCTTCGGCAAATGTCTTATTGACATTTATTTGTCATTCATTATAGCTCAAGGTAAAAAAAAAACACATTGCGACATTTTTTGTCTGATTTTAATAAATATTATTATATTAGAGGTAAACACATATAAACACATAACCCGGGTGTACAAATGCGGCCACGTGGTTTTCATTGAACGGTTTTTTTGACGCATGCGCAAAGGTTCCTCGTGTAGCGTGTGTTGTTGTTTGCTGCACACACTGGGGCATGAGTGTAGTTTAATTTGACACCATGTCGGCTCACTGTGTGCCCGTTAGGCGCATGTTAAAGCCTGTAAGGACTGACGTGAAACTGTGCGTCCTGCTGACACGGTTTCTCAGCGTACGCGGGTTTTGTGATTGCAGGAGGAATGTAAACAAGCGGTTAATGGGAGTTACAGAGTCACGGCGTCTCCTTCAAAACTCGTCCCAACAGCAGTCAACACACAAAACGATGGATGCAACATCACGTGTAAAGAGGGTTTCTATCGAGGGCAACATAGGTAGGGAAATCCCTGATTTAATAGTTTTTTAAAAAAATTTTTATGATGTGCACAAAGCAGTGTTTGAATGTTCTCATTCAGTCTACAAGATAACAGATTATGCATCAGGCTTTATATAAATGCAATAATGAATGTCTCATTCATTCATTCATTCATCTTCTACCGCTTTATCCCATCTTCCCTCGGGTCACGGGGAGTCTGTGTCTATCTCAGGCGTCTATGGGCATTAAGGCAGGATACACCCTGGATGGAATGCCAACCCATCGCAGGACACACACACTCACATTCATACACTAGGGACAATTTTCCATGGTGCCAATCAACCTACCGTGCATGTTTTTGGACCGGGGGAGGGGGGGGAGGAAACCGGAGAACGTGGAGAAAAACCCCCTGAGGCACGGGGATAACATGCAAAATCCACACACACATGGCCGAGACGGGAATCGAACCCGGATCCTGGTGGTGTGAGGCGAACGTGCTAACCACTATGCCACCGTGCCCCTCATGAATGTCTCAAAAACTCAAAAAAATATTTCTCGTTTGTAATTTTGGTAGACGTGTAATTGGAAAAATGGAACAAATACAGAATAAATGCGGTAAACAAAACAAATGTAAATTGTTGTTGTTTATTATTATTCCAGTTCTATCTGTATGGTCAATTTAGACGGGTGTCATCATTGGATGGTTCCCCATGAACAGCCTAAAGATCCATGACATTACTCAATGATCAAGAATCTTCTCAAGAGATGATTTTTTTGACGATGTCTTGGCAAACAAGTTTAAGGTTGCTTGTATGTTAAGTTTGTAATCAATCACACCAGTTATTTTTTTTTCTGAGTTTAAGGTTTCTTGTATATTAAGCATTCTCGAGTAATCTCATGGATCTTTAGGCTGTTCATGGGGACACCAGTCTAAATTGGCCATACAATTACACATACAACCGGAATAATGGATAAGAGGGTCTGCTAAATCCTATTTTTAGTGATTGAATGAATGAATTTCTTCTCCCGTTAGGGGGCGCCACAGCTAAGGGTCCTCATATTAGATTTGGCGCATGTTTTTTTTTTTCGCCCTTCCTAACGCAACCCCCCCATTTATCCAGGCTTGGGACCAGAACTAGAAATACACTGGCTTGTGTGGCACACTGCAATTAGGGCTTAACGGCCTTCCTCAAGGGCCCTCAGTAGTGATAAATCCTTGATGAAGGGACGTTCACTTTTGAGTTTGGTTTCTCCCAAGGTTTCTTTCTTCCTCATACCATTTCGGGGAGATTATCATCCTTGCCGTCGTTGCCACTGGTATGCTTGTAAGAAGCACCAAATGTATACACTTAATGACTTAGTATTTCTGTGAAGCTGCTTCGGGACATTGTCCGTAATTAACAAGCGCTATAGAAAAATAATTGAATATTGCTTTATGTGTGTGTTTGGGGAACGTCAGCGGTTGGGAAGTCCACTTTCGCGAGATTGCTGAGCAACGCCGGGCGAAACTGGGAAGTCACCGCGGAACCTGTAAGCAAATGGCAAAATGTCGAAGAGGCGACTTCGCAACTAAAACAGGTGAAACAAAATAAATCCCTCCAAACTTTGTCTGTTATTCAAAATCCTGCTATAGCCCTATCCTTGCTGTGTCAATGTTAGCTGAGGCCATCGCCACACCAGCCAGCTAGCAACCTATTGCAAATGATGTATGAAGACCCCAAACGCTGGTCCTACACCTTTCAGACGTTTTCCTTCATGAGTCGCATGCGGATGCAGCTGCAGCATCCTACAGCAGGAGAAGCCGCCGTACAGGTGTATGAACGTTCCATTTATAGCGACAGGTAAAGTTAACATGCCCAGACGTATTATTATTAGTAGTAGTAGTAGTAAAACTCCTGACTTTTACAATTCTACTTCTAACTTTTAAGGCTATTCACAATCTTGCCCCTTCATACTGGTCTGATGTTCTCCTAATTCACATTCCTTCTCGTTCTTTGGGATCCACCGCTTCCTTCCCTTCAACTCTCTGTTCCTTCTGTCCCTCTGCTCTGCTCCACAGCTCTGGAACTCCTTTAGCTCCAGACATAGGAAACATCATTCTCTCTCTCTCTCTCTCTCGCTCTCCTCTCTCTCTCTCTCTCTCTCTCTCTCGTCTCTCTCGTTCCCTCTCTCTCCCTTTCTCTCTCTCTCTCCTCGAATCTCTCTCTCTCTCTCTCTCTCGAGTCTCTCTCTCTCTCTCTGCGCCTCTCTCTCTCTCTCTCTCTCTCGAGCTCTCTCTCTATATATATAGCTCTATATATCTCTCTATATAGTCATATATATATATATATATATATATATATATATATATATATATATATATATATATTTTTTTTTTTTTTTTTTTTTTTTTTTTTTTTCCCTCACTCACTCACTTACTCACCCACCCCACCCAGACTCCTGTTCAAAACAGCACACTCTTCCTAGTTTGCTTGCCATGTCTCTCACTCTCATCTCTCCTATTCTATTTTCTGTTTGCTTCTGAATGAATGGCTTTGTACCTGATGTTATATGATGTTTATATGTGTGTTTTCCTGTCCTGCCTTTGTTTACTTATTGTGCTGTTTGGTGTCTTTGACTTTTGCTATAAATAAAATGTACTATTATTTCATTATTTTCACATCTTATTCTCATCAGTGTTTTCATTTCTATTTATTTACTTTTTACTTACTTGAAGTTCCTTTGCTAATCCTTTTCCCATTTTATTAATTTTTTTTATTATTATTTTTTTTTTAAAGATATATTTTTGCTCAGAACCTGTTTGAGCTCGGCAGTATAAACTCCACAGAGTGGGCTGTTTATCAGGATTTCCATTCCTTTCTTGTTGAGCAGTTTGGTCCTAAGGTGCACCTAGAAGGGATTATATACCTTCGAGCACCACCACAGGTCAGTGCAGTTAAGAATTTCATGTTTTTAGTGTGTATATATATATATAGATATATAGATATATATATATATAGATATAAAAACATGATAATTATATCAGGAAACTAATTCATATATATATAGAGAATTCTTATATTATATATATATATATATATATATTATATATATATATATATATATATATATATATATATATATATATATATATATATATATATATATATCATATAGATATATATAGTAGTTTGTAACTTAAACCATACATTTTATAACAAGTAAAGACAGTTAGCATAAATATAATAATAATAATAATAAGAAGAATTGATTGTATGTCCTGTGATTAATTTCAGAAAAAGCTAATTGTTCACAAACACACCTGCATAAGTAATTCTAGTCACTCTAGTCTAGGATGAAATTGACCCTTTGTATCTCGTAGACCTGCATGGAGCGTTTGGGGCGGCGAGGAAGAGAAGAGGAGCAGGGAATACAGCTGGCCTACCTTGAGACACTTCATAAGCAGCACGACAACTGGCTCGTAAACAAATCTACAAAGCGAGTATCGCAGCGTTTTCTCAGTGGCACTTAAAATAACGTGTGTGTTTTCTGACAAAAGAAAATGTATGAATAAGCAAACTGCGGTGTTTCTGTCCTAGAGTTCACTCGGATCACCTGAAAACAATTCCTGTTTTGGTTCTGGATGGCAGTCTGGAGTTTGAGAATGACCCTGAGATTCAGACCAGGTTTCTAACAGAGGTTGTGAGTGAGTGAGTGAGTGAGTGAGTGAGTGTGTGTGTGTGAGTGAGTGAGTGAGTTTGTGATTGTGTGAGTGACCTGTGTGTGTGAGTGAGTGTGAGTGAGTGTGTGAGTGAGTGAGTGTGTGAGTGAGTGTGTGAGTGAGTGAGTGTGTGAGTGAGTGTGTGAGTGAGTGTGTGAGTGAGTGTGTGAGTGAGTGTGTGAGTGAGTGTGTGTGTGTGTGAGCGAGTGTGTGAGCGCGTGTGTGAGCGCGAGCGCGTGTGCGCATGTTATTCTGAATAAAAAAAAAATCTAAATGTAAAAATGTCATTTATTTTTGTGTATTGTATGTATACAAACATTCTACATATTAAATACATTATTTAGTTATATTTATTTTACTTGATAGAAAATACATGATGTTGCAGTACTAACATGTGTTTTTGTTTCAGGTCACAGACTTCTTAAAGGGATTGTGAATATCAGAGGAAAGGACCAAACACCGTACTCACACCTCTGGACCATCCACTGTTTGTCTTAATGCCGTTTGTGTTTTTGTTTTTTGAAATTGTTTACCGCTCTGTTTGTGTGCATGACAAACTCGCAGATCTTTTAAATAATTTAAAATGATCAACAATTGAAAGACTGGTGTATTTTTATACTTTAGCTACAAGATTTTTGGGGGAAAAAAATGCAGTGATAAATTACACAGACCGTACTGCACATTCTCCAGTCTGTATATATGTTTAGTTTACAGATATGCACATATGTTTTCGGGAGGAAACCCAACACGCAAAAATGGAACATAAACCAGTTTGTACAGATCCTTTTAATTGTGTGAATTTGTGAATAAACTAATTATTCTCAAACACATGTATAAGTAATTATCATAAACCGTTCATCAATTAAGCGAATCCCAATAACCAACAGATAAAGATCAGCTGTGCTTACAGGATTTCTTTTAGGAGACCGTCTTAGTTTAAGCAACCAGATGAAGTTATGATCTTGCTGTATTTCTTTGTAAATACTTTCAAAACATGACTCATTGTGAAGTTCCTCAGCAGCAGGAATAGTAAATGGGAAAAACATGGTGACGGCACCAAGAACGATCACCTCTCCGAAATACATGGGAAAAGAAGAAAACCTTAAACAAACCTTCTATAGGAAATGTAATTACAAAAGAAATGTCATTAAATAAGGAGCACGGTGGTTTAGTGGTTAGCATGTTCGCCTCACACCATCAGGGTCCGGGTTCGATTCCCGTCTCGGCCATATGTGTGTGTGGAGTTTGCATGTTCTCCCCGTGCCGCAGGGGTTTTTTCTCCGGGTTCTCTGCTTTCCCCCGGTCCAAAAACATGCACGGTAGGTTGATTGGCACCTTGGAAAATTGTCTCTAGTGTATGAATGTGAGTATGTGTGTGTCCTGCGATGGGTTGGCATTCCATCCAGGGTGTATCCTGCCTTAATGCCCATAGACGCCTGAGATAGGCACAGACTCCCCGTGACTCGAGGGAAGATCGGATAAAGCGGTAGAAGATGAATGAATGTCATTAAATAATATATATATATTTGAAAAGGTGTTAAAAATAGAACAATATATAGTCTAAAATGAAAGACAGGTCGAATAAAAACGGTTAATGAACGAATACTTATTTTTTCATTTTATTTGTACTTTAAAGTCAGAGAATAAATCATTTAAATGGTTATTAATTCATTAATTATGAACATGTTTGCTCTTTTACATTTATCAAGGCTGCCAGGAGATCTACAGCATCATTAAAGGAGCTGCAAACTCTTGGTCACTTCCTCCATATAACAATTCGCACTTCAAATTCTTCATGTTTAGGTTATGAGGTTCTATATGTTTTCTTACATGCATATGGTTAGGATATAATTTATGTAAAAGGGTATTGTTTTTTTAATGACATTACCAGAGTTTTTTTTTTTCTAAGAAAATGTTTACGTCAGGCTCTTCTACGTACATAATGGTTTGTGCCCTTTTGTTTACACTCAGATTTTCAATCATGACTTTTTTATTTATTTAAATGATTCATTTCCTCAGTTTAAACGTCCGATGTTTTCTCTACTAAAAAAATGAGCAGAGGAATGAAACTTCACACGACTCACAAAATAAAAGCACCTTTAACGAAATGTATAGAAGCAAGTATCTTTTGGAGTGCTTTAAAATTAACTGGTACAAAAATGGCTACATAAGATTTACCTGAGCTTCCTGTGTGCATGTAATTTGCTGCTAATTGTATGTTAATAGTGGGAAACGGTGGCATAGTGGTTAGCACGTTCGTCTCACACCGCCAGGGTCCGGGTTCGATTCCTGTCTCGGCAATGTGTGTGTGGAGTTTCCATGTTCTCCCCGTGCCTCAGGGTTTTTTTCTCCGGGTTCTCCAGTTTCCTCCCAGTCCAAAAACATGCACGGTAGGTTGATTGGCACCTTGGAAAAATTGTCCCTAGTGTATGAATGTGTGTGTGTGTGTTTGTGTGTGTGCGTGTCCTGCGATGGGTTGGCATTCCATCCAGGGCATATCCTCCCTTATGCCCATAGACGCCTGAGATAGGCACAGACTCCCCGTGTGCATTCACAGACCATCTACAAATGCATTTAAAAGAATCATGTTTAATCAGGTTTTCTATACAGTAAGTGATTGCTGAGATACAGCCTCATATCATGTTTGCTGCCCAATTTAGTTCATTACGGGCGAACAATTTTTCCAGGTCGGTCCAAAAACGACGTGTCAAAATTGTGGTTGAGTGGCATTATTTGTTTTTACTTAATCCAGTATCAGCTGCTGATTTCACTTTAAGCATTTTGCAAGGATTTATGGGAATTTATTTCCAAGGAATATTTCCAAATGATAAAAGGAACAAGGAATTACGTTATTACAGTTTTCGCCCACAAGGTGGCACAGCACTAAATTTCTAAAATAATCGTGTTTTGATGATATTCATTCATTAATTTTCTAGCGCTTTATCCGATCTTCCCTAGGGTCACGGGGAGTCTGTGTCTATCTCAGGCGTCTATGGGCATTAAGGCAGGATACACCCTGGATGGAATGCCAACCCATCAAGGGCACACACTCATTCACACACACATTCATACACTAGGGAAAACAATTTTCCAAGGTGCCAATCAACCTACCGTGCATGTTTTTTTTTTGGACCGGGGGGAAACCGGAGAGAACCCAGAGAGAAAAAAACCCCCTGATGCACGGGGAGAACATGCAAACTCCACACACTCATGACCGAGACGGGAATCGAACCCGGATCCTGGCGGTGTGAGGCGAACGTGCTAACCACTACGCCACTGTGCCCCTATTGTTTTGATGATATTGCTTTTAAAAAATTTTTTATTTTATTTTATGTTTTTCCATGCCGAGATCCAAGTTCAATGGATTATTTTTGTTTTGGACTCATCTCAAGATAACGTGTGATTGGATTTGTAGGAGAAGGCGTAGAACAGTGGTCGATGGAAGCATTTGTCAAAGTTTATTGTAGGTTTTGGCCTGCCATGAACTTTTCTGGGGTGCGGTTTGTTAATTAACCTCAGAGCACCGTTCTGAAGGTTCCAACCAAGTTTTATGTCGCTGAGCAAAATCTATTACTGAAGTCATTCTTATGATTCACCTTTTGATCGATAGGTGGCGCTGGTAAAAAAAATTGTTACATGGCTTTAAATCGTGCACCTGATATCTCCTGTGTGTGAGATTACCAGTAATAACTAGTTAACATGTAACAGCGTTATGTAATATAATTACAAAATACATGTAATTCAGTTAACTGAGAAATAAAAGGTGAAATTAATTTACAGATACTTATGAAAATGTTAATTCCCGTCCACAATTTGATTCTGACTCATCAAAATATTAAAAATATAACCTATTGTTTTTCCGAGGCATGGAATTTTTTCCCCCTTAGAATGTTCCTTTCATTGAGTGTCACCTAGTGGACAAATCCAAAAAGTAATCAAATGTGATCAGTTACTTTATTTATATAAACACTGTATATAAATATCCAAATGTCATTTCCACCCAAAACTGTAAAAAAAAAAATAAAACACATAAAACAATTTTGACTATATACATTTTCAATCCTATACATTTCTAATTCTTATCTTTCATAGCTTGTCAAAACATTGTTAAGCACAATGAACATGAGAAGGACAGTGCTTGTATATACTGCATAGGAAGGACACACCCACAATGAATGCTGAATGAACAACGGTCTTTGGATTACACAATACGCGTTGAAGCTCAGTGCAATGTCCTGAGGGTTTTACATTTGTTATTATTATTATTGTTGTTGCCCGTATTAATTATGATCCTCATTTGCTGGGTTTAGCTTGTTGCATTGTGACTCCAATTTGGATGCTAATTGAGGAAATTTATATTCGAGTGTGAATCAGAACAGACTATGCAGGCTGTTTCAGGAGTAATATAGTGTGCACGACATCTGTTGCATTAAGATTCAGAAGAAAGTCTTTGTATTGTTTCTATCCACAGAAATAGCTGGGTTACAGCTGGCTGTGTTGTGTATTGAAATTGTACATATTGTGTAATTTTTGTCCATATCATTTTGGACAAACCTTGCTACAACTTCTTGTTGTTGTTGAAAACCCGAGAAAACCAGTGCCTTCCACAGATCAAATAAAATATAAAGAATATAAAATATTAAGTATTCTTAATGTCAGCAAATAGGCAATTATCCTTAAGTAATTAAACAGGTAAATATAATTACAGAATTGTAGCCCATATGAAAAAAGAGAAATATTAATACTTTGATCATTGAGGACTGACATTTATGCAATCATGTTGAAGTGTTTTTTTTTAAAAAACTTTTTAACTTTTTTGATATCTTATGTGTGTATGTATGTATATCTATATGAAGTGTTTTTTTTAAAAAACTTTTTAACTTTTTTGATATCTTATGTGTGTATGTATGTATATCTATATATTTCTATCTATCTATCTATCTATCTATCTATCTATCTATCTATCTATCTATCTATCTATCTATCTATCTATAGATAGATAGATAGATAGATAGATAGATAGATAGATAGATAGATAGATAGATAGATAGATAGATAGATAGATAGATAGATAGGCATGTGTGTGTAGGAAATTTTAAACAAAACTTTCTACATTAATTAGTTAATTTGTTCATACTTGTATATCGAGTCACTGAAGTAAAGATAAATAGACTTTATTGTCATTATAGTGGTGGGTTCCATTTGTTCCATTTTTCCAATTACACGTCTACCAAAATTACAAACGAGAAATATTTTTTTGAGTTTTTGAGACATTCATGAGGGGCACGGTGGCATAGTGGTTAGCACATTCACCTCACACCGCCAGGGTCCTGGTTCGATTCCCGTCTCGGCCATGTGTGTGTGGAGTTTGCATGTTCTCCCCGTGCCTCAGGGGGTTTTTCTCCGGGTTCTCCGGGTTCTCCTGGTCCAAAAACATGCACGGTAGGTATATTGGCACCTTGTAAACGTGTCTCTAGTGTGTGTGTGTGTGTGTGTCCTGCGATGGGTTGGCATTCCATCCAGGGTGTATCCTGCTTTAATGCCCATAGACGCCTGAGATAGGCACAGACTCACCGTGACCCGAGGGAAGATCGGATAAAGCGGTAGAAGATGAATGTGATGTAGTGATATAACAAAGATGTAACAAGCTGGAAGATAATAATCATTTCCTGTCAATTAAATTAGTCACTTTGGCTTGCACATTGTTTTGATTTACAAATTACATGACAGCATGTTTTATTTTTGTTATGGAATAATTTTTGTAGTTATCTTTGTTTTGTAGTAGATTAAACTATGTAACATTAGCGTGTAATATAAGGGGTTCTTAATGAAGGAGTGTTATATTCTTTATTATACATTAAGGGTTATTTGTTTTCAGTTTCTCACTGTATAAAGGATATAAATACACTTTATTCTCAATAACGCTTATCAACAGCACCAGTAACTTCGTGGTATTTTTATTACCGCCTCATTTCTACGTCTTTACCAACAGATGGCGTAAACGAGGGTTCGTGATATTCTGTGAAGTTGGAACTCTCCGGGGAAACGTAGGCTAACAATTTTCTTTTTTCTTTTTTCTTTCTTTCTTTCTTTCTTTCTTTCTTTCTTTCTTTCTTTCTTTTTTTTCACGTGATTAACGCAACATATGCCCTGAAACCTAAATAACACACTGGAAGGCAGAATGAGATGCTTCATAACATATTAGATAAGGTTTATTGAATACCGCCTAAACCGGACAAATATGTGTGTAGAATCTTCTTCATTCACTTTTAATTTCAGACCAAATAAATATTTGTATTTTTTTGGAACAATAGAACCGCAAACACCTCTTTCAAAACTTTTCTGTGCAATTATTAAATTCAATTCTCATGCAAAAAAAATTAAAAAGTACACACACACACACACACAAATTTCATATATATTATATATATATCTTAGATATATATATATATATATATATATATATATGTATATATATACTTTGTTGGGGTGGTGTAATTAAATGACAGTTTTTTTCTGCAAGTGTTAAAGATTACAAATAGGGTTACATCTGAACAATTTCATGTAAAATCAGTGCTTTAGACGACGGCATGTTTTGCTGCTGCAGATCTGCTTCAGTTTCATTTCGAGAAATAGAACCTGTTTTTTTCCGACGGTTTGTTTGAAACTTTTTTTTTCTTAGAATGTTAACTTAAAGCGCCACGCCACCTGGTGGGTCAAATGAGGGTAATCAAAAAGTAATCAAATGTTATCAGTTACTTTGCTTTTATAAAGGGATTGAAAAGTTACACTACTTGTATGACTAATCTGTAACCTATTACATTTCCAAAGTAACCTATATATAGATGCGTGTGTGTTTGTGTGTGTGCATGGAAAAAAAACACGAGTTCTCACGAATTTGATATAAATACACCTGTCGTTTATGTGAGTGACTTGCGTGCTCCAGGCCGATGTCCGGTGGGTGGTGTGTGCGCACAAGCCTTTGGGGCTGTAGCCCGAGGGGAGTTTTTTTGTTCTTCACCCACGCGCGGCTGCTGTGCACAAAGCCGCTCACTTCAGCTTCTGATTCCCCAGGGGACCTGAAGAATTGAGAAAGGCTGTGCGGCGGCACACGATACTTCTTTGTTCATCTGCTCAAATAGGAGCACGGCTCTCAGAAGCAGCCTGGACACCAAGAAGTCAACTGAAACTGCTGGAAGACACTCCCGTGTCAGAAAAGACCACTTTCACTCGAGTTAAAGGAATCTGTAACACGTTCAGCATAATAGAACCAATTACCGCACGGAGTTGTGAATGCATTTGTGCGGCATCATCTTTAACCTAAAATAAAACGGATTCTGAGCCACTTGACACTTGTTGAGAAAACTCGTATCCGATTCATTTTGTTCGGGTTTTTTTTTTTCGTTTTTTTTCCCTTCCAAGGACTAGAGTGAATGCGGTGTTTATTTCATGCAGCATCACTTGGATAACTCCCGTCCATCCCAGTATAAAGGAACAAATAACACTGCAGATGGTCGTGTTTGACAATAATTGCTTTATAATTATTCGCATGCGGAAAACTTGACTTGGTCAAACCTGTTTGTTTATTTATTTATAAGTGTTTCGTTTGCTTTCTGGGTAGGAGTCATGAAAACTTGGACATATTACGAGTGAACATCCAAATAATTGGTGATGATTGGTGATGGAGCGTGCTGCATCACAGAGGCAATGGTCCTGGAGCTGACGTTGAGCGTGTGCGTGTGTGTGTGTGTGTGTGTGTATCCACATTCCGCGGCAGTGTGTGTAATCGGGTGCCCAGCTGACTCCGTGGCGCGCTGGCAGATGGCTGGTGTGTAAGCCGGCTGGCGGTGTGTGTGAGCTGGGAGGGGGTCACACTCATTGTTTAGACGTACCAGCCCCACGCACAGACAATGACCCCAGCCAGGAGCGAGAAAATATGGAAAAGCCTCTTCTTTTCAGAGCAAAAAGGGAGGAAAAAAGCGGAAATTAAAAAAAACAGAAAGTTTTGGAGAAATCCTGCAGTTTTGGATGTCTCACAATAATGCACAATAATGCAATAATATTTCGTTATTGACCTGCATCTAGTTATGAAGCAAATCACACACTACATATTATGTAGTGATGCTGAACGAGACTAAATACAGGGTTGTCCAAAAAAGATGTCACCGCTCATATGCTACTACATAAATGTCCTTTTGTCGCAGACTAGATATTCCCCGACTTAATTTGGACTTGCTTCGGAGTGCACTAGCTTCGTTTGGACTTGTGCATATTGTGTGTGTTATTACGTTATTCTAATAAAAGTCAGTCCCATGTAAGTGGTAACATCTTTTTGGACAACCCTGTAAATAGACCCATAAACCCCTGTTATAATAAAACATTTGGTACTTTTTAAACTTGTTATCTGTATTAGGCATTACAGCAATCTCCATAACAATTTCCATAACTAGTGCGATCGGGTCATCTGTATAGTGTCTCGGTAAAAGCTTGTTGATCGCGAGTAGTCATTAATCCCTGTCATTTCAGTTAAACTAACGGGACCATATGTTATCCCAAAAGTGTTTACTGCTGCAATACGTGATATTGCGTTATAAATAAGTAATCGTGGATTTAAAAAACAAAAACACCCTCAGTAGAAATTGCATCATTTGTAGTATGGAGTAGTTTTATATGTATGTATGTAGTGTCCTACAATTAGATAACTTCGACTATCCAAATATGGTTTAGCTCCTCCCACCGCCGTACCCAGCTTGTGCCTGCTCTTTCATAATGTACCGCTTTAGACTTTCAGCATCATTACGTGCTCGCTGTCCCGAGCAGTTTAACGACTCCACGCATCCTCACCTCTTAATGCGGGACTATCGGGACGGGGCTCCTAAAGGCTCTCTGCGGGCTGCTGGTGGATAAATGTTTTGGTTTTATTTGCATGCTGTAGATCAACGGGAAACGCGAAGCCGTTCGGAGCAGGTGATCTTTGGAGAGCGTTTTTTTATTTTACCGACTTTGCTTTAAACGATGAACAAACTGGACAGACAGAGAATCACCTCGAAAACTGCAAAAGCACACAAAAACTAATTAGTGAGCGATTGCTGTCTTCTTCAACACGAGATTCCGAACTGATTTAGATCCTTTTTTTAATTTTTATTTTTTAAGGAATCAGTCTCAGCATCTCCCTGGACTCTTTGGAATCGTGTGAAAAGTGCAAATCGGTGCTCCATCTTTTATTCCGTTTTTTTCTTTCCTTTTTCCTTCTTTTTTTATTATTGTAAATGTACGGAATCCAGGAGCATCTTTCTACTGCTGTGAAAGAACGAACTTTTGCAGAAGAAATGGATTCAGTCCGTCCGTGGGTGCGTAACGTCGGAGTGGTGGATGCGAATGTAGCAGCTCAGAGGTAATACAAACCGTTTTTTTTTAACAATATGGATGGAAAATATAGATATTTATTTTCATTTAGCGTCTGGAAATGTTTAACAAAAAGTGCATTGTAAATGCCGAAATACTATTGGAATTTTCCAATGCCGTACTGACAACTGGTCGCAAATTTTCCGCCCGAAATGTACACAATAACTCAAACATCATATCGAATCTCCTTGGCTATAAATAATTCACCAACAGGTGTGTAATATTAAAGATGACAAATACTTGATTCTCCGGCACTTAACGCTGGAAGAGTCAAGAGCCCCATGAAAGAAGCACTACAAATACTTTAATTGAATAATCACAGGTTTAACCAAATAAAGTTTAAAATGCTCGCTGTCTTTGGACTGTATATATATATATATATATATATATATATATATATATATATATATATATATATATATATATATATATTATAAAAGAAGGACATCTACAATAATATTGCTATTATTATTTATAATAAATTATTATTATTATAATTATTAATTAAATGTTGATCTCGTTGTTGCTCTAACCAATTTATACATTAAAAAAGTAAGCTTCTCTTGATATTTAGAAGCATAGATATGATCTACTCTGAAATTTTACAAACTTTTTGAACGAAACTTTCCTTTGTTGCATACAATAATACATTTAAAAATATATTATCACTTCTATACAGTACAGTGTACAGCCTGTCCAATACAAAAACAGGTTTCTTATTGCGTTGTTTTACAAATATTCTAATGAATTACTATTATTCATTTTGGAAACGTGAACATTTTTTTTAATCAGTTTACTGCAGTAAATATATGCAGTAAATATTTCTTTTGCTAAAAATATCACACATTTATTTACCAAATATACTCCAATATCCCAAAAAATGCCTCATCTACCGATTTTTTTTTAACTGCGTTTGTAAAATGTATAGCTTTGTTTACGGCATTTTGTGATATGAATATAAAGTTTAACGAATTTATTAAGAGTGTTATGCCTCATTACGTGTACTATGAGATGGATTTTATAATATCCACAATTATACAATTTGTCACTCGCAGATTCAGGGTTTTGCAAATCTGAACGGTTGTCATGTTTAACCCTAATGTTAGTTTTACGACGCCTTTGCGATAAAAACACGTAAATATACACAATAATATGCCTGGTCAAATGAATAACTTTACCGCAGTAACTAACTTTTTCTCGTATTTTTGTTGTTTACCTCTGTAAATTCATGGCATATAATTGTATCTCTAGTGGTTTAGCCCTGTCTAGAGCCCACTTTGAGAAACAACCGCCTTCGAACCTGCGCAAGTCCAACTTCTTCCATTTTGTGTTGGCCCTCTATGACCGCCATGGACAACCGGTTGAAATTGAGAGGACAGCCTTCATTGATTTTGTTGAGCATGATAAGGTACATCCGCGTTGTTTTCATAAATCGAATTATGCCTTTTTACATTTTCGAGCGACACGAATGTGATACTTCTAATGTGATACTTACTCTTTAAAGAATTCACTTGAAATGTTTCCCAGTTTTGCTAGTTCTGAACTTTACTGTGATACTAGTCGGACATGCACACATTTGTACCATATTTAAAAGATCAGGCCATACGGCATCCCAAGATCATTTTACGGAGTCAATGGGTGGGTTATTGAGTAGGACAGCGCACACGCACGCACGCATGAGAGAGAGAGAGAGAGAGAGAGATAGAGAGATAGAAAGAGGTGTTGCCTTTGGGGTTAAATGCCAGTCAAAAGCCAAAAACCTCGTAAAAACAAAGCCAATTGTGTTAACGCCATGCAATATCCAAAAGTAGTATTAACAACAATTAATACCTCATGAAACATCTGTATGCTATTACATTATTATTTAACAATGAACTCATATTATGAAGTCATTAAACATAATCCCTTTGTTTTATGCGTATGTATTTACAGCGTGTAAACATGCCTTTCATTTCCATGATACTCCTGTGCAATAAAGGCTAATGTAATCTACATATAATTAGTAAAGCGAGCTATATATATATATATATACATACATATCTTTTGTGTTCTTCTCCCTGCATTCATTTGTGCATTCATCCTTCGGGTATTGAGTCTTGGTGCATTCTCTGGAGGCTAGTTATTAAAGGAGAAGTTGGAAAGCAGGAGAAGCTGAAAAGGGGGTTGGTTTATAGGCCTCATGTCAGACTGGAGCTTCTGTTTCAAGGGCAACACTCTTTCTTTCTCTCTCTCTCTCCTCTCTCTCTCTCTCTCTCTTAAACTGTATATCTGAATCTCTGATCTGCATCTCTTCTAAACAGCAGTGTAAAAATCAGTGTAAAATATTCAGTATGTCTTTTGTTCATTAGACTAAACGACTGCAGATTGGAAAGACCTCTTGGAATCTTTTTTTTCGAGAGCATATCGAAAGAGATTGTTTACTCGTGATTTGAATTCAACAATCCATTTCATTCTAAATGGAAGTGTTAGATTACATCTTGTCTCTGGATTGGAAGTGCTGAGAGTGAATGAACACATTATACTGCCATGCATTTCAATGCTCACAGCTCATTCACATATGCAGTGAATCCTCGATAGTATATGTGTCATCTTAATTTAGTTCATGCACCCTAGGACATTTTGCTGTCAATGCTATATTTACTTCACCAGGTTTGTGTCTGCTTTTTTTTCTACTTTTTTTTTTAACATGTTTTTCCAAGGAGCAGACGGGAGAAAAAACGAATAATGGCACCCACTACAAGCTCCAGCTCCTTTACAGTAACGGTACGAGTTCTGTCTAATAAACATTTATTTTATTTAACCTAATGGGAAAAGTACAATATGTATTAAGTATACTGTGGTAAAATGTGCAAATCTGGGATAAAATAAAGCCTAATCTTAAAGTAGACAATAATAAAGTCTTAATGAAGCCTAAAGCAAATTGGCAACTCAGAAAAAAGAAAATTCATTCTATTAAGCTCCATTGTGTCATTTGTGTTTCTTCTCACTAATTTCCAACTTGCAAAATGATCATTTAACAGGTGTGCGAACCGAACAAGACCTTTATGCTCGTCTTATTGACTCCGTCACAAAACAGGTAAACATCCTGCTCCTACAAGTGTCGCATATTGCTTTTGTCTCTTTCACCATATGACCTATAAATAATACCGGTTTCTCTATTTTTGTTTGTCCTACAGCCCATATCATACGAGGGGCAAAACAAGAATCCCGAAATGTGCCGTGTTCTGCTTACTCACGAGGTCATGTGCAGGTAAAAAAAAGTCATGTTTGTAAAAACGACTACAATATATATATATATATATATATAAATAAAAAGAACATATGGGGAATGTAGACAATGTAGACATGCACCACACAAAAGATTATATGTTGTAACCACAAAACAACCAAGACAACGGAGAACTGTTTTCGAAGATGCAAATTGTGAAATCTGCATCAGCAAAGACACAGCGAGTGACAGATAGACAGCAAGCGCACGGCTGTACGCACAGACAGCTTGTTTTGATGGGAGGTACGAGGAGGCGTGTGGGGCTGTGACCTCAGGCTCTGGGACATGATAGCGGAGGGCAGAATGGGAGTGGAAATCAGCTCCGGCCTCCATTGTGCGGTCAGCAGATGCCCGAGTGGGGTTCACAGCTGGCTAATAACAGAGGGGGGGGGGGAGAGGGCGATGAAGGAGGAGGAGGAGGAGGGGAGGTGGTATGAGGGCAAACGACACAGCTGGGGAGTGGCTCTATCTGACAGAGGGGGAGTTTAGGTGGTGGTGGTGGGTGGGGTGGGGGTTGTGGAGGGGGGGTGTATGTAGGGGTAAAAGAGGACAGCAGAGGGGCAGATGGCCAGGGGTGGGGGCACTTTTGTTATGCACGATGGGCGGACTAGCGAGAGCTTCGGGGAGGGGGCATTAGGGTTGCCCCCAGACAAGAGATGCATGGTGTTGGCGTGTGTGTTGTCTGTTGTCTATACGTATGGCTGGCTTTTTAGAGATCATATTCCAGTTCTATAGTGTGTAAAAAAAAAACAATGTGTCCTAGGAAAGTTTGGAGTAAGAACCCCAAAAAAAGTGCACACTTTCTTTTTGAGTGCCTTTTGTCCATTCACGAGGCCTTCATTGTTCTTATTGCCTTTGTTTATTGCTCTTATTTGGGTAGTGTTTAATTATAGCACACTGTTTATTCAACTAATGAGCATGTATGCAATCTAATAGCATGTTATTGTTGTACCTATTGTAATCAATACAATTGAAATAAATGTTTTATTTCCTTATCCATTCGTCCCGCTTGTCTTCCTTACATAGTCGCTGTTGTGAGAAAAAAAGCTGCGGGAATCGGAACGAGACCCCGTCGGACCCTGTCATCATCGACAGGTAAGAACCGTAACTCATAAGCGCTACTCCTCACACTATAGGACACGGGAGATTCATCATGGTTCTTGACCCAGCAAGTCTTTCTGGTCCGTTAAAACCAGGCACGATTAGTATTTTAACTGGGAAGAAATGGTCATCCTCGGTAAACCTAATTTTTCCAGGGTAAATTTTCATTTGAAACTTTCTAATGTTGCCATTATTTTCTTTTTCCCTATCTCTTGTCTAATATTTCCGCGTGACTCCTTGTTCTAGCCGCAGCCAGTATATATAGTATATATATATATATATATATATATATATATATATATATATATATATATATATATATAAAATCAGTGTTTCTTTCTGTATTAATGTCTGTGTTTTTCCTTTCTTTCTCCCTGAGAAAGTGCACACTATTTACAGTGTCTCAGTGGAGCCATTCAAACTTTCTCAGAAAGAAAAACTAATTTTTTTTGTTTTTTTTTTGGGAGGGGGATTTCTTCAGAATTCCTGCGCAGGGCATCTGTTTTTCTCCTTTATAACATGATTCTTTTTTTGACCCACACGCCATCGTTCACTCTGTCTCCTTTACATGCCTTAACCTTTTTTTTTTTAAAAAAAGGTCTTATTTTACTCCGGGGCTCAATAA
>JACRUU010000027.1:6619588-6652088 GCA_030449085.1 Kryptopterus vitreolus | reverse complement strand
ATGCGCATGTTTGTTACCTCTCTTGTCGATTTTATTTATTTATTTTTTTTTTACTACAAAATGTGCCCGTCGTTGTGGTGAGATTTGAGTCAAATGTTGCTATTTTTTGCACCTCAGAAGTCACAAGGAACATTCGAAAAGCAAAAAAAAAAAACAAAAAACGCATGCATTAATGAATATTATATATGTATTATAGAGACAATGTAAACAATATATATTACAGAGACACTGTATATTATATATATATATATATATATATATATATATTTATAGAGACACTGTAAAGTTCATGCCTTGAAATGCTTAACTACTTACTATAATATTTAAAGTATGCATGTGGACCGCCCTCTTTATTATTATTATGATTGTTTTTGTGCTGCTTTATGTCTATTGCGGCATATCTTTTGAATCTTATATGACCATGTCTGAACCTTCTGAAGCGAACAAAAAACAAACAAACAAACAAACCAAAAAACTGAGTCTAAGGTTGTATTTTAGGTTTGCAATCAATCATACCAGAGTTGGTTTTTTTCCCTTAGACTTTTTATATGTGTAAATGTAAACAAATATTGGGTTGAAATAGTCCGATATTGTGCCAAAAATACTTCGACATAGTAGAACTAATTGCCCCCCCCAACCCCACACACGCACCACACACACCACACACACCCCAAACCCCGGACTCAACCTTGCTAGATGTCCATGTGAAGCCCATATCTAACACTGCATGACGAACTGATGGTAATTTTAAATTCCACTGCCTCAGCCGTTGCAAGGTGTGTAAATTCCTCAGCAAATAAACCAAACATCCGCTGTCAATCCCAGACCCGTTCTAAGGAAACTTTATTATTAGGCCCATTATTATTATAGATGCCGGTTCAGTGAGTGTCTATACGTTTGTGAAAATGTCCTATTTGTCCTAATGATGTCCTAAATGTCCAAAAACGAATCTATTTTATTCAAAAAGAGAAACGACGCATCCTTACACTGAGGATTGAATAGAATAAATCAGGATTCCATTTGAGTCAGTGCGTGTGTGTGTGTGTGTGTGTGTGTGTGTGTGTGTGTGTGTGTGTGTGTGTGTGTGTGCTTGAGAAATAATCGAAGCGTTTTACAAGGAGACGGAATCTGACATGGATAGGTGAGAGCCCTGGAAAATGCCTGCCCCTGTTTTCATTTCGTTTACTCATGGAGCCGGGTGTGAAAGGTCCCGGTGTGGTATGTGGCGACGGGGTATCGCTTTAGCCACTCTGCTCCATGCACCCTGTTAGCGGGGTCAGAGGTCACCAGCACCGGGTGTTAACCCCCTATGACCAGTCTAGCCCTAGTCTGCCAGGGGACTCTGGGAGTCCAGAGTATTTATGACTGACTCTTCAACACCAAACCCCCCCCCTTCCCGACCCCCCAAAAACGACCCTCCTTCCCCCAGCACCACACTCACCTAAAACTTTCCCCTTTTTTGAGGCAATAAAGAAAGTCGTCCTACTCTTTTGTACTCGTCTGTAAAAATGCATTAAACTGGGAACACTTTCTGATAACGTGTAAAAGGTTGCGCAATTTCAATTTCAGCTTTATCAACATCTACAACATCAGCGTCGTAAATTAGCCCCTATAAGGATGTATTATTAGTAACGAGTGAGCAACGAGAACTCCCAGCGAACGTTTAATCCGGCTACCATCTGTCTGTTCGTTTAAAGCCAGCAATGTTTGTAAGGTTTAGAAATGTCCTTTATGAAACATACGAAGATCAAGACGGGGTTTTTTTCCCCTGCTCTTTTTTTTTCCAGACGTTTCTGGTATCACAAAATAATGCTGGAGTAAATGCAGTCGATTTTGCATAGGAAAATATGTGTCTGTGTGACTTACAGTTCCCCGTGTATCAGTGGTGCTGGGGAATCTTTCAGCATGTCAATATTTTTAATGCCTCACATCTGGTTTCCTAATTTTCCTCCTCCTCCTCCTCCCAAGAAGCCCCCCCCCACCCCAACCCCCACATTCCCTCCATGTCATGACACTGTTTTTGTTTTTCTGGGGAGGGTAGAGGGGTTTCGGTGGAGGAGAGGGATTTTGATGAGTGATCATCCTAAATCTTAAACACAACATTTCTTTTTGGTCATTTAAGATTTCTTTCCTTTTAGCATTTTCATATAGATGTGATTCTCCTGTAATTATTATTATTATTATTATTATTATCATTATATATTATTATTATTATTATTAACTTTGTACAATACATAACTCTAACATTGTTAATAAAGAACTCATAATCGGCCTGTACCCAACTAGTATATATGTATGTATGTATGTATGTATGTATATATACATGTATATATTTTTATAAAATATATTTTTAGTGTATAACCAGTTTATATGAACTTCTAATATATATAATACAACACAAGCTGTAAATTGATTTATAATGTTTACAAATATACAGAGTAAAATGGAGTAAAATAAATACAAATTAAACGCCACAGCTTGTGCTAAATCCTGTCTATTATGGACCGTGTTGTTTGCTTGCGCACTATGCCTGTATTTTTTTTTTTCTTTTTTTTTTTTTTTACATTAAGCAAGTTGTCACTCTTAGAAGGCACTTCCATGCTGAGAGTGTCGTGTTTGGTCTTGAGAAGTGAGGCAGATGCACACAAAGGCCATTCAGAGGCCTGGCCAGGGACTCCCTCTGAGGCACTGGGGAAACTGATCCCCTGGCTTAAGACTCAACCATACCTTTTGTTTCCTAACAAGTGTTCCGAAGGATGCAAAGGGAATTGACCGTTGCCTGACATTATAGATTAATACACCCGGTGACATCTGCAGCTCCGAATGGGGCCAATGCTTTCACTTCTGCAACATTGTGCTCTTATATAAAAGGGAGGTCTTTAAAAAAAAAAAAGGAATCTTTAATGTCCAATGTGTAGTGCTTATAATACAGAAATATAAATATTGCGCCTCAGCTAATAGACGTATTGTTTCATAATCCTCGTTCTGGACTAATTACTAATGAACACACATTAATCAAAGCTCCTCGCCAAGCCCCTCCCCGTCTGTTAAATCTAAATACCACAACAAACCCCGACAACGGTGGATATGTGTTGATATGGAACTTTTCCTTGCTGATCGGTGTGGGGGTGTGGGGATGTTGTGTCGCAACACGCCGATGTTTGGGAGGACTAATTAATTATGCAAGATAGCTCTAATTATAATGCAGGCAAATGGATGCATGGCAGAAGGTGCGAGGCACCGAGCCTGGGAGATTTGCATGCTAAGTGGGCAGGGAGGGGGAAGTGACTAATGCATGCTAATGTGTGCGCGGCCATCGTTGCTTAATTTTAGCCGTTCACAGCTGGGAACCGCTGACTCTTTTAGGGGTGGAAAAAGTGATCAATCGGATGAGGGTATTTGCGAACGGGAGAGGGCGGATTTTCCTTTTCGGACCAAAAAGTTGCCTAGAAGTTACATTCCGGTATACGACGGAACCTTGGCGGAGTGACATCATTTCTGATACACACTATGAGTTGGTTTGCTTTAATTAGAGAGAGACACAGGTTATGGTTAAAACGAAAAAGTAAACAGAGGGCTGAAATACTGCAATATTAAAAAAGCACAAAAGGTGTAAATGTTGGTAATGTGGTCCATGGGATGGTGGCAGACCTGTGTGTCCTGAGCTTGTACTGTTGTCCCATACATGCACGTTGGTTAATTAGCTGTGCTTAATTGCCTTGGGGTGTGAATGAGTGTATGAATGAATCCGTATTGGCCCACAATGGTTTCTGTTCTACTGCTGTGAAGATGAATAAAAGAAAAAAAAAGTCATGTTGTTTGTGTAAATGAAGTGCTTTAACTAATCATTAGTGCATATCTGTATACAGTACATTTACAGCATTTGGCAGACGCCCTTATCCACTTACAAATGAGCAATGGAGGGCCTTTCTCAAGGGCCCACTAGTGGCAATATGAACCTCAGACAGCCTTAACCATCTTCCCAGTAGTGACACGGGATGCAATAAAATCCACCTCAACATTTTGTTTATTGAACAATATCTTATAATAGTTCATTTTTTTAATCCACTTCTGATTCACACTTGAAACACATCATCGTGAAAAAGTGTTCCAGCAGCGACGGACAAACTGTTTATTCCTGTTTACGATACACACCAATAATCAAATGCTTTCCAAATATGAACATCGTAAACAATCTTGACTACACTTTAAATAAAATCACTGAGCGCTGTTTTAACCCCAGGATCCTTCTGGTCTACAGGAAAACATCATATTTACATACGTTTTTAAAAAATATTCCCTGTGAAATTACACTCTCTTTTCCCAGTCTGTCTTTTTTTTTCAGGAATATTAGTTCCCGGTGATGTTTTCTTTCTTTTTTTTTCTCACATTTCTGTCCCTCCTCGCTTTACATCGGGGACTTTGGGATTGCGGCAGATCCGGGTTGCCATGGCAGCAGTGCCATATTGCCGGACGATACACTCTTGTGATTTGAAATCTTTTCTTCTCCCCCACTTTTTTCTCTACTCCTTGTCTCAATCCTGTTTCGTTTTGGTATTTTTTTCCCCCGTCTCGAAATATATATATATATATATATATATATATATATATATATATATATATACGTTGCGCCGATGTTTACGCCAACACCGAAAAAATGCACGACTTCAAACACGCAACAAATCAGCAGGAAAAAAGAAAACGACACGTTGTACATATACATGCCTCCCTTTTCCCACTCTGCCAGATGCATATTCACAGACCTGCCCCATGGGGGTTTTCGCGCACTGCATTGTGGGATGCTCTTGTCCCCTGGGCCTACACTAGTGTTTTGCGTATAATTTTTTTTTTGATTTAGCTCTGATGTGTATTCGATGTATTAAAAATGACACCACTATTACATGCATTATCCTATTTCTTCTTTCTTTATTCATCTTTTAGTTTATTTAAATTTTTGAACCTGTAAATAAGCTTTTATTTACGGGATTTTTCATTGGCCGTCTTTGTGTTTTGTTCCCCACAGGTTTTTCTTGAAGTTTTTCCTCAAGTGTAACCAAAATTGTCTGAAGACAGCAGGGAACCCGAGAGATATGAGACGATTTCAGGTACAAACTCAACACCAACATTTTAATATCGTATTTGCAGCTTCAGGCGTCATTTACAGGAAATGTACCAGTGACTTTAGTGTTAAAAACTATTAACATAAATCTTATATTAATTAATTCTGTACAATACATAACACATAGTACTGTATATGTATATATAGTATATGTAATATGGGGTTCTTCACTTTCCTTTAGTCCACTTTTCCACTTATATGAAACATATATATATATATATATATGTGTGTGTGTGTGTGTGTACACAAACACGTATATATATATATATGTGTGTGTGTGTGTGTGTGTGTGTGTATACATAAACATGTGTATGTGTATATATATGTATATATGTATGTATATATATATATGTGTGTGTGTGTGTGTGTGTGTGTGTGTGTGTGTGTGTGTTTTCTTTCTGTTTTAAGTGTAATCTAAGGCTCGTGTGGGTGAAGGAAAGTGAAAAGTAGAAGTAGGTGTGGGTTAACTGGGAGATGTAGCGATCCGGAGGAAATCAGCCGCGATGTTTCAGGAAGTTGTCGAGATTTGAGTGATTGGTTCCAGATGTGCGGAGGTCAGGTTCCATGACCCAGGAAGTACTCACAAGGGACCTTCCCTCCTCACTTCCTCCTCCCGTGTCTTTCACTGCCACCCGCCCCCACCCCCCCCCCATTCTGACATCCCTTCCTCTTGCCCTCCTTTACTATCCCTTCTTCTTTCCTCCCACCATGTTTGTTTTAACTCTATCCCTCTGACTCACGCTGAGAAATGACTTCCATGTGGGGGTCCCTCCCACACCTCGGTGCATCCTCTCCGACACAGGCTAATTTACAATTATTTATTTCGAGAATACACAGTATACACACCTGAATCCCACCCAACGCTGGGAAATGTGTCTTTTATCGTTTATCACCCTGGAACTTTTGCGCTATTCGCTTTTAATGCACCGCAGGGCCAGTGCGCATTTAAAAAGCGCAATTCTGAGGAGGTCAAAACACATCATCGGTCAGTATATCGTAAAGGAGCCAGGAGAGATTCACTCCATATGGTTGATGACTTTTGAGAGACAAAGGAGGGGGCCACAGAGTCTTACAACGCACCTCCTGCTCATAGGCCATAGCACACAAGGAGACGCGATGTAACGGAGAAATGCTCAATGAGAGCAGAACAAGCCAGTATAAAAACCCCCCCAAAAAGCCATGAGAATTATATTCAATATCGCACGGGTTAAGGAGAGTCAATTTTCCGTGAATCACAAGTGCCACTGAGGGGGTGTTTAAATGGGAAGCAGCGCAATAAAAACCCTCTGCAAAGCGTTTAAATCTCTTTTCTCCTCCTCAGGTGGTCCTCTCGAGCACCGTCAGCGTGGACGGTCACGTCCTTGCAGTATCCGATAACATGTTTGTACACAATAACTCCAAGCATGGCCGAAGGGCACGACGGATGGAGCCTGGAGAGTCGTTAGAGAACACCATGGAATACGGTGAGATGAGTAAGAAATTTACTTTTACATGAAAACGTATTAAATAAGAAATCATATTTACCTACACTATTATGTTGTACTACGCAAGTTATTTGTTTCCGCTATAGAATTTTTTATTTTGTGGCTTCTGCGTTGTCAAATACGAAAAAAATGAGATTTGTCAGTAAAGAAACAAAAAAAAAAGGAGTCTTGTGTGAGAGTGAGGATCTGGAAATACTACTACTATATATATATATATATATATATATATATATATATATATATAGATATATATATATATATATAATTTTTTTTTTAATACAGTACATTGTCATGAAAAATTGCCTTAAAATCCTTTGCACAGTAAAAAACACACAGGATATATACCAATGTGGCACCATGATGTAATAATCATAATAAACAATGTGCTTCCGCATCATCCTCATCAGCCACCCCGTGCATCAAAGCCATCAGCCCTAGCGAGGGCTGGACTACAGGTGGCGCGATGGTGATCATTATTGGCGAGAACTTCTTCGATGGGCTGCAGGTTGTGTTTGGGAGCATGCTGGTGTGGAGTGAGGTAAGAAATACCTGAAAAAACGACAATATAATTATTTCCTTGTCGTCTGACTTTACTGTTATTACAAAGATCAATCAATATAATAATAATAATAATTATTATTATTATTATAATAATAAGAGGGGCACGGTGGTTTAGTGGTTAGCACGTTCGCCTCACACCGACAGGGTCCGGGTTCGATTCCCGTCTCGGCCATGTGTGTGTGGAGTTTGTGCATGTTCTCCCACGTGCCTCAGGAGGTTTTTCTCCGGGTTCTCTGGTTTCCTCTCGGTCCAAAAACATGCACAGTAGGTTGATTGGCACCTTGGAAAATAGTGTCCCTAGTGTGTGAATGTGTGTGTGTGTGTGTGTGTGTGTGTATGTGTGCCCTGTGATGGGTTGACATTCCATCCAGGGTGTATCCTGCCTTAATGCCCATAGACACCTGAGATAGGCACAGACTCCCCGTGACCCGAGGGAAGATCGGATAAAATGGTAGAAGATGAATGAATGAATGAATGAATAATAATAATAATAATAATAGTAATAATAATAATAAATTAGGCTGCGTTTTTAGGAGAGCCGTTTGTAAGCACAAGAATTCTTTATATCGAATTGAACCGTGTTTTTTCCTTTCACAGTTAATCACTCCTCATGCGATCCGGGTTCAGACGCCACCAAGACACATTCCAGGGGTAGTGGAAGTCACGCTGTCCTACAAATCAAAACAGTTCTGCAAAGGGGCTCCTGGAAGATTCATTTACACAGGTATGCAGAATGTCATAAACATATACTCTTTTGTGTTTCTTTACTGTTACAGGCTTTTTTTTCTTTCTCTGAACACAATTTATCTCCCTAATAAACCTTTTCTCATAATATTATATGACTCTTTGTGTGATGAAATACACACGCATGTATCATTGTGCGCTCTGATTTTATCCGTAGCACTGAATGAACCCACCATAGACTATGGCTTTCAGAGACTTCAGAAGGTCATCCCTAGACATCCTGGGGACCCTGACAAACTGGCAAAAGTATGGAATTTCCTGCTACACTGAGCATCTAAATCACTTTGCCTGCATGAGTACTGACAGCGTTTAACCACTTTTTTCTGGTTTTCTGCTTAGGAGATGCTGCTTAAAAGGGCAGCCGACCTTGTAGAAGCGGTGTATGGAAATACACACAGTAATCAGGTAAGCACAAGAAAAGAAAAGAAAAGAAAAAAATCACTGCTGTACTCGAGTGGGAAGGATTTACTAGGATAAGATAAATATCCATCGTTACATTTCAGTTCCATTCAGATCAGAGAGTACAACTGTGTTGGTCACGGCTGGAGCTGCAGTAGAATACATGTCTGGAGCTGCAGTAGTTCACCCCTGGTTTGTTTATTCAGTACAGGCATTTATTGTGTCTACAGCAATGGCAATGGCCCTTTATACTGAATTTCTGCATATTAAGATGTTTTTTTATAACCATCAATTCAGACGGAGCACTACTGAAGGCTTAGGTGTGAAATGCACGGTCCGACCTGTCTTTAGCCAACGTCATTGTAAACAATGGTTTGATTCTTGCGAAAGAAAATAATAATAGAACACTGTGTAAAGACGTTCATAAGATTCATTCATCTTCTATCACTTTATACGACTTGTTTCTTTCGGGTCGCGGGGAACCTGTGCCTATCTCAGGGCGTAGGCAGGATACACCCTGTATGGAATGCCATCCCATCTCAGGGCACACACACACACACTAACATTCACACTCACAATTACACACTAGGGACAATTTTTTTAAGTGCCAATCATCCTACTGTGTATGTAGGATGATAGGGGAAAATCCCCTAGAGTGTGCAAACTCCAAACACACATGGCGGAGGCGGGAATCGAACCCCCAACCCTGAAGGTGAATGTGATAACCACTAAGCCACCGTGGCCCCTAGTATGAATAACATATCTTATTAAATTCAATATGGGGCATGGTGGTTTAGTGGTTCACCTCACACCGCCAGGGTCCGGGTTCGATTCCCGTCTCGGACATATGTTTGTGGAGTTTGCATGTTCTCCCCGTGCCTCAGGGTTTTTTTCTCTGGGTTCTCCGGTTTCCTCCCGGTCCACAAACATGCACAGTAGGTTGATTGGCACCTTGGAAAAATTGTCCCTAGTGTATGAATGTGTGTGGGAATGTGAGTGTGAGTGTGTCCTGTGATGGGTTGGCATTCCATCCAGGGTGTATCCTGCCTTAATGCCCATAGATGCCTGAGATAGACACAGGCTCCCCGTGACCTGAGGGAAGATTGGATATAGCGGTAGAAGATGAATGAATGAATGAATGAATTATATTCAATATTTTATTTTAAATAACTTATTTGGGAGGGGTGTGGCTCAGTGGTTTAAGGTGCTGGAAGGTCAAGGGTTCAAGCCCCAGGAATCTCCAAGCTGCCACTCTTGGGTCCTTGAGCAAGACCCTTAACCCTCTGTGCTCCAGGGGCGTCCTGTGCACCCAGTTTCCAAATCTAGAATATGCAAAGATAGAATTTGACTGTATATGTGACAAATAAAGGATATTCTATTCCTTGTATTTGGTTGTAGGACATGTTGCTGAAGAGGGCAGCAGACATTGCTGAAGCGCTGTACAGTGTCCCACGGCCCCACAGTCAACTCCAGGCTCTGCCCAGCTCCCCAGTGCATGGCAGTGTCATGGGACTAAGCTCCTACCCATCTCAGCTCGGCGTGAGCATCGGCGATCCCGGACAAAGCAGTGGTCAAGGTGAAAGAGGCCAAAGAATTTCACGAACAGTATTTTTAGTAACAGGGGGGAGCGGTCCAGTTAACAGTGGGTAAAGTTGAATAATGGGTAAATATACTCTTCTGTCTGTCTCCCTGTAAAGGTTACATGCGCAATTCTACTAGTCTGTCTCCGCGGAGCTACCCGTCTGCATCCACCCCTCAGCAGTCCACCTACAGCTCCGGAGGTGGCATGAGCGGAGGCTATGGTGCTGTACCTATGGGTAGCCTTGGTGTGCCTGGGTCTCCTGGTTTCAGCAGCGCCTCCCCAAACAGCTCTCCTTATGGTAAAAAGACTGTTGTGTTTTGTTTTGACAGCTTTCAGCATGATATATATGTAAGGCCATGTACTTTTGGAGGTGAAAAGATTTTGTCATTTATGATGCATTATAACAATCTGATAATAAGAATAAGCAGAAGACTGATTACAATACTGATACAAAATCCATTGTATGTAGCTGAACCATGTGTGTTTTTTTAAGTGGGAAATGGACGGTGTCTATTATTTACCTACTTTTCTGACAAAGTAAATATAGCTTTTAACCCTATTCTACACCGTTTTTTTTTTCTCGTTTCCAGTGATGCCATCGAGTCCAACTATACCAGGCTCTAGTTCGTCTTCCTCTCTTCTGCCTTTCTCATCTTTTCCTTCAGCAACCAAACAGAAAAGTGCTTTCGCTCCAGTCTTGAGACCGCAAGGCTCACCTTCACCTGTCTGTCCCACTTCAGGAGGGAATGGTTTCAGAGGTGACCACAACCACAACTTTCACTGATACAAAAAACATTCCTAAGATGTTCCATAATTTATATATATATATATATATATATACATATATATATATATATATATATATATATATATATATATATATATATATACATACACATACATAATTGCCCATGAGTTAACTTGTGATTAATGCCGCATTAGTCGCATATTTTCAATGTACTCTGTAATTATTGTACATGTACAATGTATTTCTTTTACTCTTTTTCTTACTTATTTCTTGTTAATTTATGAGTTTCTTCTTAATTTCAACGTTACTTGTTTACTTGTTAAAATATGGGACGTGGCTCCTTTAAGAAATCTGTTCCGGTTGCTTTTCCATATAAACTGGTTATACGCTTAGGTTATACAGAAGCTAGATACATGTAATGGCGTTACATAAATAAAATAAAAATAAAATAAAAGTAACAGTAATATTCATTACAGTTACTGAGAAAATGTTAAAGATTAAATAGGGTTACATCTGAAAAACTAGTTTAAAAACCAAGGATATGTTGAATAATAATAATAATTATAATGATAATTGTTGTTATTGTTATTATTATTATTATTATTATAACAGTTTGATGAAAGATTTTGAAATTTTAACAGTAAACAAGAGTTGAGTACTACTGTAAGGCAAACTGTAAAGTTATAAATGTACGTACATTTTTTAATTGGAAACATCCATTACAAACTTGAAAGTAATCAAAAAGTCATTTGTTACTTTACTTTTATAAAGTAATTAAAAAGTTACACCACTTATTACATTTCGAATAGGGTCATTTGTAATCTCTAACCTTCCCAGCACAGTGTATAACCCATAGTACAAAATGACATATGAATGATTTACTGTTTTCTTTTATTATATCATGACTTTATTTATTGACAGCATTCTTCTTTGCTCTTTTTTCCTCTAGCAATGACTGGTCTCGTTGTCCCACCAATGTAGAAGACATGTTGTGTTGTGGGCGATAAGACCTTCCTACCAGCTGATGGTCCCTTTTTATAGAGACTAGTCTTTAGCACCTAATGACTCAACAACAGTACACAACAACTACACAGAAAGAGACTGCAGACACTTATTACACAGATTACGGCAAATCCGTCATTCATCACTAATTAAACGGGCCGGGAAGGGCGAAAAGTGGACAGCTTTGTGGAACTTCGCGGAGAAAAGATGGTATTTTTGTATTTGCTTAACTTCTCCTTAGCTCAGAGAGGCTTCACCGGTCGCGCTCGTTTTTCTGTGATTAGTCCGGATCACATGGCCAGAGGACTCTCTTACTAAAGCTTCCACAGAGAGAACTGTCCAAAGCTTCTTTTTTTTTTCCCCACAAGGTTTATGCCGAAACCTTGTTTCTTTTTTTTTTTTTTTTTTTTACACAAAGATACACAAACTTTCCATTTATAGAAATGGCGAATTGTATTTTCTTTCTTAACTTTAAAATAATGGAAATTATACTTTTTACTTCTCAGAGATGAGATTCGATGACCTCATATATTGACTTATTTAAAGAAAATGCTATATAAGTTATTATTTTTTAGGTTAAGTAATAATAAAAACACTTTTTAATCCTATTTGCAATTGTTTTCACTTGTAATATTCATATTACCACGTTGCCATTATTTTTACGTTTTGAGCTTATAACGAATTTATTATTATTCCTAAATCCAAATGTTTCCTGGAGAAATCCCGCAGGCTATTTGTTAGGGGGGGGGAAATATGAGATTTTTTTTTGTAACTATTTAAAAAAAATGTTTTTTTCTCCCCAGGATCATAGATGGCATTGCCTTTAGTTGTTTTTTTGGGGGGCCTTATATTCAGAGTTTGCTCGCAGGCTCTTATTGCAAAGGCCATGCAGTAAATATTACTGTATAAGTTTACAAATTTTGTAGTTGAGAATAAAAAAAAAATAAAGGAGTCTAGTTCAGGAATAATCTGCAATTCAGTTAGCTATATCTGCATTTCCAGCAGTGTTACACTTTGCTTCCCCACAAAATCCACTCTGTAACTATGCAGTACATGATTAGGCTTGAACGTGTTTGTGATCACTGTGTGTCATTAATAAAAGAAGAAAAAAAAAACAACAACACAACTATTTCATTTACTATTAATGAATACTATTTCCTTTAGAAATAAAAGTCACCAAACTTCTTCACGTGTGTGTTTTTATGAAAACCGACTTATTAAATCATTTACATTTTACAGCATTTGGCAGACGCCCTTATTCAGAGCGACTTACAACTGAGCAATTGAGGGTTAAGGGCCTTGCTCAAGGGCCCCACTAGTGGCAGCTTGGTGGTGGTGGTGGGGTTTGAACCCGCAATCTTCCGGTCCAGAGTCCAACACCTTAACCACCATCCCAAATCATTCATTTACCCGCATTCCTGGTAAATCATTATGCGGCGAGTGATCATGTACATGGTGTGATTTGTGCGACTCTACACGTTACGAATACATTTCTATTCTTACCTCTTTCACATCACATCTGGTGCTCGGTAGAAGTGCTCGTTACCTGTCCGCACAAACAGTATCGCACATTCATTCATTCATTCATTCATCTTCTACCGCTATATCCGATCTTCCCTCGGGTCACGGGGAGTCTGTGCCTATCTCAGGCGTCTATGGGCATTAAGGCAGGATACACCCTAGATGGAATGCCAACCCATCACAGGGCACACACACTCTCACAATCACACACACATTCACACACTAGGGACAATTTTCCAAGGTGCCAATCAACCTACTGTGCATGTTTTTGGACCGGGAGGAAACCCTCCTGAGGCACAGGCAGAACATGAAACTCCACACACACATGGCTGAGACGGGAATCGAACCCGGACCCTAGCGGTGTGAGGCGAACGTGCTAACCACTAAACCACCGTACCGTGCCCCATGTTTTTGCAATTTTATTCACTTTTTTTTTTCCAGTAGAAATATAGAAAAATAGAGAACACGGAGAAAAACTATTCACAGGCGGTAACTAAAGCTAAACTACAAAGCTGCAACACATATAGTTTTCGTCTGAATGTACACGTAACCAAAAACTGTCATTTCGCAGACATTTTTTCTCACAATTATACCTCCGCAGTGGATTCAGTGTAGTTTTTATTTGTTTATTTACCCCCCCCCCCTCCCTGCACTCGCACGGATAGCAGTTATTACAAATGCAGTTCCTGACTACTCCTGTCACCTTCGAGTGGCACTTGCTATGAAAATCCAAGCTGTTGTCTACGCCTCAATTTCCTTCTTCCTTCTCTGTCATCTCCCTCTCTCTCAGTCTCTGACTCCATCACCCTCCCCCCCCCCTCCTCCCCCCCCCATCCCCCCCCCTCCACCCACCTCCTCTTCTTTCTACTAATTTGACAAGTTAAATTCTGCTTTGTTGTCAGCGCCTCGGCACTCATCAGTCTAATACATCCTTCTGCCTAGAGGCACCGCAGCCATATGTTGCTTTCTAAATGATTCCTTGGCTTGATTTTTGTTGATGTTTATCTGGCTGACTGATCAGACACACACACACACACACACACACACACACACACACAAGCACGCACACAACTGGATGATTTTAATTTCACTTTGATACACGACTTGCCAACAACGCAGACAAATCTGATCGCACAAGACCGCCGTGGTTCCTAAACGGCACTGTAAACATATGGTAAACATGCAGCGCCATTAGAAAAGGGACCGCTCACCTCAAGGGAGGTGTAGAGTTAATTTCCTCAATTAGCTATGTAGCTACTCGGCTAATATGACCAGCATTGTCCATGTGTGTATGGGTGTGTGTGTGTGTGTGTGCATATGTTTCACTGTATGTATTTATTCTCGGAATTAAATGGTGAGGCTGTGGGGGGTTTTGCCTACAGGGGGAAAATATATATTTATCTGTGAGCACAAGCCTCTTTGCCACACTTTTGGTCCAATCAGTGTGTCCCCCCCCCTTTTTTTTGTAGTCCATTACAGTTTATGCGGACCTATACACCCTTCCCCACTCCCCTGGGTGTCAGTAGAGTGGGGTGGCAGATGGAACTGACAGGGAGCAGTCTCATGGGACATTTTCCAAAACAAAACACACACACACACACACACACACCAAGATTAAACACTGTCTACTAGCACCTTATACAGATTTTCTGTCCCTGCTTATTATCTACATCTGAGAATATGCGGTTCATTTCAGATGAAAGTCCATATAATGCAACTTAAATAGCGTGGTCAGTTTTGGAGTATAATCCGAATGAATGAATTGATCCTAGTGATGTCATTTTCTTGTAATTTAATAGTATTATATAGTCAATTATTATTATTATTATTATTAATCAGATCATGTGATGGTCAAATTTAAACAGCAATACACTTAATATACAAATATAACAATATATTTAAAGCTACAGGGTTGTCTTTTATTTGAATAATATAATTACAAAATGTAATTTTGTAACTATGTACAAAAGTCCAGATGAAGCGAGTGCACTCCTGTCCTCCTTGGTTCTCATTACATGTGTAAAGTCTTTTTTTGTAAAATGATATAGTACCATATGAGTGGTAACGTGTTTGGACAACACTGTGTTGAATTTCAGTTGCTGTTAAGGATAAAGGTGGCTTTTTGTCTTCCTTGTCAATGAATGAAGTTTCCAATATAAATGCATATATATGCTATATATATATATATATATATATATATATATATATATATATATATATATATATATATATATATATATATATATCTATATGCGAAAAATCTATTATTTGTCCAGAGCTGATATAAGCACCTCTCAGACACTGCGCTTGTACAGTCAAATTGTTTGTTAAATGAACGATCATAATGAAATCCCATCAAATATCGTTCCTAGCTGACAAACATTCTATGTTGCTACTCCTAATTAGTGATCCTATTATTTAATCTTCTTTATTAATCCTGTGTCATTCTCAGACCCGATTCTGGTACCTCAGCAGGTTTCTCCAATCTGTTTTTTTCCACATTGTTTGTTGTTAAAACCGCCTAACGCATGTAATTAAACTGAATTCGAATTTTAAGACATTCTATTTCTCCTCAAATGAATCCTTATGACATAATGCAACTCGTAAAAAAAAATGCGAAAATGCTATCTCATGAACTTAGGCTTTGTTCTCTTTACCAGTTTGCGTTTCTTTTAATGCGAATTCGGGCTTGTTGGTAATTGCAGCGTACACTAAGGTACAGCTTTTGGCTGGGTGATAAATTAAACTGGTGTTGTTTGACAGCGGCAGCAGTGGGACGGACTGCAGCCCCCAACAGTACGCGTGGAGGAAAAGCCACCAGGCTAATTGACCTGGCTTCTGTTAGGCCATCAATCACTCTGGGGGTTCAGCCAAGCCCCTGGTCTGTGAGGCGTTAAGCAAGGGCTTTCTCACTTAACCAACTTAACACTGACTTGTTTGATGTAATGTTATTAGATCCACTAAATGCATCAGATGTGCACTGTGTGTGTGTGTGTGTGTGTGTGTCTGTGTGTGTGTGTGTGTGTGTGTGCATGTGTGTTGGGGGGTACGGGAGCAGAATGAGATGAGGGGGATTGGGGGTTACTGGCGCCTGATGGCCATGACACTTTCTTTAAATAATCAATAGCCCAAAGGCTCATATTGAAATGGGTTTGCTGATATTAAGTCTATTGTCTGCGAGCAAAAGAATATAAATAGGTGGTTTCAGTTATTGTGACGTAGCATCTAACTTATACTGTACGTTTAATAGTTCTGAGCAGGTCGTTAAGTTATAGACATCATATCCATTGCAGGAGCAGACAATAGAAAAAAGATAGACATCACACTTTATAAATGCATAAATGCTAAGTACCTTTTTTTCCATAATTATATTGTATGTATATATATATATATATATATATATGTGTGTGTGTGTGTGTATATGTGTATGTATGTATGTATGTATATATATATATATCTAGATATATATATATGTGTGTGTGTGTGTGTGGTGTGAATGTATATATGTATATATATATATATATATATATATAGTTTTATAATAATTCTATATATATATATATATATATAGATATTATATCTATATATGGTCTAAATAAAGAAAAAAAGCAAGAGTATGTTTTAAATTTTATATTGTCATTTTATCATTGTATTTCATGGGCTGGACAAAGTGGGTTGGGTCTATAAATTCTCTAATAGCTAAATAGCTAAATATAAGAAGTCTAAAGAAAAATTGCCCGGTACGTACACTGAAAGAAAGTTGTGTGCAAATACAGATTGTAGATTTTGTTTCATGGTGAGCAGGACCAGTGTAAACAGTGCCAAAGAGCATGGAGGAAGCTTGAGAAGAATCAGACGAAATTAAAACCTTCGCCGCAAACACAAATGTACTCATTCATGAAGTCCTTTCTTTAATAAGATATGTAAAAAATAAACTTTAATCCGGGGGGCACGGTGGGTTAGTGGTTAGCACGTTTCGCCTCACACCTCCAGGGTCCGGGTTCGATTCCCGTCTCGGCCATGTGTGTGTGGAGTTTGCATGTTCTCTCCGTGCCTCAGGGGTTTTTTTTCTCCGGGTTCTCCGGTTTCCCCCCTGGTCCAAAAACATGCACGTGGTAGGCTTTCCCTATCCCATTTTGATTGGCACCTTGGAAAAATTGTCCCTAGTGTGTGAATGAATGTGTGTGTGAATGTGTGTGTGTGTGCCCTGTGATGGGTTGGCATTCCATCCAGGGTGTATCCTGCCTTAATGCCCATAGACGCCTGAGATAGGCACAGACTCCCCGTGACCCGAGGGAAGATCGGAATATAGCAGTAGAAGATGAATGAATGAATGAATGAGCTTTAATCACTAAATGTTTGTTTTACTGACGCATTAAAAAAGCCTTAAAGCTAGCAATTAAAAATCCATCCGTGTGGAAACAAAGCAAAAAGTTCCCGTTTGGTGTGCTGAAGATTTACGTCATTTAAAACACTATACTTACAGTTTATTAAGTATAATACACAGTACAATATACAGTCATATATATATATATATATATATATATATATATATATATATAATATATATTATATATATATATATATATATATATATATATATATATATACAGAATATACAGAATATATAGTCTTCATGCTTTGTGTTGAGTTTGGTTTCAGTAATAATAAACATGCATTTGCATAAAGCATCCGTGTATGTCCATGCTCATGCCGATTAGAATATTAAAAACTTGAAATGTATTCATTAAGTTGCAATTACATTTACATTTACAGCATTTAGCAGACGCCCTTATTCAGAGCGACTTACATCCGAGCAATTGAAGCTTAAGGGCCTTGCTCAAGGGCCCACTAGTGGCAACTTGGTGGTGGTGGTGTTTGAACCCATGATCTAATAAATATATAAATATATATGTGCCGCAATCGATGCAATCTTGATTAATTTTTCTCATTAACCTCCAATCAATACCCCATACTGACAAAGTGAAAACAGCATTCAAGAAATGTCTGGACAGTATTTAAATGTAAAAACCTCAAATATAACATAAGTACACAGACCTTCGCAACACTTGAAAAGTCGTTCAGGTGTCATTAACTCTTCTGATCGTTATGTGATTAGTGTACTCCTCTGGAAATGTTTATCGATTAGACATGATTTGGAAAGGCACTCACCTCACAGCTGATATCAGATCACAAACCAAGCCACGGGGTCAAAAGAACATGAGAGACATGACTGTACAGATCTGGGAAAGGCTACATAAAAATTGCTGCTGCACTGAATATTCGCCAAAGCACATCGGCCTCCATTAATCGTAAATGGAAGTAGTTGTCCAGCCAAAAAACAAGCGCCTGCAGGAGAAGGGCCGCAGTAAGAGAGGTGACCAAGAACCTAATTGTCCTTCTGATTGAGTGTTTGGAGATCCTGTGTGGAGATTGGACAGAAGTGTCATAATAACAAACATAACCGGAGCCCTCGAGGATTCTGGGATTTTGGTGGTTAACCGCATATCACTACTCAGTGGAAAACTCATGAATGAACGCTTGGATTTTGCCAGCAAGCAGCAGAAGGAGTCAGAGATTGTGTGGAATAAGATGAAAGCAACAGTTTGGTCTGTATGTTATTACTGCTCATAACCTGTGCAAACCATCACTGTGTTTTTTTCTGCAGCAGGGACTTGGCAACAGGTTATGAATGAGGAAAATATGAATAAGTACAGAGTTATCCTCAATAAACACCTGGTCCACAATGCTCAGGACTTCAGTCTGGGTCAAAAATGTTGAGTCGATTGATTAATTAATGAATGAATTAATTCTTTCATTTTCTACCACTTTATCCGATCTTCCCTCGGGTCACGGGGAGTCTGTACCTATCTCAGGCGTCTATGGTCATTAAGGCAGGATACACTCTGGATGGAATGCCAACCCATCACAGGGCACACACACTCACACACACATTCATACACTAGGGACAATTTTCCAAGGTGCCAATCAACCTACCGTGCATGATTTTGGATCGGGGGAGGAAACCGGAGAACCGGAGAAAAATCGAACCCGGACACTGGAGGTGTGAAGCGAACCGGCTAACCACTAAGCCACCGTGCCCCTGTCAATTAATTCGATTACAAAAATTCATTCATTCATTCATTCATCTTCTACCGCTTTATCCGATCTTCCCTCGGGTCACGGGGAGCCTGTGCCTATCTCAGGCGTCTATGGGCATTAAGGCAGGATACACCCTGGATGGAATGCCAACCCATCGCAGGGCAGACACACACTCATTCACACGCACATTCACACACTAGGGACATTTCTCCAAGGTGCCAATCAACCTACCGTGCATGTTTTTGGACCGGGAGGAAACCGGAGAACCCGGAGAAAAACCCCCTGAGGCATGGGGAGAACATGCAAAATCCACACACACACATGGCCGAGACGGGAATCAAACCCGGACCCTGGCGGTGTGAGGCGAACGTGCTAACCACTAAGCCACCGTGCCCCTGTCGATTAATTCGATTACAAAAATTCACCGATGCAAGTGAATGTGTCTCGATTAGTCTGACTAACTAAACACTGTTACCCATGGACCATTATTAACAGGTACAGGTACGAGAGGAGGCTGCAGAAAGAAAAATGTTTCGGATCAATCCAACTTAAAACATGAAGAAAACATCATACAGTGCAGTTTCTAAAGTAATGTATACATTATTTATTTATATATTTTTATTTATCAGCGTTGCGACGGAACAAAAATAACTCACGGATCACATTACTGGTTTTGATTTACGGCCTTCACTTGATCACATGACCGCTCTGTGTAATTATGAAATGACTTTAAAAAAAAAAAAAAACAATATCAGTAGGAAATATATATATTCACAATTAAAAGAATTAAAAGAAAGAATCTGCGGGTCACGTGATGCGAGTTGTGACGCGTACGGGGCAGCGCGTTCAAAAAGAATATCGCTCCGCATTGGCGTGTAGAACAGAAAGAGGAGCGCGTATATTTAAATTGTTATTAAATATACGGATTTATTTCGTGGAGATTTTCAAGCACCCTTTCTGGAGACAGGAAAAACACACCACTATACTGTGCAAGGTTTAATAAATAAATACATGCGTGAGAATAATAATGAGTTTAATTAAACAAGTAGTTCCACATGACTTACTCTACACGGACTCTGCGGAGGAGCTTTTTGAACAATTGTATTTTGATGTAATATGGCAAGTAAATGCACTAAATTTGTTTAGTCCTAAAATAAAATGTACAAAAAACCCGAATTACTTCTTCATTTTAAGAGACCTGTCTTATTTTCTCTCCCCCCTCTCTCTCTTATTTAGTACTGAAGTAATTCTTATATGATTACTCGATTAATTAATGCAATAATGGTTCGAATACTGTATTACTAATATATTCGATACCCTACTTCCTGCATACCAACACTCTAAGAACTCTAAGCACATAGCCAATACAAAACATGATTTTACCATGAAAAGGGGCAGAAAATATCACAAGCCAGGCGTGCAAAGCTTGTTGCGTCATAACCACAAAAACTCAAGGCTCTAATTGCTGCGCAAAAGTGTTTATTCCACAATTTTACCTTTATTTTCTTCTAGAAAGCACAACAGTACCATTTATGTGACCAAACGTTTCCTGTATATTAAATTATACACTTCTTCTTAGTGTGTGTGTGTGTGTGTGTGGGGGGGGTGGTGGTTACGTTTGTTTTTAATACAATAATAAAGCCTTTTTCAAAACGTGAGACATGCCCAATAAAATAATGCCTCAAACTGTAAACAATTTTTTAAAAATCTTAACCCCACTCTGAAGTGCAGTCTATAATTAAATATGCAGGGTCTATATGATCAAATAAATCCATTAATTAATAGGGGGGTGAATGTTTTCTCTCATGAATTAATTACATTCTCATTAGCATATCAATTAGATGAATCAGAGATCATGTAATTAAAGCTCAAGAAGGAGCACCTGCTGCCTCTGTGTGTGTGTGTGTGTGTGTGTGTGTGTGTGTGTGTGTGTGTGTGTGTGTGTGTGTGTGTGTGTGTGTGTGTGTGTTTGTGCGTGCGTGCGTGCTGTGCGTGTGTGTGTGTGTAGATATGTGATTGCTGATCAAATTAAGACTCTGTTTATCTGTTGGAATGTTCGCTGTTCTGAACCGGTATTTCATTTACCCTAGTAACAAATGCATGAAATAGCCGGTGGATATTAATGAGCAATAAGTCACAGGGTTTATGTTCATCTAACACTTGTTAGTGTTCGCATGTGAAACCACGACTTATTTCAAAATGCTCTACAGTTTTACAGAACTCTTGCAGTTTTCCTTTATGGTTTGAACAGGTTTTGAAGCTCATGCTGTATCAATGCTGTCCCCTGCTGTTGAGATGCAACAGCCTCACGTACACATCTGGGACAACAGATGCTGAGCTTATTGTTTTCTGATTTCCCAGAGGAAATGACCTAAGCTTAAAATCTTTGGAAAGTCTTTGTCAACGTAAGTTCTCCATTAATGGTCTAATGACCAGTAAAAATACATACAAAAAATAAACATGTGTGTGCATGTGTGTGTGTATATATATATATATGACTATAGATATATATATATATATATATATATATATATATATATATATATATATATATATATATATATATATACAGTGGCAAGAAAGAGTATGTGAACCTTTTGGAATTTCATGGTTTTCTGAATAAATTTGTCATAAAATGTTATCTGATCTTCATCTAATTCATTGGTATTGACAAACACAATGTGTCTAAAAATAATAACACACAAAAAAATCCGATCTTTCTTGTCTTTATTGAACACAATCATTCAACATTCAAAATGGCAGTGGAAAAAGTAAGTGAAACCTTGAGTTAATGACCTCAAAAAAGCTAATTGGAGCTAATTGGTTTTAGCACACCTGGAGTCTTGTACAATACGTAAAACACTGAACAAGCAGGGTATCCTCGGCAGGACACCGCTAAGGAAGCCGCTGCTTACTAAAAAGAACATTGCTGCACGCCTTAAGTTTGCAAAAGAGCACATTGACACTCCACAGCGGTATTGGCAAAATGTTTTGTGGACTGATGAAACTAAGATTGAACTATTTGGAAAAAACACACAGCACTACATCTGGCGTAGAAAGGGCACGGCATATCGTCATGAAAACATCATCCCAACTGTAAAGTATGGTGGAGGAAGCATCATGATTTGGGCCTGCTTTGCTGCATCAGGGCCTGGCCAGCTTGCAATCATTGAGGGGAAGATGAATTCCCAAGTATATCAGACAATTCTTCAGGATAATGTGAGAATGTCTGTACATCAGCTGAAACTGTGTAGAAAGTGGGTGATGCAACAGGACAACGACCCAAAACACCGGAGCAAGTCCACAACAGAATGGCTTCAGAAAAACAAAATCCGCCTTTTGGAGTGGCCGAGTCAGAGCCCAGACCTCAACCCAATAGAGATGCTATGGATTGACTTGAAGAGGGCCATACACATGAGACGTCCAAAGAATATGACAGAGCTAAAGCAGTTCTGCCAGGAAGAATGGGCTAAAATTCCTCCTCAGCGATGTGCAGGTCTGATCCACAGCTACAGGAAGCGCCTGGTTGAGGTTATTGCTGCCAGGGGGGGTCAACCAGTTATTCATTCTAAGGTTTCACTTACTTTTTCCACTGCCATTTTGAATGTTGAATGATTGTGTTCAATAAAGACAAGAAAGATCGGATTTTTTTTGGTGTTATTATTTTTAGACACATTGTGTTTGTCAATACCAATGAATTAGATGAAGATCAGATAACATTTTATGACAAATTTATTCAGAAAACCATGAAATTCCAAAAGGTTCACATACTTTTTCTTGCCACTGTATATATATATATATATATATATATATATATATATATATATATATATATATATATATATATATATATATATATATGTGTGTATATGTGTGTATATATATATATAGACACACACACACACATGCACACACGTGTTTAGTAATTAGTAATTCTTAATCTTATACTAACTCTAATTCTTACACATACACACACACACACACACACACACACACACACACACACACACAGTTTGTATAACTGTGTAAATGTTCTGTCCCCTCAAAATAACTCAAAAGTACACAAACTGAAAGAAAGTTTGCTTACATGTGAACGGGTTTCTAATCCGATTTTTGTTTATCGGTTTATTATATTTGCGTGTAGATATACAAGGTCACCTTGCTGAAAAAGTCTTACTTTTCATTTCTCACTTTATGAACTGTAGTAGGAATGTTATGACTTGCCAATAATGTGACTAGGAATCCACCTTCTGGCCAGAGGATGTAATTACACATCAGCATCATCATCATGCAGCAGCAGCAGCATCAGCATCATTATATACTGCAGGAAACGTTACAAACAGGATGTTAATTTGAATGATTTGTAGTTGAATTATAAACAAGCTATTGACGGATAAATAATGTAATATTAAGTAATATAACACTTTTTATATTTATAACCACATTTTTAATTACCAGATGGTCAATTAAGGTGTTTCTGAATTCCTAAAACGTTTAGGTGTTCTAGTTGGATACTTAGAAAAACCTGTTAGGGTTATAAAGTATAAATATAAAGTATAAATAAAGTATACTATATAAGGTACACTTGAAATCTGCTTTTTCTTTTAATTTAATGATTATTATGATTCATTATTCATCAAGAATATGTGTCCTGTTTCACTAATCACAAAAGCTATATACAAGTGTGGCTGATGTGTACAGAGTTACATCCCTCCCCCACCTCAGACAATCAGACCATCTCTCATTGCTCCTGCTTTGAAACCCTCAATCAGGACATTCTTACTTACATCCTGTCTTAAAGCAGCTTTACAAAGATAATGCAGTAAGAATGAAAAAGATTGTTCTTTATATTTAAGTCCCTGATATTTAAGGAAGAAACCTTGAGAGGAACCAGACTCAAGAGGGAACCCATCCTGGATGTCCACTTACTACACCTAAACAATGCTGAGGTGTGTAGTGATGGTGATCAAATGTAATGTAAACTGTAGCCTTGGGTCAGTGGTGGACAGAAACACTGGTCACTGGTTCCTCAGGGGAATGTATAACAAGAGAGGGAGAGAGAGAGAGAGAGAGAGAGGGGGGGGGAATAAGGCAGAGAAAGATATGGATTATTGAGTATCTATATTGTTGTGTAAAGGTTAAAGACACTGCAGTTGGGTCTCCGTCAATACTAGCTATGGCAGCATAACTAAAAGGGAGAGCCAGAAGGCAACACAGATATGAGGGATATCTGGGATAAAAAGCCGTTCAACTACACCACCATCAACAAACCTGAGTGAAAGTGGGGGGTCGAGAGCAAACAGATATTCCAGTTCACCAAACATTCTATTTACATGATCCGCCCAAATCTGCTCTTTTTCCTAAGAAAAGACTACTGATTAAAGGATAAATAAATGTGCTTTTCAGCCTCACCTTGAACACTGAGACTTTGTAGGAGAAAGCTACTCCCCCTAGTGTACTCTTCATTATTTGAGGTGCCAACAAATTGCCTGCACCTTTTGATCTAAGTAGGCATGGAGGATCATAACAGTATAGAAGTTCACTCAGACACCGTGGCCCGAGACCATTGAGTGCTTTATACGCCAGTTGTAGTGTTTTATAATAAACTTAGCCATTAGGGTTGCACAAGGCAGAGCACTCTTAATGCCAGTCCCAAACCTGGAGGCCCGGGTTACAACGACTACTGCAGGTATCGCTAGCCAAAAGGGTATCAATGGAAATAGGGGTTCTGTTGGTCAAAGGAGGAGAAGGAGAGGGGGGATATGTCTACAGAGACAGCAGGAAAAGGAGAAGTGGTTAGGGAGGGTACTTTAAATGTTGCTACTATGACTGGTAAAGGGAGAGAGTTAGCTGATATGATGGAGCGTACAAAGATAGACATGTTTGTTCAGGAGACAAAGTGGAAAGGGACTAAGACCAGGAGCAATGGAGGTGGGTTTTAAACACTTATATCATGGTGCAGATGGAAAGAGAAATGGTGTTGGGTTAATCCTGAAGGAAGACTACAGGAAGAGTGTAGTGGAGGTGAAGAGAGGTTCTGATAGGGTGGTGAATGTGAAGCTGGAAGTTGAAGGCATGACGATAAATATCATCAGTGCCTATGCTGCTCCTCAAGTAGGTTGTTTTTACAAACATGGAAGAACTTTCCTACACCAGTGATGGGAGCTGCCACAATAACACATTCCCCTACTTATATGGTTTGCTGTGCCTCTTAAAAAACATCTTTACAAAAGTTTCCTTCTAATTTTGGTGCATGACATCAGATTTCACGATACTGCATTCTTTGCTGGAAGCGCCTCATTGCATATCCACACAGGCACTCTGGGTCATACCGGGGGCCTCAGCCTCCATGGTCGTGAAGGAAACGTGCCAGCAAGGGGTTTTTAACCCCAGGAAAGCCCTCCAGGGGGCGCGTTATAGACCGTTTGGGCCAACACATAGACATTCAAAACAGATAGAGGTAACCATTTGGAAAACGTGTTACTGCAGGTATTCCAGTAGTGAATCAACTGGATCCAATTGGTGTAAATTGCACCAGATAGAGAAACAGATGTCATTTTGAGGCATAAAACCTCCTCGGTTTTATGGAAGGATCTCTGAAGTGAAGTATGGTCTCAACAACCTCAGTTTAGAGACCAGACTCTTGGAGTTGTGCCGTCTCAAGCACCCCTCACTTGAGAGAGAAGATCCCTCCTCAGAGAGATCTCCGAAAGTAGGGCTGGAAGGGCTACCAGGTTTGCAAACCATGATCGACCCCGCCACCAATGAGCCATCAGGAGTAGAGAAACCCCTTCCTGGTGAACTTTCACCAGAACTCCCGGGAGCCACACCCCTGGAGAAGGGGATGGATGGATACAGGTGTAGCCTTGGTCACAGGATGCATCCCTCGTTAGCATAATGCAAGGACAAGGAGCGACCAGAACTGGGCCTTGTAAGAAGAACATGAGGTCCTTCCAAACAGCCAAGGCATGTAAGACTCACCATGGGACCTTGATAACATCGAGCAGATTCCTCCTGGGAGAGATGTGGCTGGCCTTCTTTCACTTTCTTGACTGTGGTCCTCCCGTTTGGCCCCGATATTGGTACGCAGGCCTATCTGAACACCTAAGTGTGCATATTCAGGGAAAGCATTGATCCTACATGGATGTAGGATCATCGTAGGGCTCCATCGAGTTTGCTCTGGACTCACAGTTCCTGCACATCCATTGCAAAAGGTTGTCGAGCCTAGCCTTTGCTCTAGTCACCACCTACAACAGCTAAATATGGAGAGGTTGTGCTGGTTCAGGAGTCTCCACATGAACTTCCTCAGAGAAAGATACTAGAAGGTCTGAGTGCCCTACAAGGGGGGGATGAAACCACGCAAGGGCATGTTTCTGCATCCAGCAAGAGTAGAAAGGATCTAGCCAGGCTTGTCTCCATTCCCTCTACTAGATCAATTGACGCACGACATTAGCCACTGTCTTGTCTTTCTGAAAAAAAAGGAGCAGAGAGAGCACATTTCCATGCACTCACACTGCTGGTAGCCAGTCCCCTCAAGAGCTGACTTAGCATTCCCTGCTACTAAGCAGGTTACACAGAGCAGGGGAAAGGAGGGACCTGACAATCTGCTTTTTTTAATGAAAAACAGTGGACAGATGAGACTTAACATTTTACACAGAGCGCTTACTGAAACACAGACGCTGACGTGAATTCCATCGTATATATGCTTTTATGTTTCATTGCTTTCAGGCTGTAAAAATTATAATTTTACATGTTGTTCAGAGCCGGTCACACACGGGCAATCCATAGGGCTGCTGACGCAGCGGACCTGAAAGGGAACTATCCGTATAGATTTTTGTCTGATAGCCCATAGTTCCAGTAACTATCACTGCCTCAACCTCTGTTAATATTCATTCATTCATCTTCTACCGCTATATCCAATCTTCCCTTGGGTCACGGGGAGTCTGTGCCTATCTCAGGCGTCTATGCACAATAAGGCAGGATACACCCTCGATTCACACATTCACACACACATTCATACACTAGGGACAATTTTCCAAAGGTGCCAATCAACCTACTGTGCGTGTTTTTGGACCTGGGGGAAACCGGAGAACCCGGAGAAAAACCCCATGAGGCACGGGGAGAACATGCAAACTCCACACACACACATGGCCGACACGGGAATCGAACCCGGATCCTGGAGGTGTCTTGGATGTGTGAGGCGAACTACTAAGCCACGGTGCCCCCTACCTCTGTAAATATCCAGAAGGAAATTTTATTTGGAGGCTAAACCCAAACATATATTTCAAAATGAATTAATAAGATACCAGCTTTTCCTGACCTACCCGATCATCCTAATGGTCCAAACTCTGCTTGAAGTTTCATTCCTGTGCACAACACTCATAGATACCAAAGAAGCCCCTGTATTGGTGGTCAACAGATATCTGTGATTGTATCATGGACAGCAACAACATCGCAAACTGATAATGCTGATGTGGCCCACGGCATAGCCGGCACCATAACCTGAAGCGCACCTCTGTAAAAATACAAGTAAATACAGGTATGTGTCATGTCGACACAGAGCACAAGGTCTGTAATTGGTCAGCTTGGCAGCATCATGCGTATTTCCGGTGTAGCATCATGTATATTCCTGCGTATTCCTCGGTACCGCCATTTTCAAAGTCCAATATTTTCCAACGACAGATTTGACATGACATGTATGACAGGAACTGCGCAAGCAGTTCAGGATCGGAAGAGCATACTTGGAAGACGACATTCTTTAGGAACATCAACAACCTCAACCCTCTCTAATGTCAACACCATTTAGCCGTTTGTGCATGATGCTTATCGGAAAAGAATCCTCATGATCTCATTTAAGAATTTGATCCCTGCAGATTTCACCCTTTTACGGAGGACAGGATCCGGCTCAAAGGTCACCATTATTCACAGCATTGGGCAATCCCGTGCGAATCACAGAAGGCGCTTGACACACTTTGAAAAGAAGACTTCCAGGACACATTCCAGAAATCCAGAACGTGTAGCGCAAGGGGACCGTTTTGAAGGTCATAGTGTGATAAATTAAGTACTGTCTTGTAATCAGAGTTAGTTTTGAAACGTTTCGATTCCACCTTGCAATTGAATTTTTGTTTTGATGTGGAGGAATTCCAGTTGGCATCGACAATATATATGTATATATATATATATATATATATATATATATATATATATATATATATATATATATGCCTCTGGGCTTTTCTTTATAGAATTGCTATGTGTGCAAGGTCACAGACATGCAGGAAATCCTTACTCAAACTGTTGCCAGATTTCCACTGGGTCCAATGGTGGTGTGCTTTACATCACTCCAGCCAGTGCTTCTTTGGCTTACATGCATCTGTTTTGAGATAGGCAGCAATTTCCTAAAGGCTATTTGCTTGATTATTCATTCATTCATTCATTAATTCATTCATCTTCTACCGCTTTATCCGATCTTCCCTCGGGTCACGGGGAGTCTGTGCCTATCTCAGGCGTCTATAGACGTTAAGGCAGGATACACCCTGGATGGAATGCCAACTCATCGTAGGGCACACACACTCACATTCACACACACATTCACACATTAGGGACAATTTTCCAAGTGTCAATCAACCTAACCTTCAATTTTTTGGAAATTGGAGAACCCGGAGAAAAACCCCCTGAGGCACGGGGAGAACATTTAAACTCCACAAACACATGGCTGAGACGAGAATCAAACCCGGAGCCTGGTGGTGTGAGGCGAACTTGTGCTAACCACTAAACCACCGTGCCCCATTATTTGCTTGATTATATAAAAATGAATAATTCTAACCTAAATAATAGGAAGGGCATCCACATACATTTGGCATTATGTGACAGGTAATAGACTGCAGAACTCTATTAGTCTCTATTATCCCCAGGAAAACCATTACATATGTGAGAGGAAAAATTAATATTGAACAATTTCTTTACTTTGCAATGGCATTAATTTCAGCTACAGATATCCGCATTTTAAAGCCCGATTTATATGTTTGTGTGTCCATGCGTGTCCATGCGTACCCTACGGCACACGTGTCAAACCTTTTAAAAGGTGTGCGGTCGTCTTAAAATAAGGTCATGCTGCTTAGCATTGACAAATAAACTACAAAGCGTGTATTGGCAATAAACAATACATGCGACTGTACTACCCGATTTATTAGTATTATTAAGTGACGGCATCCAGCCACTACATGCGTATCCCACCTCGACGTTTACCAAGGGCGAGTTTTCCAACGAGCGGAATTGAGAAATTCCGACAAACCCTGGAGGTGTGAGGCGAACGTGCTAACCACTAAGTTACCGTGCCCCTATATGCAAACATGAGAAGTGTGTATGTTGTGTTGAAAACAGGCTTTTATTCTTTCCTCTAGTAGTATTAAATTATGTGTTTAAATATAAATTTAATATTTATATTTCTTATCCTATGGGGCACGATGGCTTAGTGGTTAGCAAATTTGCCTCACACCGCCAGGGTCCGGGTTCGATTCCCGTCTCGGCCATGTGTGTGTGGAGTTTGCATGTTCTCCCCATGACTCTGGGGAGTCCGGGTTCTCCGGTTTCCTCCCCGGTCCAAAAACATGCACGGTAGGTTGATTGGCACCTTGGAAAATTGTCCCTGGTGTATGAATGTGTTTGTGAATGTGTGTGTGTGTGTGAGTGAGAGTGTGTGTGTGTGTCCTGCAATGCATTGGCATTCCATCCAGAGTGTATCCTGCCTTAATGCCCATAGACGCCTGACCCAAGGGAGGATCGGATAAAGCGGTAGAATATGAATGAATGAATGAATTTCTTATCCTGGGTAGTTGTGGTTCCTCTCCCAACAAAGTTAGACACAATTTTATACCACTAGAGGGCCCATATCCTCAGCACTTTTGCCTGACAGTCAAACAAGCTCATTGATTTTTAATACTATGCTGTGCAATGTCCTGCCTTAACTGCTGAGATGAGAAATGCAGAATTTGAAATGAATGTTGGGCAGCGAGGGATTGGGTTCTTTAAGCTCTGCCATTTACAAAAGCTGGCCAGGAGAACGCACTAGATTTATTTTATGATACGATATGCTGATAGGGACAAAGGGTCGATTATTTTAGGATCAGCAATACAGATCACGGCGAATATTCTTTTTTTTTTTAAACAAATGAATAGCTTTCTATAACCTTAAAACGAATGAAAAAAAAAACACAACCACCCCTGCAGTACAGAGGTGTGTCTGAGACCATGCATTATTAATGCAGTACATTATAAGCGCAGTTCAAAGTGCTATCGTGCTTTCTAATCAAACTTTCAGACAAAGGGAGGTCTTTCTTTTCTCATACGTCCCCTTTGCTGGTTCTGTAGCAGTGTGAGGTGGAGAGTCCTTGCCTACATCAGCAGCTCTGGTTATTGAAAGAGAGGCAGAGAGAAAGATAGATATACAGTATTATGTAGCTGATAAAACCAAAGACATCTTGCAGAGAACTTCTTTACTCAACAACTGGAAGAAAAATGAAGCTTTCTCTTTAATGTCCTGAAGGAATACATACGCAGTGAAATCCTGGCAAAGGAAACACACACACACACACAGACACACACACATACTCATATTGTGTAAATCTGTTTCTTCTTTTGGATTGGATTTCAATTCCAATCTATGCATTTCTGGGGAAAAAATGTTTCCCAGATTTGTAATATATGCAACAAAATACACATATGTAAATAACATTGAACTAAGAGAGAGAGAGAGTGATGGAGAGAGGGAGATAGAGAGATGGTACATTGCAGACCAAAGGGATAAGGCCCTGGTACGTACGTTTTTCATTTCCCAATTTTGTGTAGGATGAATTGCTATGTATGTAAAACACACACACACACACACACACACACACACACACACACACTTCACTGAAACCAGAGACCCTTTTCACGTACACACAGACCTTACAGGTTCTTATCACTGCGTCAGAGGTAAGCTGGAGTTGTGTAATGGGTGGGGGACTGAAAGAATACAGCAGGATGGAGAGAGGCAAGATTACTGTCGTGCCACCTCCACCCCTCCCCCCCTCCTCCTCCTCCTCCCTTCCCCACCGTGCCTCCTGTGCGTTCAGAAAACAGTGTGCTGCATCCCGTAACGAGCAGCAGTGAAGCATCTTCACCGAGAGAGACGCGTAATGGCACAGATTCGGTCCATTGATACTTCCTTAAGGGTGTCACATTCCCATTTATCTCCCCAGCGCTCGGTGCCTATTGCTCCCCGGTGATTGACGGGAAGCTCTCGGCTAGTGACCGGCAGAGCGGTGTGCAGGAAAAGTAAGCAAAGTAAAGCAGTGAAGTAAGGGAGAACATGCGAGAGAAGCCAACATTGATTGCTTTAATGCCTTCACACTTACTGTTGCTCTCCTGCGCAATATGAACCAGACACAAGACAGAGAAAGAGGGCTGATAGAGAGAGAGAGAGAGAGAGAGAGAGAGAGAGAGAGAGAGAGAGAGAGAGATATGCAGGAAAATACAGTAGGGTGTGAGTAAGGGTCTGAGACAGAGAGAGAGAGAGAGAGAGAGAGAGAGAGAGAGAGAGAGAGAGAGAGAGAGAAGTGCATTGTGCTGCGGCAGCATTACGCTCACTAAACGGTTTGTGGCTCAGCCTGCCTGACAACCCCTGCAGCACAAACGAGAGAGAGAGAGAGAGAGAGGTAGAGGAGAGAGAGAGAGAGCGCAGGAGACAGGGAGTAAGAGCGTATGAGATAGGGAACCGACAAAGGAGGGTGGGCAGGCTCATTTGGCCGCTGCGGGGCTGCGTAGCAGAAGCAACGCAGCACTCTCCGGTGGCACGCACTTGCACCAGCACAGACCCAGCAGCCGAGTCCTGGACCACCGGCCATGGCACAAGCCGCCAAACACCTGCGTAAGAACAAGGATTTAGAGGCTCTTGCTGAGCAAGAGAGGAAAGAAAAAGAGGAGGAGAGAGTGAAGAAGAGGAGTCGCTCACGGGACAAAAAGCGCAAGGTAAGGGGTTAGACTGGGAACAAACGGGGAGGGGATAGAAAAAAATCAGTGGCAAGGATGAGACTCGTTTTTTGTGTTTTTTTTTATCAGATAGGTTTTGGGACAGCAGTGGTGCAACGTATGGAACATGCCTGCAGCAAACATGCTGCACATACATACATACATACATACATACATACATGCATGCATACATACACACATGCATACATACATACATACATACATAC
>JACRUU010000027.1:6579588-6617088 GCA_030449085.1 Kryptopterus vitreolus | reverse complement strand
CTGAAGTGTTTTAGTGCTGCATTGAAAGGGCAAATTTATGAAGCACCGCCTCGCATTGGCACCATGAAAAAGGTTGGAAAGGCTCCATATATATATATATATATATATATATATATATATATATATATATATATATATATATATATATATATATATGGATAAAGTTAATCAAAAAACTCCAATTACCTCAGAGAATTAAAAAAATATCTGGTCATGCTTGTGAGCTTCGACGAAGTCTATGAAACGGCATGACTTGACATGTAGAGCTCGTATTCCTTTGATTACAATATAGATATCAGGCTCCTGAAAACCGATGCTTGTTTCCATGGCAAGGCCCAGTCTCCAAAACCCAAGACTGTTTCACTACAATGCTATAGAAACATTTTTCTTCTTTTACTCAGACTCTTTAAGCAGTCTGATATTTTACATTTCTTATCAACGACAAAGGCTTGGTTACTTAGTAGGAGTCTCAAGCTAAGAGTCTACGTGTTTAGCATGCCATCATACAAAATGTAACTTTATTCTGAATTTATATGCCAAGCAGAATACTGGAGAGTACATATATATATATAAACTGTGTTCAACCCTTAAATGGCAACTCGCAAAATACAGTTAAAGACCTCACTTTCCATTCTGAGGCTTCCATTGCAATTGATTAGTCTTCTGCAGAATGTGCAAATTAGCAGTGTTTGGCTTTCTAGATGACATGACTGAAGAAAGAGCTCTCCTTCTACGTCTGCACAAGGTCAGTATTATTACACTAAGACATGTAATGACCATCCATTTGAACCGTCTTGCAATATCTAACGGCACTGAAGGAAACCTAAAGAGGGAGATGGTAGCTCAATGGTTAAGGCATCGGCCTTTGGACCAGAAGATTGGAAGAACACAGGTTCAAATCCCACCACCACCACCATACTGCCAATAGTTTCCCTTTGAGCAAGGTCCTTAACCCTCAATTGCTCACTTGTAAGTCGCTCTGGATAAGGGTGCCTGCTAAATGCCAAATTATCACCATAATAGTAGTAGTAATCTGTTGAATGTAGAAATTGCCAGTATGGAATTGACGGACAAGAAAAGAGTTATAATTTTTCAGTTAAAGCATTAAAGAACTCTATTAGCAGATAATTCTCTGACTTTAGAAATACACCGAAGCAAATTTGGGACTCAGATATTTAGTTCACTCCTTTCGATGCGCCCTTAAATAGTTCCAATTCAGGTTGTAAACAGAAAACTACTGAAATAGACTAGCGCAGTGGTCTCCTAACCCCCCCGGGCCGCGGACCGGCACCGATCTGTGACTCAATTGGTACCGGGCCGCTCGGAAAACACGCAAAACTTACATTATTTCCTTTTTATTTATTATCTGATTCTGAATGATGTCTAATTTTGGAAAAAGACCGGATTTTCTCCGCCACATCTGTCTATGACTCGCTCGCCTCTGTCACATGACTTACCTCCATCCGCTACCTTCTTAAAGGGGCTGCTCAGGCCGCCAACACATAATACATTAGCGCTAAATTGAAACCCCCGAGGTTTTACTCCAGGTTCTCCGGTTTCCTCCCGGTCCAAAAACATGCACGGTAGGTTGATTGGCACCTTGGAAAAATTGTCCCTAGTGTATGAATGTGTTTGAATGTGAGTGTGTGTGTGTCCTGTGATGTGATCAAGTGATCCAGAGTGTATCCTGCCTTAATGCCCTGAGATAGGCACAGGCTCCCCGTGACCTGAGGTTAGATCAGATAAAGCGGTAGAAGATGAATGAATGAATGAATGAAACCCCTGAGCTACAACAAGAACAAAAAAACATTTTGGAAAAGTGTCTTTCCAAAGTTTCCGGGCGACCGCCTCTCTAATGACGAAATGATGATTAGAGACCAAGCATTCTGCAATAGAATACCAGTTTTTATGCCGGTTGTATCATTTTATTTTGTTGAATTTATCCGCGGGGCACGGTGACTTAGTGGTTAGCACGTTCGCCTCACACCGCCAAAGTCCGGGTTCGATGTGTGTGTGGAGTTTGCATGTTCTCCCTGTTCCTCTGGGTTTTTTTTCTTCGGGTTCTCTGGTTTCCCCCCGGTCCAAAAACATGCACGGTAGGTTGATTGGCACCTTGGAAAATTGTCCCTAGTGTGTGAATGTGAGTGTGAATGTGAGTGTGTGTGTGTGTCCTGTGATGGGTTGGCATTCCAACCAGGGTGTATCCTTCCTTAATGCCCATAGACGCCTGACATAGGCACAGACTCCCCGTGACCTGAGGTAAGATCAGATAAAGCGGTAGAAGATGAATGTATTTATCCAACACACCCTAACGGCCGCTGCGTTTATGTTGTCTGACATTAAACCGGTCAGTGGCGCAAAAAAAGGTTGGGGAGCGCTGGACTAGAGAACTTTGTCCAGGTTTAAAATGCTTAGATTTCATCAAGATGATTTGATCTCAGTCAGGGTTGATGGTGAATCCAGAGCTTGTACTGACACTAGGAAGGCACTGGCTTTTGCACCAATAGTTCCTGGTGCAGACTGAGCAATTGGGGTTAAGCCTTGCATAAGAGGCCACTAGTGGCAGGTTGGTGGTGCCAGGCTTTGAACCCTCAACCTTTTGGTCCAGAAGCCCAATGCCTTAATCACTGGGCTACCACTTCCCCTAATAAATAATTTTTTATTTAATTAATAATGGCACACCTTTTTTTTTTATTTTAAAAAAAGTAATGCATTTATGCAATCAATCACCTCGATGTTTATCCATCGGAAGCTGAAACAGTATTCCTAAAAATCAGCTTTTTCCAGGCAATCGAGCCACATGGTACAGCATTGAGCTTCTGGAAAGACGGAAAAACGCCAAGCGGAAATAAAACTAGTGATGTAAAAGGCTTAAAAATCCTGGGATCAACATATCGATCAAGAAATTCAGATGCGAGGTTATGAGATCAGTTTAGCAGTAATAATAATTTGATTGTTGTTGATGATACACGAAGTTCCACATTTCTTTCGGGAGCTGCTTGCGTTTGCATTCCATTGTGACAAAAGCAAAAGTTCAGATGTCTTGCATTTAGAGATAATACTAGTAAATTATTAATATATCTAATCAAAATAATAAATAATTAAATAAAAATATATCTTATATTTAAATTTAAAAAAGATGAATACATAGGGGGCACGGTGGCTTAGTGGTTAGCATGTTCGCCTCACACCGCCAGGATCCGGCGTCGATTCCCGTCTCGGGCATGTGTGTGTGGAGTTTTGCATGTTCTCCCCGTGTCTCAGGGGGTTTTTCTCCGGGTTCTCCGGTTTCCTCCCCGGTCCAAAAAACATGCACGGTAGGTTGATTGGCACCTTGGAAAATTGTCCCTAGTGTATGAATGTGTGTGTGAATATGAGTGTGTGTGCCCTGCGATGGGTTGGCATTCCGTCCAGGGTGTATCCTGCCTTAATGCCCATAGACGCCTGAGATAGGCACAGACTCCCCGTGACCCGAGAAGATCGGATAAAGCGGTAGAAGATGAATGAATTAATGAATAAATACATATTTATTACCCTTTATGAAATTCATTTATTTTCACTAATACTTTGGATAAACGTAATTAATATTTAGTTAATACTGTAGTTGTAATTGCCGTTTACTCAAAATGCAAGTAAAATGTATCAAATCATAAATATGAGTGAAATTATTTTACGCTAAATTTGTTAATATTTGTGAATAATGACCCTCCAAAATAAGTTTTAAAAAATGCTTTATACCCAATCATTAACTCAATAATGTTAAATATTAATTAAGTTTTAGTATTAGTATTGCTAAAATATCACTATATGCTTTTCTGGATATAAAAAAAAACTATTTATACCATTGTGGTGACTTTAGAAGAAAGTATAACACCTAAAATCTAAATTAGAGCGTTTATACACATAGAACAGAATTTGTCATTTGTGGTTATACTGCCGTATGATATGTATGATTAGTAATTAGTGTTTTTGAGAGCTTGAGAGATATAAAGTCTTTTATTTTCAGTTTCATTATTTTCATCTTTGCAAACTCAGTTGCAGCTGCCAGTGTTTTACGGTTCTTTTATTGTTTTACACTAAAGACAGTTAGTGAAAGCTAATGATATCCTCTGTTAAAACGCAAACAGATTGCATTGACTTGGTTCAGTGAAAATTAGGGTATAATTCAAAACCTATATGTAAATATTACTGTAAAGATTCCCAATAACTGGTAACCAGGTTAACTTTTAGTTCTTGTGTTCTGTGAATTGAATATTAGATTTTCAAAATGCATTGCAACCAATATTACTGCTCCAGAAATGTGTTTAGAAATGTATTGGTTAAAAACGAGATTAAACATCTTATTTAAAAAAATATTTAAAAGATTAATTATTAAAAAGTTGTTAAAAAGAACGAAAATAATATTAAATAAGTGATTCGGAGACACTGCATTCTCAACAAAAGTGTGTGATTATTTATACAGTAATACTCCAATCATCAGCAGATCTAAAATATAACGTTTTATTCATGTGATAGGAGACTTAAATCGTAACATTAGTAATTACAGCTAGCTTCATTGTACTGTAACTATTCCCCATTCATTTCCAACCCAGAATATTAACATTATTGGTGTTAGCCAACATTATCAATGTCATGCAATGATGCAATACACCAGTACAATTATATACTCTACAGGTATAAGATATATTAACTGACCTCAAGTCTGATAACATGTTTTATAACATGCATAAAGGTCACATAAAGTATGACCAGGAGTTTGTATCATTAGAATTCAACTGCTTCCAGTCGGGTCTGCATTACTGACATCCAGGGGCATCGCTCAGGGGTTCGGGGTCCTCTGGCTAATTTGGACTCTGTTGAGCCAAGGCCCCATTCTTTTTTAGTATGTGTAGCAAAATCATTATCAATAAGCATAACGATTATTGTGTATTCTAAAAGAGACAATAAAGAACATTTTATTCAATTATTTGAAATCTTGTATATTGTAATGACACCTTTGTATGGTCTCTCCAAAAAAACAATGATATTAATAGTGAATAATAGTTTTCACACGCTGTAAAAACCGAGATTAGGGTGAAGTAATATGTAATAAAAACATTTTGTTTAAATGTACAAGATAAATATTCTTATTATTATCATTAAGAATTATAAATAATAATTATAATTAAGTGGGGCACGGTGGCTTAGTGGTTAGCAAGTTCGCCTCACACCGCCAGGGTCCGGGTTCGATTCCCGTCTAAGCCATGTATGTGTGGAGTTTGCATGTTCTCCCCGTGCCTCAGGTTTTTTTTTTCCGGGTTCTCCCGGTTTCCTCCCTGTCCAAAAACATGCACGGTAGGTTGATTGGCACCTTGTAAAATTGTCCCTAGTGTATGAATGTGTGTGAATGTGAACCCTGCGATGGGTTGGCATTCCATCCAGGGTGTATCCTGCCTTAATGCCCATAGACGCCTGAGATAGGCTCCCCGTGACATGAGGGAAGATCGGATAAAGCGGTAGAATATGAATGAATGAATGAATATATATACAACCTTTGTCATGTGATATTGTGTACCACAAGTTCTTAGATAAAGTTAGATCTGCACCTGGATGTTTGCTAAATTGCTGTAAATGTAAATTTGATGAACATATCTGTTCACATATCTGAAGGTATCTGAATAAAATCAAACCACACAGGCAGTTTGTTGAACCTACCTTGTTGGTCTGTTATAAAGCAGCAGTTTACGAATGGCAAGGATAGGTTGCTTTAATCCTACATAATCTAAATAGGTTAGGTACACTAGGTAATGTGTTATTCTGTGAAAATTCCAGGCACGGTTCTTTATTAAGACAATTATTGTCTTAGCATCCATAACCATAATTATGGCATTAAAACTATACTGCTTTTAAAGCTGCTTAAGCTAGCTGCCTTATCATGTAGAGTTTAATGTTGTTTTTTTCCTCTTTTTCTTTTTTTTTAGCCAGCCTTTCAGTTCTACCGGCTTTAATGAAACTCGAGCTTGTAATGTGGAAAATGGATTCTTAAGGTCATCAGTAAAAGTATATGCGAGTATATCAGATTCAGCACTTAAGTGGAAAACCATCCATAATTGCGATGCATGTGTTTTACGCTTTTAACAACACCTTCCGATGCAAGACGGCGCAGACAGGCATTGGTTGTACGTCTTTATTTAACCCTGATTAAATCTAATAAACAACGCGAATATTTTAGGAGCAGAACAGCAAATAATGTCATTGACACGATTTTTGCTAAGGTATAATTGGACACCGATATTTTAGCCAGTACATTAGCGTTGTAGCCCTGTACATCTCTGTAGGGGTTCAAGGACTGGCCAGAAAGCCTATTGTCCATCTGCAAATGTGAAATAAGCTCAAGAGTATAAGTAAGTAGGTTACACACAGGCTAAACGGTTCTATCCAGCCTTAATACTCGACTGTGATTGGTCAGACTTTCGACTGCACTGTTTATGAGAAATGTGCCCTGATAACTGTTATTTACCCCCCCCCCCAGCAGGGATAATGTGATTGGAGTGGTAGGTAGAAATTGTCCTAGTTACCAGTGTGAACAGGAAGTGCTGGTTAAAATAATCTCATGTCAGCAATGGATTACAAGATGCTAAACCAGCATGCCTCATCTGAAGTGATTTCCAGTGCAGATGGCGTTTAAATGAGCTGCGGAATTAATAGCGGGCGGTAACAATATATATAACTATGGTTATGGCAGCATTTGTCTCCAGTATACTACTACTACTTCCAATGGGTTCCTGGTGTTTGTGTCACATCATATACTACTCCCCTTGGTAGGAAGCTTTGTCCAGCGTGCCCAAAAATGTAGCCCTGTGGCTTCCAATCAGCTTGGAACGCCAAATATCTGCAAATACTGCGTCTTGTGAATTTTCCACAGGGAATGGGTTGTGGGAGGTACGGTAGGAGTACAGGGTAATTCGTTTACGGAGATCCAGTCTATGTAAGAGCGCAGTGCGAGGGGTCATATTTCTTGACATTAATTTGAAACCATTTATGGTGGTTGTCAGAGGTTGTGGACTCCAACAAGGGTGTGCCTGCTCTTCATTCTTTATAGAGTCTAGCTCAAGAAGTACGGAGATGCGTCGGGTATGGAATTATGGGCTTCTGCTGATGATGTTCTCTCTGATGTTTTTTTTCCCGTGTGATACAGAGTGTGATACAGGGAGGAACATCTGCACTTTCAAATTCAAGGTCATTGGGTTTTTTTGAAGTGATGAAGTGATGACCTGACATTCCCCCGCTGATCTTGCCCTTTTAAATACCTCGGGATGTTTGTCAAGGTTGATGGATTTGGTCAGTAGCAGCCGTGTTACAGATGGTCTTTGTTGGGGTCCTTATTTGTGTTCGTGACCACACGGATGCATCACATGCTTGGAGAAGGAACAAGGGTGCATATTGTTATTGTTATTATTATTATTGTTATTATTATTATTAGCACCATAAATTAGGTTCATTAACAGGGTTTCCTGGGATTACTGTACTGTCTTTGATTATAGGATTATAATCACTTGTAGTGTAGCTACCGCTGCTTTGAACCAAGAGGAGTTAGCGGAGGTGGTTCAGAGACCATCATAAGCCCCAGGGAAAGATGCTGAGATCCCAAAGCAAAAAGCATCTCAACTCTGCAGGGGACAGAAAAATCTGTTCTGGATTTACCACTGGATTCCCCACCATACACAGAACATAAGTAATGAATGAAATTCTTCATGGCATAAGTGACACAGACATTTATCTGGTGTTTTTTTTTTATGATAAAATAATCTGATTGACTGGGTTTACCCATAGTGTTGTGCATGCAGAAACAATGGCAATGTCAGGGCTTCTGTTTACCGGGTAGGGGGGGCGGGGGGTGTTCATACATCAAGAACCTTTTAAAACAGTGTTCACTAGATGTCATATTAGAGCCAAAACATGCTAGTTCTGGTAAAATGTCCAATCCAGGGAACACTGACGAGCTCTGCTTGTCTTTAAAAGCGTGCGATATGGTGCATTACTATGTGAGTGATCTGCTCCTTCACTCAGCGTTGTGTTGGCGAAGGAACGAAACTCGAACAACAAAGAAGAAATGAATAAAGAAACTTGAGTGCATCCACTCACGCTTCCTAATTTTTCCCCGAATTACGCCTACTAGCTGCTCATTCACAACAGGTATTGTCTCTTCACTATAATCGCGTATATTACCGTATAGAACCTTACGCAAGCGCGTCGCATTCCCAAATACGTATTACACAATATAAACGTTTCACCAGTTTATAACCGGAACAGAATTCTTAAAGGAGCCACGTCCCATATTTTACATTTAAAACCAACACTAAACAAATTAACATTGAAACAAACAAGAAATGAATATTAAAAGAATAATTTCCAGAGTAAAATAAATATTAAATGATCAATAATTTTATGTATTTGTATAAGTATATATATATATGTTTGTATAAATGTATATATTAGAGTGAAACATGAAAAGTATCGATTTATGGTACATTGAAAACATGTGATTAATCACGAGTTAACTCATGGCAATCGTGCGATTAATTGCGATTAAATATTTGAATCGATTGACAGTCCCCTAGCTTAAAATGTAACATTTAGATCAAGTCATTTTTGATCATTGATTCATTCATTAATTCATTCATTCATCTTCTACTGCTATATCCGATCTTCCCTCGGGTCACGGGGAGTCTGTGTCTATCTCAGGCGTCTATGGGCATTAAGGCAGGATACACCCTGGATGGAATGCCAACCCATCACAGGGCACACACACACACACCACACACACACACACAACACACAATTTTCCAATGTGCCAATCAACCTACAGTGCATGTTTTTGGACCAGGGGAGGAAACCGGAGAACCCGGAGTAAAACCCCTTGAGCCACGGGAAGAAAATAGGAGAATAAAAACCCCTTGAGGCCATGGAACATGAACATGCAAACTCCGCACACACATGGCCGAGACGGGACTCGAACTCGGATACTGGAGGTGTGAGGCGAACGTGATAACCACTACATTGATCATTATTGTGGGAAATCATTTACACGATCTACATCTTCACATAGATAAATAAATATCTAATCATTATAATAATATAGAACTCAAGGCAAATTTGCTATTTCAGAGGAGTGTATCAAACTGACAGCCCTTTGTATGATTCAGTACCATGAAGAATCTCTCAGTTTCGATAAGAATGGTGCATTTTTATGCATTTTATATTGTGCCTATGCATGCATGTATGTAAACATGTATATGTGACTCAGGTCACTCAATAAAGAATCCCCACGCACTGTGCACTTTACTGAAATACAGAAAGCCACATCTGAACTTCTTCTTCATTCAGATATTTAGTCAACTTCAGTGCTTAAATTATAGAGAGTTCTCTATTGTTTCGACTAAGCGAGCTAAATGAAGTTAAACCTATATACAATAGACTGGTGCACCATCATTTTCCATCTGCATTCAGCTGATGTTTTATTCCCCGCGATTGTCATTCTGCGCTGCGTCTGTGGCCCTGAGGGAGTCCTGTGCATGACTCAGCACAACACAGTCGCATAAACCTCACTCATATTTATAGCAGGTTGTAGAGCTTGTGCGACTCGGAGAATGTCGCTGTTTGTGCACATGCCTGCACGCTTCGGGATAAACACACACGTTGTTTTTTTTCCCCGACGTCCATTAGAGACAAACAAACAATTCTTTCTCGAATAGGACGGATTTCTGTGAATGTAAAACGGACTGTAATTTCGACTCCAGTTACATTTATATCCTATTATATGTTATTTGTCATTTTAAGACCTGTTATTTTATTTGTTAGTTTTGGCTAAACTTGATTCAAATGCTTGTTTTCTTTGGTTGTAATTGCTGATAAATATAAGAGTAACCAAATATTCAAACCAGAATTTAGAATTAAGTCTATCTATCTATATATCTATCTATCATCTATCTATTATTATAATTATTATAATTAAATCTCTGTCTGTCTGTATGACTGTCTCTATCTATCTATCTATATCTGTATGTATCTATCTATCTATCTATCTATCTATCAATCTATCTATCTATCTATCTATTTGTCTGTCTGTCTGTCAGTTGTCTATCTATGTATGTATGTATCTGTCTGCCTGTCTATCTATATCTATCTATCTATCTATCTATCTATCTATAAATATCTATCTATAACTATCTGCATCAAAGATGTCTGTCTGTCAATACCGCCTTTTGGTCATTGTGCAACTGTCTGTAACTGTTGACATCTGCAACTCTCTATCTATCTATCTATCTATCTATCTATCTATCTATCTATCCTCTATCTATCAATATCGTCTGATTTCTGTTTTAGTTCATTCCTCATTGTCATTGCTCTCAACAGATGTGGCTGTCTAGTTTCTTATAGTCTTGATATTGTATGATTACATATCTTGGTATGTTGACATCTAACAGAGCACCTCTCAGCATGTCTATGTGTTTGCTATGTTTACTTGCATGTTTAGCTCCTTGTCTATTCCTCCTTCAGGTTTGCTCATGTAGTCCACTTTGGTCTTCTGATTCGTTTCATCATTGTCTCCCATGCATAGTCCACTGGACGAGCTTTCTGACACTCTATCTGAACCTGATAGTCTTTATTGTAGGATCTTTGTTATTCAATTGCATGTCATCAACACTCCTGTGATCTAGTTGGCTTACTGGCAACTTTTGTCGAACATCTGTTTTCCACATGGGACACATTTTTTTCTATCTAGTTTTTAAAAACAATCTTTCATCTATCTATACTATCTGATTTTCTATGAAATGTATCAATCTATCTATCTATCTATCTTGATCTATTCTGTCTGGTGTATGTCTGATCTGTCTATATCTGTAGTTGTCTATCTATCTATCTAACAGTTGTCTATATCTATCTATCTATCTATCTATTATCTATCTATCTATCTATCTATCTATCTATCTATCTATCTATCTATGTCTTTGTCTATTTGTCTACTTTCTGTCTAGGGGTCTATCTGACTTTTTCTTTCATACCTCTATCTATCTATCTATCGTCATTATCTATCTATCTATCTATCTATCTATCTATGTCTGTCTGTCTATCTATCTAGGTCTGTCTACTGATCTCTATCTATCTATCTATCTATATATCTATTATCTATCTATCTATCTATCTATCTATCTATCTATCTATCTATCTATTTGTCTGTCTGTCAGTTTGTCTATCTATCTATGTATGTATGTATATGTCTGTATTGTCTGTCTATCTATGTCTGTATGTTGCTCTCTATCTGTCTATCTATCTATCTATCTATCTATCTATCTATCTATCTATCTATCTATCTATCTATCTATCTATCTATCTATCTATCTATCTATCTATCTATCTATCTATTTGTCTGTCTGTCTGTCAGTTTGTCTATCTATGTATCTATGTCTGTCTATGTCTGTCTATCTGTATCTGTCCTCTATCTATCTATCTATCTATCTATCTATCTATCTATCTATCTATCTATCTATCTATCTATCTATCTATCTATCTATCTATCTATCTATATCTCTCTATCTATCTATACATCCATCCTTCCATTCATCTATCTATAAAACAGTGCATACCCTGTATCTATTTAAATGTTAGATATCAAATGTACATCTTTCGTATCCTAGTATTCCTGTCATGTATTAGATGAGATTCATTCATGTTTCTACAGTAATACACATGCACACTTTCTGTCCCTCAATAAAAATCCGTTTTTTTAATGGGATTAGGAACTTAAAACCCACAAACAAGATTTTACATCAGATTCTTATCCTCTTTTTTCCCCAAACCACTTTTTGTCATTGCCATTATCATCTTGGACTATAGGAATATTGGACGGTCATGAGGATACAGTGTGATGCCTCTAGGACTGAAAAACGAATTAGACATGTTATTGATCACTACATAAAAGTGTGGCACAATAAATGCACCTAATTACGCCCATTAAATTGCACCAGTGTGCATGCATTGTGCAGTCATGTTCAGCTCATACTGGATGCTGCTGATGCACGATATTGTCATTGATGCTTGCTATTGTATCACTATTATAATCTCTCTCTGGCTTCCGTCAAATTTTCGGTGTGTAACTCGTCCCGCAGTTTTTGTCCGATCCTCGCGAATCATACCTCATATTGTGCGGCCCTATGGTGTGAGGTGTGCTATTACTTTTATAAGGAATCGCCCTGCGGAATTCCGAACCCAGGGCCAAAAAGCGGGAATTTTTTCCCATAGAAAATGAATGGGGCCGAAATTTCGTGCCTCACAGTGAGCATCCAACATGCACATATGGCATATCCACTCGTAGGGGTCCAGAGTGGATCGCGATCATATACCTCCCGAACCCCACACCCGTTCGTAATTTGGGGAATCTGTGACTATCTGGCCCCATAGAGAATGAATGGGGAAATTTGACTCTCACATTGTCATGTAACATGTCTAAATGCTCGGATAATTTGATGATGTCACATGCTTCACTGGCCCCGCCCCCCTCCCGGAAAACCACGTTTTTGGTGTCTAAACACTCGTCTCTCCGAACGAGTGTAAGTCAACCCAAAATATTAAACGGACCAGCCTCTAAAGGGGCGCGGTTTGCATTGGCAAGCATCACTCACATTTTCTTCAGGAAATGTCCCATGTCTAGTTATAAATGTGATTTCTAATTTGATATAAAATACTAGATCAAATAATTGTTGTAAATCATAAAAGAATACTCTTCATGGAACCTCAGTATGCCTTCATCCCAAATCTTCCTTATTATTGATCACATTCTGTGACTCCACAGTGATCGTCATCGTCAAGGACAAAATGGATTCCCATTCATAATTACCAAATGTAGTTTAGACATTAATAAGAACAGAAAGCAAGACTCTGTCCTTGGTCAGTGCTGTGCTTTGCATAGTTGCAACCTTTCCTGTCCTCCCGAATTCTGTGCTGCAGAAAACATCACAGCCTCATAGAGACGAGTATTAATGCTGAAACGGCTTTAACCTTTTTTTATTTATATGGTAAATACCGGGTAATGTCAGAGAGTGAATGACAAAAAAAAGCTGTGGAGGAGGAAATACCGCAATGAATAAATCATGCTGTTTTCAGCATGCTAAAATAAAATATAGCAAATATTTGTATAGCCGTATAGCAAATATATATATATATATACATAGTCAAATATACATAGTCATCAGTAAACAGCAGTTTCAAAATTGTAATAAATACATATTAACCACTATATAAATGAATTCAGCTGTGGTGCTCAAAACATGTGGCTGCAATTTTAATGTAATATATATTCAATGAATTAAACTAAACAACTAGACATGGGATATTTCCTGAAGAAAATGTGGGTGATGCAAACCTCGGCTCCAGGTGCGACCCCCTTAGAGCCAGGCCAGTTAAATTTTTAGCGCTGACATCGAAATGCGAGCTCATTTGGAGAGACGAGCGTTTAGACACCAAAAACGACCAGTTTTGGGCATTTTTTCATGAGGACGGGACCAGTGACATCATCAAATTTCCCAGCGTTCCGTCTCCCGTCGATGTGTCGAGCGTTTAGACACGTCACATGGCACACATTTTTCACTTTTGCTGCCACGTGACGTCAATATGGGCCGGCTAAAAATGGCTAATAAATATAACATCTAGACAAGGGGCATTTCCTGAAGAAAATGCGAGTGATGCTTGCCTATACAAAACTCGGCTCCGGGTGCGACCCTTTAGAGCCTGGCCCCTTTAATATTTAGCGTTGATATTCATTTTCTATGGAAAAAAATTTGTCCTTGGCCAAAATAACGAATTTTTCCCAGATTACCTATAATTCCCTGTGGTTTTTCGGACTGAGTGTCATATCAGTGCAATGAACATATGATCGCCACCTACTCCATCTCACCTATGAGTGGATATGTCAAATCTGAATGTCGGGCGAACACAAATTTCCCCATTCATGGGGCCGGAATGTCGTGGGGTCCTGAAATTCCGAACGTGTGCAGGGTTCAGGAGGTATATGATCGTGATCCACTCCGGACCCCCTACGAATGGATATGCCATTTGTGCTTGTCGGACGATCACCGGCCGAACTGTGAGGCACGAAATTTCGGCCCCATTCATTTTCTATGGGATAAAATTCCCACTTTTTGGCCCCGGGTTCGGAATTCCGCAGGGCGATTCCTTATAAAAGTAATAGCACACCTCACACCATCGGGCCGCACGATACGAGGTATGATTTATAATAGTGATGCTAATAAACAAACAGGAAAAATGAACAAACGTTAGCATCTATCATCAGTCTGTCAGTTATAGCGTCTCACCAGAGAGGGCGCCACTAAAACGTTTTCCAACCAAACCAAACTTTATTCTAGATATGTCTTTGTCACACTGGGATTTTTGGAGGGACGGAGCAAATTACCTCAGGTGGCCAGGGTTTATTGAATAACCCTGGAATATTGAATACACGACCATGCATTTGTTTCCATTGAAATTGTGAGGTAACATATATCGCATTTATTTTCTTCACCACAACAGTGACTCATCTAAAAATATGTAAAAAGAAATCCCAAAATGACTGCTTTATAACTGAATCTCCAACGCGAAGTATAATTAATAATTCAATGGTTTATTTATTTATTTATTTTTTCAGGGAATATCAGTATATCGCCCTCTAGTGTTAATGCACCGTAGTGATGCATACGGTAGGCTGTAAAGTCAGCTCGCTGCCAGCCAGAATGGTTTATCAGCTCATATGCCCTCACTTACCCCCTCTCTATCTCTCAAAACACATACACACACACACACACACACACACACACACACCCACACACACACACACTCTCTTTCTCTCTCTCTCTCTCTCTCTCTCTCTCTCTCTCTCTCCTCTGTACATCCAGGTTATAATGCAGTGTAATGGAGTCCCTCAAGGCAAATCCAGCATTTCACACCATCTGTTATATCCACACTGAAAAAAAAAACACAAACTGCTTCAACTATTATACGAAAAGCTCCTTAACTACCCACGTTTTACTAAATCTCTTACGGGTACCAATGGTACCAAGATTTTACATTAATATATTACACATATAACTAGCAAAATTAGTCTGTGCGTCTCATGTTCTGAACTAGTTATGATAGCACATTTTTATTTTATTTTAGCATTTTAACATTTTGACGACATTTCCCGTGTTTTGGTGGAAAAATAGCTCCAGTGCACAAGGTGCATAGTATTAAAATATGATCGTATTTTACTACAAGAGAGACAAAACCACCATTTGTGAGGCAAAATCTGCTTCTCGTTGGTCCTCTGGTTCATTTTTATTTGCTTACCTAGCTCCCCTGAGGTAATATGAACCAGTTTCTTTCCTCCAATTCTACTGTGTCCATATATAGGTGTGGGAGCCGTTCAGGCTCCAGATGGTCCCAGTGATAGCTCAGCACCTCACACTGCTTTTGATCAACGCTAGGCGCTTGGTTACGTCAGACACACTGCTGCCTCACAGGGGGAATCCTTCTGGAACTGGAGAGGAAATGCAACTTGATGAATATTCGTTTCGTCCTCTGAGTGTGTGTGTGTGTGTGTGTGTGTGTTTTTTATCCTTTCCTTGGTATAAATAAATCCATATCCAGTTTAGGAATTGCTATATTTTGCAAATAAAAAGCAGTGCCGAGCCATAACAGTATGTAGAAAGCGTGTGTTTGTGCCACTGTGCCGTTGGCACGCTGGTAGGGGGCTGTCAGCTTACCCACTCTGACTGAAAGAGACAACAGCTGCCTCGCTATTGGGTTTTCTCTAGTCCTTACACACTAGCACTCAGGCTACATTACACTAAATGCATTATTAATGTTTACTTACATCGCCTTAAGAATAAACAATACGTTCTATAAAGTGGACCTATTACTGAAATTTGTGTCTGCGTTTGTGTGCTTACACCACAGTCGCTCGCTAGCGGGTTCACAGAAAATGGAGGCACTGCAGCAGTACTTTACTGCCTGCAGCCATTACTGCCTGGTGGATGTAATAAAGTCGTTGAGCTGCACATTAGGTTCAACAAAATAAAATCATGCGGGATAAAATATCAGGCTAGAAAATAAAAGTATTGTTGTAAAGAGAATAGGAATGATTTAAGTTGTATTGGGTAAAATTGCCATGATTGTGTGTTGCTAAATGTCAGAATGATTCTGCACCAAAGGAAAGTATTAATACAGTGAGGTGTTATACAGCACCCAGTTGTGAACACAGTGAGGTGTTTACAGTACACGGTGAAAAATACACTGAGGTGTTTTATTTAGCACACTGTAAAGAATACAGTGATGTGTTATACTGTACACTGAAGAGAATACATTGAGGAGTCATTCTGTAAACTTGTAGGAAATACAGTGAGGTTTTATACAGTGCACTGTAGAGAATACAGTGAGGTGTTATACAGTATATTTAGGAGAATACAGTTAAGTGTTATACAGTACACTGTAGAGAATACAGTGAGTTGTTATACATTGCACTGAGGAGAATACAGCTTAGTGTTATATAGTGTACTGTAGAGAATACAGTGAGGTGTTATACAGTGCACTGTAGGGAATAAAGTTCAGTGTTATTAGTACACTGTAGAGAATACAGTGAGGTGTTATGCAGTAAACTGTAGAGAATACAGTGAGGTGTCATTCCGTACACCGTAGAAAATACAGTGAGGTGTCATTCTGTACACCCTAGAAAATACAATGTAGAGAATACAGTGAGGTTTTATACAATGCACTGTAAAGAATACAGTTAGCTGTTATTCAGAGCACTGTACGGAATACAGTGTGGTGTTATTTAGTACTCTGTAGAGAATACAGTGAGGTGTTATACAGTGCACTGTAGAGAATACAGTGTGGTGTTATTTAGTACTCTGTAGAGAATACAGTGAGGTGTTATACAGTGCACTGTAGAGAATACAGTGAGGTGTTATATAGTACACTGTATAAAATACAGTGAGGTGTCATTCTGTACACCCTAGAAAATACAATGTAGAGAATACAGTGAGGTTTTATACAATGCACTGTAAAGAATACAGTTAGCTGTTATTCAGAGCACTGTACGGAATACAGTGTGGTGTTATTTAGTACTCTGTAGAGAATACAGTGAGGTGTTATACAGTGCACTGTAGAGAATACAGTGTGGTGTTATTTAGTACTCTGTAGAGAATACAGTGAGGTGTTATACAGTGCACTGTTGGAGAATACAGTGAGGTGTTATACAGTGACTGTAGAGAATACAGTGAGGTGTTATATAGTACACTGTATAAAATACAGTGAGGTGTCATTCCGTACACCGTAGAAAATACAGTGAGTTGTTATACAGTACACTGTAGTGAATACAGTGAGGTGTCATTCTGTGCACCCTAGAAAATACAATGTAGAGAATGCAGTGAGGTGTTATACAGTGCACTGTAGAGAATACAGTTAGCGTGTACAGTAGACCGTTATTCAGAGCACTGTAGGGAATACAGTTAGGTGTTATACGGTGCACTGTAGAGAATAAAGTTCAGTGTTAGTAGTACACTGTTGGGAATGCAGTGAGGTGTTATACAGTGCACTGTTGGGAATGCAGTGAGGTGTTATACAGTGCACTGTTGGGAATGCAGTGAGGTGTTATACAGTGCACTGTTGGGAATGCAGTGAGGTCTTATACAGTGCACTGTAGGGAATAGAGTGTGGTGTTATTTAGTACTCTGTAGAGAAACAATGAGGTGTCATTCAATGCACTATAAAGAATACAGTGAGGTGTGATACAGTACACTGTATAAAATACAGTGAGGTGCTATTCAGTGCACTGTAGAGAATACTGTAAAGTGTTGTACAGTACACTGAAGAGCACTGAAAAATGCAGTGAGGTGTTATACATGACACTATATTGAACAGGTCGTTGTGTTTTATCTGGTCTCATTTGAACCGTTTATCTTATACAGTCCTGCACTTGTCTAACAGATCCTTAACAGGTGATTTTCCAGACCGTTTTATATTGTAGATGAGTGGACGGTTTATGGAAGTTGAACCTGTAGAGGAAGTCATTTTTCTGTCTAAGTAGTGAACTACTCTTTTACATATATGGTAAAAGGAAACATAGTGCAAACAAAGATATGTAAAAAAAATATATATAATAATCAGGGGGAAATGTAATTCAGTGCCACAAACCAATTACTTTATAGTGAATGTTTTGACTAATGATAATAAATTCTCCTCTAATGTGTCCTTGGCACACTGTTCTCGCCATGTTTTTTTCCCCAAAAAATCTCCCTGCACCATGTTTAGTGAATGGTAAATACTTATGTAACACAACTGCAGTTTGATGATACTGTATATTTATACTATAGAGACATTTAGGGTAGTACCTTAATTGAATCCGGTGACTGAACCTTATTCTCTATTATGCTTCGTTAGAAACAGAGTATAAAAGGAAAGAAGCTTGCCTTTACACACATGTATTAAGAAATGGGATGTGATGTTCATGGTAGTGTTCAGGAAAAAAACATTTCCTGGTAATCGTTTCAAAACACACATTTAACTACAAGAGTGACTACAGACATTAGTCATTAATCAGTCATTAATCACCAGTTCATCAGTTCTTACTAACAGCAAAACACAACTGCACACACACACACACACACACACACACACACACACACACACACACACATACCGCAGAGGCTTCTATTTATGCTACTTCTTATTGTGTTTTCATCTGAGTTGCTGAACTGCGTCCCCCCCCCCCCACCCCCCCCAGTGTTCTTGGTTTTTCCATTCTTCTATACCTTACTGTATAGGGCAAATGCTATGTATAGCATCAGAAATAACCACTCTACACTCATCATTCTCCTCATATTATTCCTACCTAGAGCTTTCACTCAAAATCTCCACTTAAACGCAGATACGCCTTATTACATACATTCTCACGCACGTTCGCGAGTGTGTGTGTGTGTGTGTGTACAGGGATTTCATTCGAAGCAATGCAGTTACGTCTTAGCATTCGTTGGTTTTGACAGTCCTCAGAGCGAGGAGGTGTGGCAAGATGGGGGAATAGGGGAGGGTTAAAGCAAATGCCCTTAGCAAATGCTGCTGCACTGTCATTCGGGCATCTGTTCCCATCAAACGGCCAAAAACGGTCAAGAAAAAATGGCTGCATAGAAAAAAAAAACAACAACAACACAAAGGAAAGACAGTTAACGGGGGAGAGACCATACACTCGCTGAGCACTTTATTTCGGGACTCTAGTACATTTTATTCTCACGCATGCAAATAAAGAAGCAGCCCGGCGAATATCCTCGACCCTGCTTCATCAACAATGTGTTTTTGTTTGCAGACGTGCCGTCCATTTTTACTAATTTCTAGTTTCTAAAACACAAATATATATATCTCCGGTATAGACCAGCCTTTTTGAAACTGGGAGATACTTCATGGAGTCATACAAAGGGATACCAGGGATACCACACTCCTCTGAAATAACAAATTTGCCTTCAGTAGTTTTTCTATATTATTATTATTATTATTATTATTATTATTATTATTATTATTATTATTATTAATGATTAATGATAGTTATTTATCTATGTGAAGACACTGATGACGATTTGTCACAATATTTATCAATTAACAGTAATATTTATCATAATTAACAACGAGTTAACTAAATTTTTCATTTGAGATGCATCTCAAAGGGCAGTGTTTAGAACAGGCCCCTACTCGTGTTGTCCTCGGGGGCAACCTGGTGCCTGCGAGGCGTTCGTATTAAAGTGACTGTATATGATGTGAATAAGACTATTATTCAAGAAAGAAAAAAACAAAAAAAAAACTCAATGAGCACGAAAGCCCAGGCTCCAGGTGTAAAATCTATAAGCTCTCATAATTAAGTGAGTACATTTTATGGAACACACTCTGGTGGATTCGGCTGGGGAAATCCTTACATATACACAATGTGTATCTGTGTATGTATGTATGTATGGGATCTTAACAAAAAAAAAAGATGCATTTCATTGTAATGCTGCTGTAAAAACTAAGCTGTTAATGATGATGAACTACTACACACACACACACACACACACACACACACACACACACACACACATGCAAACGCACACACACCCTTAATCCAAGCTAGCTCAGTGATCAAAAACTGGTCCGCTGGAGTCTTATGCAGCATCATCAATTATGCATGCAGTTATGGATTTCTCCGCTCATTCAGAGTGAAAAGAGAGAGAGGGGGGGGGGGAGCAAAGAAGGGCGAGAGAGAACCAGTTTGGGCAAGATTAGCATGATGTACTGACGATCATGAGGTGTTTTTTTTGGGGGGGGGTGTTTCATTGCAGTCATTGGCGCATTATCTGGCGCAGACAATATATGAATCAGAGGAAAGATTTGATGGATGTGGTAGTCACGCCAAACATTACTGGCAGACGGGAGCCGTTCTAACACCATAACACAACGGCCTGCAGGGAAGGTTGTTTATTTTCTATTTCAGAGAATATATATCGACTTGTTCATATTTTCCATAGGATTCCATTTGAAGGATAATAAATGCTCAGTGAATGTTATGTGAATGTTATAAATTGCACTGTAGTTGACTCTTCACTCGCACCTACAGTCCTTATTATTGGACAAAGGATTCTGACAAAAAACAAAACAAAAACAAAAACACCGTTACGACCTACGGATCCTCAAGGAATTCATGAAGATGCTTTATTTAGACACTGAAAAAACAAAAAAAATAAAACACACATGTCAGCAATACTAGCAAAGTCAGAACGTACAGTCGACCAGCAACACGCTTCCGTGCATGCATGTGACACCGGGCACTGCAATGCAGAAGAGTTTGCGGCATTGCATCAGCACACGGAGAGAAACATGACTTTTGAAACACTGTCATACATCAAGAAGAGTCATGTTTATACAGAAGTACCTCCCGAGCCGATCGCAACGTCCATTCATCATCCGTACTTGCATATATCTGCGTCAAAGAGGAGAAAAATGGGGCGAACCTGCCGCGTGAATCTCCGAGCCGTTTTTTTTTATAATTCGTTTCATAATTTTTATTGTGATCATATACACATTTCTTAATGACGTTTTAATTTGAAAGAATTGTCATTCAGCAAACGCATCCGTTTGTATGACGCTGCGTCTTTCGCCTTTATTTCACGGCAAAGCTCGCGACGGCGCAGTTTTATTTGCTTGTCTTTCTTTTAGAAAACGAGTGTGGGTGCTGAGGCCAAATTAGCAAGGTCAGGAAAGGTTGTGCTGTTAAGTCAATAATAAATACATCTTTGATATGTCAGCAGAGGGCAAAGATAGAGGTATAGAAATGCAGGTCAGTCCACGATTCAACGGAAGCTACAAGGATGCAAAATGCATCACATGTACAGTACTCTGCAAAAGTTTTTGGCAGGTATGAAAAAAATGCTTTGAATGCTATCAGAAATATAAATAATGAATTCTTTTTTTTTTTTTTTCAACGTGAGCGAACAAAAGAAAAATCAATATTTGGTGTGACTAAGTTTTTGAAGAAGTAGTAGAAGTGATGTCACGACCCCCACAGAGTCCTGATCTCAACATCATGGAGTGTGTGTGGGATTCCATGAAGAGACAGAAGGATGTGAGAACGTCTCCATCCACAGAAGATCTGTGTTTACTTCTCCAAGATGGAACAAACAACCAGCTGAGTTCCTTCATAAACACTGTGTGTAAGTGTACATAGAAGCGTTACTGCTGTTTTGAAGGTAAAGTGTGTTCACAACAAATATTGATTTCATTTCCATTTCTCTTCATTCACTGCATTTCATTTATTGATTAAATGATGAACACTTCCATTTTTCAAAGCTTTCTTTATAGCTTTTTTTCACACCTGCCTAAAACTTTTGCACAGTACTGTATACTCTATTAGAAACCACCCAAAGAACACCCACCCAATCTACAACAGAGACAAAAAAAGACTGGCAAGTGTTCGCCTTATATCAGCAGGGTCCGGGTTCGATTCCCGTCTCGGCCAGGTGTGTTTGGAGTTTGCATTTTCTCCTCGTGCCTCAGGGGGTTTTTCTCCGGGTTTCCGGTTTCCTCCCGGTCCAAAAACATTCACGGCAGGTTGATTCGTACCTTGGAAAATTGTTCCTAGTGAATGTGTGTGTGTGTGTGTGTGTGTGTGTCCCCTGCGATGGGTTGGCATTCCATCCAGGGTGTATCCTGCCTTAATGCCCTAGACTCCCCGTGACCCGAGGGAAGATCGGATAAAGCGGTAGAAGTTGAATGAATGAATGAATTATATATATATATATATATATATATATATATATATATATATATATTAAAGTGGTATTTGTCTGCACTGTACAGACCATAGACGTGTCCATGGACCTGTCCATGTTTAACAAAATCACTCCTGTAAGGCGTCTTTGTTAAGGAGATAACTTTCTGTAAACTCTTCAGTCAGAAAATGCGCCGACCGGGACTTTTAAATAAGTATACATTGCATACCATTAGATGATTTGAGAGTTGCTTTAAAAAGATCTGTTACATTTATCAGCACAAAAAGGCTCTAGACCTATTCAGCGAATTACTGAGAGCTTAGGACTGACTTGTTATGCTCCATTAACGCTGTTTTTTTTGTTCGTGTTGCCCTTCAGCCTTTTATTCATTTGACTACGTTTGTCCTTTCACATTTGTTTATTGGGTTTGTGAATCATTTTACTGTTTTTTTTTTCTTTTCTTTATCAATCTCCAAAAAATCTTGCTGTCCTCCATGTTAGCCCCGGAACCTTTTTTCTTAGTAGTCCATTCATTCATTATTTACATAATTACCCTAGTCAGGATTGTTCGCTTAGAGAATATCCAAGAAACACTTTTAAACACAGGTTTGCTAATATTTTTAGAGCACATTGTGTCCCGTAGACAGCGATTGATTTTTTTGGGGGAATATATCTTCAGATGTGAGGCTACACGTGAGGATGATATTTAGCGGGTTAACAAGAGGGCTATTGACTGATCACTATTTTGAAGTTCTGAAAAAAGTTGCATTGTTCAGATTTAAACAGTAAACAGATACTACGGACTTTCAGAGATTTTGACAGTAATTCAAAAAATAATCATTAAAAAAATAAGTCTCCTCCGTTGAGCTGAGTGGGGAAAAACTGATAGCGGCGGAAATGATGCTGCTGTGTCTGTGTGTCAGATCAATGGCCTTTTATTGTCATTCCGCTTGTATACACGTGGCACAGAACAAATTCATTCATTCATTCATTCATCTTCTATCCGATCTTCCCTCGGGTCACGGGGAGTCTGTGCCTATCTCAGGCGTCTATGGTCATTAAAGCAGGATACACCCTGGATGGAATGCCAACTCATCGCAGTTCACATACACACACACACACACACACACACACACACACACACACACACACACACACACACACATACACACACACATTCATACACTAGGGGCAATTTATCCAAGGTGCCAATCAACCTACCGTGCATGTTTTTGGACCGGGAGGAAACCAGAGAACCCGGAGAAAAATCCTGAGGCACGGGTTGAGAACATGCAAACTCCACACACATGGCAGAGACGGGAATTGAACCCTGACCCTGGCGGTGTGAGGTGAACTAGCTAACCGCTAAGCCAGCTAACATTCAAGGTGTTGTTAACTCATCTGTTTATTAATGCACATACATTTAAGTACTATCCTTCAGTAATGCAGTACCTTCTTTTTACCGTCATTGGTAATGCTGTATTGTTCGAACAGGTGCTAGTATAGTTATAAAACTGCTTCATGTAATAAGAATGTTAAAGAAAGATCTTTACTATGTATATAATTGTAATGATTGTAATAATTGTAATAATTGTATATCTATTCAATTATTTTTTTGAATTGGAGTAAATTCCCTATAGAATTTAAAATTATGAATATAATGATGTACTTAGCATGCAGTGGCTTTCTGAATGAAGTGAACGATAAGAAAAAAAAAGAAATATATATATATATAATTATTAAAATAAATATATTTCTATTTATTTATAATAATATTTTTTATTTACTTTTTGAATCGTTGTAATAATAACAACAGGATATAAATACAGAAGAACAGATACAAAACATTGTTACACCTCACACTGTCTCCAGACCAAAAAATACTAATAAATAAATAAATAAATACAAATTATAAAATACATTGTCAGTTATGTATTTTTTCAGAGTTTAGAAACTACAAAGTATAAGTAAACAAAGCACTTCTGCTTACTTATACTTTTATAAGGAATTATACTTATAAGAAAGTAATTATTGTACTTTTTCAGAATTTAGAAACAACAAAGTATAAATAAACAAAAATAATCACCAATGCACCCACGTACATCAAACCTTTATTCACTGGTTAGCCTTATGCACTACAGAAAAAGAATTCCCATTATTGGGAAAAAAAAACAAACAAAATGATCCCAGGTTCTCCGAAAATATGTCAACATTTATTGTGTACCAAATGTTTTTTCAGAATGAAAGAAACTCATGTCAAAATGTATTTTATAATAAACACAATATTAGAAATATGGAGGGACCAAAAATTCTTTTGACCTACATAAGGTATAGATCATCGGTTGTGAGGAGAAAACAGACGTAAACTTGTGAGGGTAATTCTACTAATTCAAGGTTAGAAACGGTGGTCAAAAAAGATACTTTTTTTTTTTATTGGCAGGTTGTGAATTAAATTCGCAGCACCACCAAGCTGCCATCCCTGGGCAACCGTTCAGTTGTATTAATATACAGACGTCACTTTGGATAAGGGCCAAATGCCATGAATGTACCTGCATATATTGGTGTGCATTGTTGCCACTGACTAAGCTTTACCTGGTCATTCACATACGATCAGGTTATTGATTTCGTCGACTTTTATATTCCAGTCTGGATATGGTAATGTGTGTCCCGGCACTGATCATATCCCGATAATATCATTCTGTATCATGTGCTTTCAAGGAAAGCCCGATGGTGACCGCGACACACACAGCGAGTAGCGTAAACCATCTTTCAGCGTAGTACGCATTTCTAGTGTTTGTGTGTATTTGTCACCGGGACCTGTCAAGCTTCTAATGCGCACAAAAGAACCGATTTCAAAGGAAATTATGAATAATAGGTCGGCCTCGCTTCGATAAAAAGAAATGAAAATAGGGTACGAAAGTCTGCACATTTGGCTCTTTGAGACTGTCCCTTTTCTTGCCAATGTTTTATTATGCTAATTATGGATTGGTGAATAAAAATACTCTAGCAGAGGAGGTGGGTGGGGGGGGGGGGGTTCTTTCTTTTCATAGAAGAAAAAAGAGGGATTAAGGGAGTCATGATGGAGATGAGGGTTCCCTGTCTGTCATTGATAAACCATAACAACCAACTGAGAAACTTCCTCTTATCCCTTCTTATCCCCTCCTCCATCATTTCTTATGCAGTCTGTTGTCCAAACACCAGCGCCTGTGCTTTTGTCTGCCGTATATGGATTACAACTAAATCTCTGTAAACACTTAGTTACTTTTGTCTTTTGTGTTAGGCCTAAATAAATATCATTCGGGCAGATATTTGTTGAACTGACCTAGCATGTTGCCGTGCTAAAAACAAAATAATGACATTTCGCCTACAAACAGCCATGAGTATAAGTATAAGAACTAAGAAAACAATGATTCTGATGCGTACTTTAGTTATTTAATGTTATTTTTGGACATTAACATCTTTAATAAGATCTGTGAGTTGAGTATCACTGAAGTTTGTGGCTGTTTTGCTTGGTGTTAGCATTCGAATGCTAATGCTAACTTTATCTCCTTTGTCGCCTTATTTCCAACTTTATCTAATTTAATCTTCCATTCTATTTCCTTTTATTGTGGATTTTCCATATTCATCAAGGGTTTTAAATGCTGTTCAAGTCCACACAATAATAAACAGCACTGAAAGCGCCGCCAAATTGTTGTTGAGCATGAACTTATGCTGAACTTACGCTCTATTGAGGATAAGAATCGCTCAACATGCTGATGCGTCTCTCTACAGATGGTGCGAAAGGTGATGTAACATCGGATTGTGAGCTCCATGTCACTGCGTCACCAATGTGTTAATGGACGTGAACGTTTCTTGGCCTCTGAGGATTCTTGCCCAAAACCTGTCTGTTCACTGCAGAGCCTCGCGCTCCACAAATCACACGTGCAGCACATCACTGACCTGCCACATGCACAGAAAACCCATGAGGATGTGGAATGGGTGCAGGGTCGTCCACGAATGCTGATAAGTAAATAGTTATATTAATGTGTCTGGGATAATACCACAAATGTGGAATTTTCATTGGATTCATGAATATCTATATCTATGTATGTTAATCAGATGGCAAGGAAGCTAAAAGTTGTTTTTTAACAACCTCACACCTCCAGGGTCCTGGTTCGATTCCCGTCTCGGTCGTGTGTGTGTGGAGTTTACATGTTCTCCCCGTGACTCAGGGTTTTTTTCTCCGGGTTCTCCGGTTTCCTCCCGGTCCAAAAACATGCACAGTAGGTTTATTGGCACCTTGGAAAATTGTCCCTAGTGTATGAATGTGAATGTGAATGTGTGTGTGTGTGTGTGTGTGTGTGTGTGTGTGTGTGTGTGTGTGTGTGTGTGTGTGTGTGTGTGTGTGTGTGTGTGTGTGTGTGTGTGTGTGTGTGTGATGTGTGTGTTGTGTGTGTGTGCCCTGCGATGGGTTGGCATCCAGGGTGTGTCCTGCCTTAATGCCCATAGACGCCTGAGATAGGCACAGACTCCACGTGACCTGAGGGATGATTGGATAAAGTGGTAGAAGATGAATGAATGAATGAATATATATAACCCCCCCCACCCCCCCCCCCCCCCCCCCCCTCAATTCTGATGGAGCTCAATTTCGGAAAATATAACCTACTTTTTCCGAGGATTTGAATTTTTTTTTCCTTAGAATGTTAATTACGGTAAGCACCACCTAGTGGACAAATGAAAGTAATCAATTTTAATCACTTACTTTACTTTTATAAAGTAATTAAAAAGTTACACTACTTATTATATTTTGAATAGGGTCATTTGTAAACTATAATCGATGACATTTCCAAAGTAACCTTCCCAACACAGTTTGCAGTTCATAGGCCAAACCCTTTACACGCGATGCACTATTTTGTCAAACCATCTAACAAATGACACAAATGAAGGTTTGGCCAGTTGTGAAACATTTTTCACAAGCTTAGACCAAAATCACACTGACATATTCAGTTACAGGAATGTACCCACAAGAGTACAAATGCTCTCTCGCACCAGATGTACCCCAGTAGAGTAACGTACTGTACCTCTGCACATTGCTTCGTTACTTTTTGCTTCTCTTCTTCTTCGTCTACTTTGCTGCCATTAGGGGGCGCCACAACAGTTCATCCTTCTCCACACTACCCTGCCCTCTACATCTCCCTGCACGTCTTCCTTCACCACATCCACAAACCTTTTCCAACCTTCCTCTTTTCCTCCTGCCTGGCACCTCCATTTTCAGCAGTCTTCTCCCCTCTGTACCCAAACCATCTCAATCTCTCCTCCCTCACTTCGTCTCCAAAACATCCTACATGCGCCGTCCTTCTAATACACTCATTTCTTATCACTTACCACATTTCTTACACTCAGACTCTTCTCCACCTGCTCCGTATTCTCACCACGAATCACAATATCATCTGCAAACATCATAGCCCGCGGAGACTCCCGTCTGACCTCGCTATGTCAGCCTGTCCATCAACACTGCAAACAGGAAAGGGCTCAGAGCTGATCCTTGATGCAATCCCACCTCCACCATGAACCAGTCTGTCTGCACCACCCTCACATACGCCTCTGCTCCACATGACCACAACTCCTCTCCTCTCTGTCATACGCTTTCCCTAGATCCACAAACACACAATGCAAGCTCCTTCCGACCTTCTCAGTACTTCTCCACCAACATCCTCAAAGCAAATATAGCATCCGTGGTGATCTTCATCGGCATGAAACCATACGGTCCCTCACAGATAGTCACATCTTCCTTCAGCCCCTCTTCATCCTCTTAATATCTGCTCTCACTTCCTCCTTACTAATCCTATCCTGCTTCACCACCTCCACATCATCCACCCTTCTCTCGCTCATTTTCCTCATTCATGAGCTGCTCAAAATACTCTCTCCACCTTCTCAACACACTTTCCTCACTAGTCAACACATTTCCATCTGCATGCGTTATCGCTAACTTTGAGTTTGCGTGTTCTCCCCGTGCCTCAGGGGTTTTTTCTCCGGGTTCTCTGGTTTCCCCCGGTCCAAAAACACGGTAAGCTGATTGGCACCTTGGACAATTGTCCCAAGTGTATGAATGTGTGTGTGAATGTGAGTGTATGTGCCCTGTGATGGGTTGGCATTCCATCCAGGGTGTATCCTGCCTTAATGCCCATAGACGCCTGAGCACAGGCTCCCCGCGACCCGAGGGAAGATCGGATAAAGCGGCAGAAGATGAATGAATGAATGAATGTATAACTCAAGCAAAAGCATTTGTACTTTTTTGGGTAGATTACTATACAATTTGCCAATCCAGGAAATAGGAGTGCTGTCACACTATCAAACTGCATCTACTCAAAATCCTGGACAGATCTCAAAACAGATGACATGTATTACACACGATCCTCCTATTATGTGTTCTAGCTGGAAATAAACGATGTGGTTTTAAACGCTGCTCAGATGCATTACTAATGCAAGGTGCATCACCGTTGTTTTGCCCGAGGCTACAATAAAACATCGGAAAGATATATCAACAGTTCCAAAAGGAATAAAGCGTCACAGTAACACTAAAAGCTCTACGATTTAATACTGTTCTTACTCGCTTTCATATTTCACCAACACCTTTATGAGTAAATTCAGAAGGTATGATTCATACCGATTCATCAAGTTATGCGATTTCATGCTTTGCTTCCATTGCTTTATTAATGATCTATTTATTCAAATTTGAGTATAATTCGCTATTCTAGAATTTTCAATAACATTTAATCTTAATGCATTCATTTAAGGAACATGCAATCCAGTATGATGCCATCATCATCGCATTATTCCCTAAAATAAGAAACACTCTGATATCGCTGTTTTATGAAAATGTGAGGCAATAAAATATTTAATATATTTAGTTGTTCTCTCATTAAAGGGCCACGGTGGTTTAGTGGTTAGCACGTTCGTCTCACACCACCAGGTTCCGGGTTCAATTCCCGTCTCTGCCATGTGTGTGTGGAGTTTGCAAGTTCTCCCCGTGCCTCAGGGGGTTTTACTCCAGGTTCTAGGTTTCCTCCCCGGTCCAAAAGCATGCACGGTAGGTTAATTGGCACTTTAGAAAATTGTCCCTAGTTTATGAATGTGAGTGTGTGTGTGTGTGCCCTGTGAGGGGTTGGCATTCCATCCAGGGTGTATCCTGTTTTAATGTCCATAGACGCCTGAGATAGACACAGGCTCCCCGTGACCCGAGGGAAGATCAGATAAAGCGGTAGAAGATGAATGAATGAATGTTCTCTCGTTTTTGTACTTTATATCCCTACAAGATAAGCTAACAAACAAGTTGGAATTATTTTTGATATGCAGATGAAACTCAACAATGGTGACTACTAAAAAAGGCAGACGTTCATGCCACAATGATGTGCTGGGTGGAGATATAGACCATGACTATTTAAGTACCCATTTGAATGATACTGGGAATTGTATCCGAATACCGATTTTCTCTTCGCAGTGTTGTTTGGTTGAATTAATTAGCTTGGATAATGACAGATGTTATTTTCCGAATCGGGAAAGTAATATGTGTGTGAACGGAGATAAAACCGCAAAAAGAAGTGCAGTGGAAAGCTGTCATGCTGGCAAAAAAACGAGTTACATATGTTTGTAGTGAGATAATCAAATATAAATTTTTGGCTGGCCAGTGGGGAGTGATGTAGCTCATTAAAGCAGTGTCTGTGCCATTGCCTCCTGCTTTCTGAAACCACAGATCGGAATAAGTCTTTCGCTACGTTCAGTGGTGAAAATATATTTACATTTTTACATATTTTGAATGCTTGTACAAAAAAAAGCAGAAGGTTCCAATTTATTTTTAAACCTTTACTTTGTGCGATGATGCAATACAGTAATTGATTTAGACAACGATAGTTAAAATATATACTATAAAGTGGAAAATATATATTTTGCTATATAGTATAGCTTTTATTCAGGATTGTTCAATTGTTTCACTTGAACAATTTTTGTTTTAATAACATAATAACAAGTCCAGATGAAGCTAGTGCACTCCGTCGACCCGTACTCCTTCATTCATTCATTCATTCATTCATCTTCTACTGCTATATCCGATCTTCCCTCGGGTCATAGAGAGTCTGTGCCTATCTCAGGCGTCTATGGGCATTAAAGCAGGATACACCCTGGATGGAATGCCAACCCATCTCAGGGCACACAAACTCACAATTACACACACACATTTACACACTAGGGACAATTTTCCAAGGTGCCAATCAACCTACCGTGCATGTTTTTGGACCCGGAGGAAACCGGAGGAAAACCCTCCAGGAAAAACCCCCTGAAGCAAGGGGAGAACTTGCAAACTTCACACACACATGGCCGAGACGGGAATCAAACTTGGACCCTGGTGGTGAGGGGAATGTGCTAACCACTAAACCACCGTGCCCCTCGACCTGTACTCCTTGGTTCTCTATGCATGTGCAAAGACTTTTCACCATACATGTCGTAGCTCACAAATGTCTCATAGAGTCGTTGGATACTTAAGGAGGATCCTTTATGAATCCATTGCTGAAATTGTTTTCCTACTATTCAGGGCGACCCAAACACTTCCATCCAAAATGCTACCTTCTTTCTCTCTTCCAAAGTAAGTCGGGTGGTCATATCTAGTCTGCAACAAAAGAAAATGATGTAATACTATATGAGTGGTGACATCTTTTTGGACAACCCTGTATAGCCAATTAATGCTGGATACACCATCAGCAATGTAACCAGGGGTCGTCTGGCATTCATGTTTTCCTTCTTCCCTTTTCCAGCCAGGAGTATTCCAGCAAAGGCATTTTCTGAACATGTAGTATATTTGTTTTACAAATTACCACAAAATGCAACCAATCCAATACAGGACTCTTCAGTGACTATACTGTAGCAAGCCTTTAGTCTTACTGACTTCTCAGTGACTATCTGGGTTCCTCTGAGTATCTGAGAAAAAGAACTTGCGGGTTGCTTTCCCCTAAAAAACTATGGAGGAGAATTCACTTGGCGCCTTTGAGGATCCATCTGCATTTCCATCAAATCATCCATCAGATCTGATGGTTGGCTGCTTGGGGGAAGGGTTGTAGCTCAGGTTTTGGGATTCATGTCCCGGTATTGACATGCTGCCACTCTTGCTGGACAAGGCCCTTGCTCCAGGGGCGCTTCTATTCTAAACATCATATTTGGTCAGGGGGCCTCTGCACTCTATTCCTGACAACATGGCAACATTCATACATATTTCTTGGGCAGGGCAAAAGAATTCACTGATATCATACCGACCCTTAGTCTAAGCAGAAGGTTATGATGTCAAATCCCAACACCAGTAAGCTGCCACTTCTGGGCCACTGAGCAAGGCAACTAACCCTCAATTGGTCAGTTGTAGGAATGAAGTCTCTCTGGATAATAGTGTCTGCCAAGGGGGTCTATAAATATCATCCACTGATATCATACGCTCAGTGACATTCCGAATGAAGCAGCTATAGTATTTCTGAATGAGGTAGTCCTGATCTTACCTTGAACCGAAGCAGTCTCCTCCAGTTTGTGTAGAAGAGCCTTTATTTGTCACATATACATTAATATTCTTTCTTCACATATCCCAGTTGGTTTTCGGAAGCTGGATTTAGAGCGCAGGGTCAGCCATGATACGGGCGCCGCCCTTCGACCACAGAGGGTTAAGGGTCTTGCTCAAGGACCCAAGGGTGGCAGCTTGGCTTGAAGCTCCCGACCTTCCAATCAGTAGCCCAATGCCAAAACCACTGAGCTACACCTCTCCCTACCCCCAAGACAACAAGGTATGCTGCATTGTACGCTGATGCTCTTTTGGCAGCACGTAAGACTCCTTCAGGATGTGTTCCTTAAATTGTGGAATGGAATATTCTGATATCCCTGCCATGTTCCACTTTATGTTCACAAGCTGTCTCACTATATGAGTCATGATGACTACTTGCAGAAAAAGCAAACTCTCTCAGCTATTCAAATAGTACAGGCAATAGTACAGTAAGTGCCCCCCCCCCCACTCTACTCTGTGGACTCCTTGTTTCCGCAACATACTCCACCGCCAATTCCTCCATCAACTATTTAATATTGGCCTGGTGGACATTCAGGCTGTGTAAGTTTGTACTTTTTCAGATAATTGTGTCATACATGTAGTGTACTTGTAGTCATCATTGCCTGCATGACCATCCACTGTGAGGGGAGGGTGGTAGAGTGGGGGTCTGGTTCCCTAATGTTAGATACAGTACACTTCCTAGTCATTTTGTGCTATCTGATGTCTCTCCAAATGCTGTCAACTGCGTGTGGTAGTCATCCGGCCTGTGTAAGAATGTCAAGGTTAAGATGTTTAAAGGTCAAATCCCACACTAAGCTGCCTCTGGCCACTGAGCCAGGCGATCAATTGGTCATAAGAGTGAATGTGTCTTAGAATAGAATAGAACCGAATGGAATAGCCTTTATATGTCACATATTTACTACAGCACAGTGAAATTCCTTTGTCGCATATCCCAGCTCGGTCAGAGCCATGATACGTCCCTGGAGCATAGAGGGTTAAGGGCCTTGCTCAATAACCCAATTTTTTTTTTTTGGAGGAGGGGGGGGGGGGGGGGGGGGGTCTCGGACCCATGACCACCTGATCCACCTATAATCACTGAATTAACAGAGTGTGGTGTTTTTTTTTTCTTCCAAATGTACTATTTGAAAGTGTTTGTTATCATTACGACCCCTCTTCGAAAGACTGTTCGTGTTGCTATAAAATAACATTTACAAAAAAAAAACTCTTTTTTAATGTATGGGTAAAATTTGGTGTATTTTAAAGTAAAAGTAAAAAATACATGTGTAGTACAAGTGTACTTCTGGGTTTTTTTTTTTTGTTTGCTTGTTTTTTTATGCTTTTAGAGCTGGGTTTTAACTAAGCAAATTAGGATGCAGCCTACTGAAAAAATAATAATAAAACCATGTAAATAAAATAAAGCCACTTTCCGTTTGAGGGCAGTTTGTATAGGATTTGTGCATGTTCTCCTTGTGTTTACACCCAGCAACATTTTATTCCCCTTGTTCTCTGCAGACACAGGTGCTGCTGACTCGCTCTGTGAATGTCTGGTACGATAAATATAGCAAGTGAAGCCCTTGTTGTAGTCCCTAAAAAATTTTGGGATATTATTAGCCTTATTGTTTAGCTTACTCAGAAAACTACTGCATCAGCATGGAGTCTACTCCACTTTTCAACTTCCATAAAGTTGTGTATCAAGCTGATTATAGTGCAAAACAATTGAGTAAGTAAAATGTATTAAATGCATTATTTATGGACAAAGTCCATTGTTATGAAAGCAAAATTAAAAGTCTTCAATCCTAATAATAGAGTATTACGAGTTGATATAACTAATACATTTATGAAGTAATTGGCGACGAATAGAATTGCACTATGCTGTAATGTATGCGTGACAGCTAACGGCTAGTCTGCTCTATCCTGAGCTAGCAGAGTGATCTCAATCCATATTTTATCTCTAATTAAAAGTGTGATATATTACTAATGCACATAAGTAGCACTACTGATGATACGGCAATTAACAGCGAACACACACCACGCGCGAGTAAAAGCTTCGAACCACAACCGCGCTTAACACACACAGAGAGAGACCACCATTTTAATGTACGAATCTCAGCAATCAAAACCTTTGGCATCACAACACCGAAATAAAAGCAAAAATAGCCACAACATCCAGCTGCAGGATTTTAATCATGCCACATTGCATGCTGGGAGTTTTGTAGTGCCCTAGCATCCATGTGAGCAAATTCTGATTCTTGATATGTCATTAGCGCTGTAAAGTTTAACCGTGAGCACTAATAATATGGCTCTGGAAACAAAAAAGGTTGATGCATTTGACCTTTATTTGAAATGCGATTGAAAAAGAATCGAAAGAAAAACAACGTAAACCTGTACATATTTCCTTTTCTTTAATTCTACTCGGTATAGTTTGTCAAAGGGTTTTTGCAGGCAAAAAATGAGTAAAACATGTACACGATTTAAAGCTTTACATCAGGACATTAGAGTTGAGATGAGCTCATAGGACCCACTGTAGCACTGTTCCAGCTTTATGATTTTGCAGATTTTTAACAGTAAAAATGCTAATAGACTAAAATGCTGGAGCCAACAAGCAGGTGGATATCCCATGAAGAGCTTAGCAGAGAGAGACACAGAGAGAGACACACACACACAAAGAGAGAGAGAGAGAGGACAATGTCTAAGAAGAAGAATAGCCTTTATTTTTCACATATACATTACAGTAAAATTCCTTCTTCGCATATACCACCTACTTTTTGGAAGCTGGGGTCAGAGCACAGGGTCGGCCATGATACAGCGCCCCCAGGAGCACATAGAGTTAAGGGCCTTGCTCAAGGACCCAAAAGTGGCAGCTTGGTCGCGGGGAGCCTGTGTCTATCTCAGGCGTCTATGTTCATTAAGGCAGGATACACCCTGGATGGAATGCCAACCCATCGCAGGACACCTACACTCACATTCACACACACATTCATACACTAGGGACAATTTTCCAAGGTGCCAATCAACCTACCGTGCATGTTTTTGGACCGGGAGGAAACCGGAGAACCCGGAGAAAAACCCCCTGAGGCACGAGGAGAACATGCAAACTCCACACACACATGGCCGAGATCTAACCCCGTGCCTGGCGGTGTGAGGCGAACGTGTTAACCACTAAACCACCGTGCCTCTCACACACACTGAAACAAACTTAACAAAATCCTAAACAATTAAGGATCCGCCAACTGAGCAAGCCATAAGTGACAGGCGGCAGCAGCAAGGAGCCAAAACTCCGTCTGTGACATAAATGGAGAAACTCTCCTCTGCACATGCTCTGTGGACTCATTGTTTCCACAACAAACTCCACTACCAATTCCTGCATTTATTTTGGCCTGGTGGATATTCAGGCCGTGAAAGTTTCTACTTGCGATCAGTAGCCCAGTGCCTTAAACCACTGAGCTACACCCCCTCCATACAGGAAGAGTAAACCTGAGGTTTTTTACGATACTATGCGTAATTTTATACAATGGTAGCTTCACTTATATTGTCGCCTGATGATTCTCATTGCCTGCTTTCCAGATTTGTTCAGCTTCACAAAATGTTGCATTCACAATAAGACAACTGATGTCCATTTTCCACTCACAGTGTGTACAGTGTGGGACTGGGATTTATGATGACTATGACCCTTCTAGCATAAATTGAGGATAGTAGCATTGTCCTTGGATAGCAGCATAAGATGTGTATTATTGGAAAGACTTGTTGCACTATGTAGCTGTACCTTTTCCTGGCATGCGTGAAGGTGGATTCTAGGAGGAAAACAGCTCCTACCCAGGTTTAGGTTTGTAAAATGCACCTCGTAAACTAGTGCATTTTTACACCCATTTTATTGCATTTTATAAGATGTTCTCTCTCGCCCCATGCAGCAATTTGTTTAGTGGGGTCTCACAGGGTTCTGATGTGTGTTTGCAACTTGAATTTAGCCTCCAGACCTCCAGGATGTCCATATTGCTGAAACGGTAGCTAAATTCCTGGAGGAGACGGAAGCTGCTGGCAAACAAATCGCATCACTTTTGGACGATACAGATTGAATCTCAGATTGAGTTCATTTTGGGAACATTCCGAAGCGATTGCTAGACGGTAAGAGCATTAGCTTGGCTTTAAGGTGTCCATAAATACAAAGTGAAGTGTTATCACTTACTCGTCTTCTGCTTACCTTTATTCCATATTCTGTTGAAATAATAATGATGCTTCTGAGAGTAAAATCTATGCTTCAGGGTGTGCGATTCCAATGCCAGGATACTCCGGATTTATAAGGTTTATAAGGTAAGTTAGCTCTAACCCAAGGCATCCTGTTTATTCTATTAAGGACAGTCTGGATCTGCTGTTTACCGAGCAGCACAGGAATTGTCCATTATGCAGACTAAACGTTAAGGTCGTACCCATTGTTGGCATCGTTTAATAGCTGATTACATATGGGTATGTATTACTATTTTCTTAGTACATTTACGACATTTGGCAGACGCCCTTATCCAGAGCGACTTACAACTGAGCAATATCAGATTAAGGGCCTTGCTCAAGGGCCCACTAGTGGTAGTTTGGTGGTGTGTGGGGTTTGAACTCTTGCATCCAAATGAACACAGGAATGGTTTATTATTAATGGCTTCATCGTTAAATGGTATATAAGTGTAAATAAAATTAAACAAACTGCTTATTTTGAGGTTTTATTTTTATGGAAATAAAATCGTTATTGCCATATACCAAGCGGTCATTCTAATATCAGAGGATACAGATTTCAAGTCAAGTCAAGTCAAGAGGATTTTATTGTCATTTCAACCACATATAGCTGACGCAGTACACAGTGAAATGAGACAACGTTTCTCCAGGACCCTGGTGCTTACACAAAACAACATATAACACAAACACAAGAACACAATGCTGAGGACGAGACTAAGTTTGTCCTAGCTACATAAAGTGCATCGTGTGAAACCTGGTGCAAACAGCGGCCATGTGTGTGTGTGGAGTTTGCATGTTCTCCCCGTGCCTCAGGGGGGTTTTCTCCGGGTTCTCCGGTTCCCCGTTTCCTCTCCCGGTCCAAAAACATGCACGGTAGGTTGATTGGCACCTTGGAAAATTGTCCCTAGTGTATGAATGTGTGTGTGATTGTGTGTGTGTGCCCTGCGATGGGTTGGCATTCCATCCAGGGTGTATCCTGCCTTAATGCCCATAGACGCCTGAGATAGGCACAGGCTCCCCGTGACCCGAGGGAAGATTGGATATAGCGGTAGAAGATGAATGAATGAATGTATTAATTATTATTAATTATTATAAATAATTAAGGATTATGATTTTTCAGTATTATGTGATCCAGGCTCTGGGATACAAAAGGCGTGGACAACTTTTCGTTGCGTCACTACAATGACAATAAAGTCTAAAAAGCCTATTTAACCTCATTATTAATGCTGTAACTGCAAGTGAGTCAATTCATCAGGAGTCATTTTACAGACACATTGGGAAATATTCAGGAATTTGGGAAAATGTGGGAATCAATCATCCAGTGCTTATATTGTACTGAATTTCACTACATTTTTTTACTCGCACATTAGAACATATAGCGTTTTAACTCAACATTATAAACATGAGTGTGAGTGAGTGTGTGTGTGTGTGTGT
>JACRUU010000027.1:6504588-6574588 GCA_030449085.1 Kryptopterus vitreolus | reverse complement strand
AATTGTGATCATACACGCTGGTAAGTATCAGTAAATTAAAGTCCTGCTGAAACGTCGACTTAAGCAGGTAAGTGTGAAGTGGACACAAAGAAAACACTAAACAATAAATAATACGTCTTCTGTAAATTTCATTCATAAAATCACATTTCGATTGCGATGTAATGTTGGAAGAAAGCAAGCAATTATACGCTCGACAAAAGTGGTTTGAATATTGCGCAAATCTTTGTCTTGTGCCGAGACAGCAACCAATAAAAATCGATATTAAGAAAAACTCAAGAAAAAGTGTGATATTAAAAGTAATATTAACAGTATTAAGTAAGTAACACTGTCTACAAGGTCGAATACGTGCGATCTTTGAATATAATGTAAATATGTATATTTGTGCTAAATATGCTATATTGTGCTATTCGTGGTATAAATTGAATCACTGATTATTTTTCAATTTTCGATACAGAGGGAAAATGTACCTGATATTTATACCTGTTTGTAGTCGGTGTGTTGGGGCTGTCATGTGTATCAGCGCCACACACACCTCCCCATTCAACACCGTGCTTGTGTTTGAGGTGCTGGAATAAATTAGTCGTACTAGTCGCCACAAACTTCAGACAATTTTTACAGCGGGGTTTTGATTTGTTGAAAGTCTGAAGTTGAAAACCGGAGCCGTTTCCATACGACTGGTGAAACCGCGCCTATCTAGGAAACGAGCAATTCAGATTCGTCCGAGCGCCGCCATGTTGTATTTAGTAGGTAGGAGGCAAGAAGTACTTGTACGTTAGCGAGTAGGAGGCAGGAGGCGTAGAACTACGGAAGCTCGCTGAGCCAAACCAAGGAGAAATCGTAAAATCGTTTTTTTCAACATTGGCATTATGTTAACCAACCATAAAGTGGAATTAACCGATAATGGCGATTAATCTCCGGGATCGGGTGCTAGCTCAGTTATAGTACGTGAATGTATAGCTGAATAAAAAATAACTTTTTTAATATAAATATTTGCTACAAAAATAGTTGCCTGTCACGATTGAGTTTTACGGCATTTTGAATAGTATTTTACATAATAACATCTGAACACTTTTTGGCCATATTTGATATTTAAATAAACAGAAAGCTGTGACTGTCTGTCAAACATGTTTATATAAAATCAAGAAGTAGAAAAAAATAAGATAAAAAAAGATCATCTTTGTTAAGCATTAATTAGCATTAATTAGTATTAGAATTTGCCAGTATAACGTGATCACTTAACAGAAAATATATAAATGGAAGAATACTTACACTATTCCCTCGCTGTTTTTAAGAAAACCCCACAGGTGATGTAAAAATCAAGTAAACACTTGTTGACTAATGTTTGCTGTATTTAGAGAAAAATAACTGAAAAGTATTCGATGTCTTAAAGCTTGGAGTGTTAACAGTATTTATTTTTAATAAAGCATTTCCGAATAGCACTTACATACATTTTGCCGAACACTGATCTTTGGAATATAAAATTTTGAAAACCATATTCAAGACCATGAAACAAAGTAAAATGTTATTTACCTCGTTGAAGTATTGTAATGCTTAAAGTGCTATTTAAATGTGCTTGGTCGATTATTATGTTGCTGTATTATGATCAAATAGTTATTCCAAACAAGTGTCATGTAATTTTATTTTAAACCTATTGAAATGGTACTTACCATCGTACACTAATTAAATACCCAGTACTTTGGAGTGTGCCAAATTACAAAGAAAAAAATTGGTTCAATTAAATACACTACATAGGAGAGTCACGTGATATATCTATATATATATATATATATATATATATATATATATATATATATATATATATATATATATATATATATATATATACATACAGGGTTGGGAAGGTTATTTTGGAAATGTAATAGGTTACAGATTACAAAGAACTCTATTCAAAATAGTGTAACTTTTCAATAACTTAATAAAAGTAAGGTAACTGATTACATTTCAATTATCTTTGATTACTTTCATTTGTCCACTAGGTGGCGCTTTAAGTTAACATTCTAAGAAAAAAAAACAGATTGTATTTTGCGAAATGAACAGATTTTCATCATTCAAATCAAAATCACATTTCGTTATCAGTATATCAGTCCTAACTTTGCCTAAAATTGTGTAGGACCCCATTGTCCTGCCTGGACTCCACAAGATTTTACCATCTCAGTAGCAGACCTGTTAATTGGGGCGTCCATGGACCAGAACTAAATACCCATACCACAGATCCGCTAAGATTGGAATTGGGATCGGATTGGAATTCCTGAAACAATAGTATGGATGTGCAAGAAAGGCTACTCCTATACCCATTAACACCAAACGGGTATTGCGACACTAATTAGGTAGGTTATTTTTTTAATATGTCAAAATAGCATCCAATGGCAGGACCCAAGGCCTCCGAGCGGAACATTCCCCAGAGCGCCATACTTCCTACACCATGACTTTCACTAGCGTAATCCAGGCGTCATCTCGTCCCCAGGTAAGTGGCACATGAGCACTCGGCCGTATACCTTCCTCCATCGCTCCATGCCCCAGTTCTGATGCCCCATATAGGCGACTATTGCCGTGCACAGGTGTCCGCATGGGCACTTTTGACTCAGCAAAAGTGTGTTGACTCAGTGGCTCCTTTTTTAGCGATTTGCTCAATAGTAGCACCTTCTGCAGGATCGGATCAGATAAGAAGGCTTTTTTTCTCTCGCTGCTAACCCCTGCAAACCAGACAACATTCCAGAATTCAATCTCGACCATTTAGAAGAGTGTAAAACCATATACATATAGATATAGTGATAAATAGACCTGTATTACTGTGAAAACAATCTGATATATTACGCCTAGTTTACTTCCCTCCGATTACATGCATGTCAAATTAGTACACTTCTTTCAAAATAGACCTTAGCATGCATTCAGTGTATTTGAGCGAAATTCAGCAATTCTATCCTGGCAAAGTCTATTAACCTTTCATGAGGTGTATATTTAATGTATAATAGTTAAAAAAGGGGGTTTAAGTTGTGCAGGGCAAACTATTCCAATGAGTTGATTCATTCATTCCTAGTGGGAACGCATAATCAGAAGATGGCCACTGGCTTCATGTAAAATACAGTAAGCTCGCTGCTGTTTTGTTATAGTAACGACAATACAATGTTTGTTATGTTTATGATTCCACCAATTACCAAATTTATAACTGGCCTGGTAATTACAAAATAGAGGACAGTTTTAACTTTTTTTCCCCCCTCAAATAGGATAACTTGGAGAGGAGAGGAACATAAGTAAGGTGTTTGAGCGTCTCAGCAAGGACCTTAAGTAGCGTATTGCAAACTTCATTCCCACAAAAGACATTTGTTTATGTTTTCTATTGTATTGAAGTAATTTAAAAAGGGACAAAAATCACAGAATCACCTTTTGGGCTTGAATTACATGGTTTCAAATATTTTCTATAATTATGAATGGAAATAAATGAAGAAATTCTCAGCAAATTCTAAAAGTGACTCAAGCACTGAAAAATACTATATTTTTTTTATTTCTTTTGCTGGAATCCAAAAATAAAATACCACTTAATGTGATTCTATACAGTTAGAAATGCATTTTCTAAATCATGAAATCACCATGACAGATCTTCAGATCTTTTCTCGGTTGCCTGGCTGTTGTCCTTCCGGGACCTTAATGACTTTTTCTTAACCCTGGACTCGAGAAAGTGGAGACAACGTACAGTTTCGCACTTCCCACAGTGTCTAGTGTCTCTGTCCTCAACTCTTCCTCGTCTCTCCTCGTATAAAACACATTTATTTGGGTGCATGCCTTTGGCAGGGATGTGCTTTTCCCAGCGTTGGCTTGCAGAGAGAAAGCGAAGGGGGGCCTTTTCAACCAAGGAGTGACGGATCTTTTATTAAAAGAGGTTGGGCCCCTTGCACACACACACACACACACACATCCACCCTCCCTATCCACGTCTGCTCCATTGTCACAAGGCTTGCTCTTGCTGTAGTGCCTCCCCAAAATCCCCCTGCTGCGAGCGCTCCTCTCACTGTAACTCCCGAGTGCAGAGTGAAATCAGGCAGAACCCCTAGAAAAGTGCACACACCCACTACTTTCTCTCTTTTTTTTCCCACACACTCTTTCTCCGGACCATTCAGCGTAGCTCCCTCGCTTGTCAGAATGCATAGAGCAAGTCTGAGCAGACAAGATATACATTAGGGAATACATAATGCAGTGAGGAAAGAAGTCATAGAGAGATAGATAGAATGAGAGACCAAGCATGAGAAAGAGAGAGAGAAAGAGAGAGAGAGAGGTGTCTGGCTGTTGATATACACAGCTTTCTGTTTGAGATAAACCCTTTGGCCCCCTAACATCCCCCAACCCCACCCACCTCTCACAAGTAGTGCTTAGTCGAGTGTGCTTGCATATATATGTGCATGTGTGTGCGTGTGTGTGTCCTGGGTGGACCCACAGCCCAGTACCCAGACCCTTGCGCCCGAATATTCAGTGCATCACTGCACAGCCGTGGGACAAGCGAGAGAGCGAGAAACAAATCTAGCGAGAGGAAGCAGGTGATTAGGCATGCCAAGCAAGATCACTTGGAGAGTGAGTAATAGCTATTCTACCTTGTTTTTATTTTCTTTTATAACTTCAATTCATCTTTACAAGCAGACTTTGTTTTTTTTTCTTTTTCTTTTTTTTTTAACGCAGCAATATGTTCGAAATTTCTCATCGTTTCTCTTTTATTGGACCTTTAATTGAGACACAATTCGTTTAGAAAGTGTAAAGCAGAAAGTGTAAAGTTCACTTGTAGTTCTTGCTATGAGTGTAACAGAATGTCATGTAAAGTAAAGGCAATTTAGGGGCTTGGAAAAGTTACATATGAATAGCGGTGTTTGCGGTATGTACACACGGGTCGAGAGCAGAGGGAGCCCTGTGGATTCTTCACACATTCGTTAAAGTGAAAACCTGTGATTGGAATACTTTTGGGTTACTATGGATACTGTAGGAGATGGAAAGCAATAAAGTCGCTTAATATACAGGAAAGAAAAATGTTCGTTTAATGCCAATAGAATCAAGAATTTTAAGTTATAATATAAGAATAACCAATAGAATTTTGTCAATTGAATTTTGTCAATATATATATATATATATATATATATATATATATATATATATATATTTTTTTTTTTTTTTTTTTTTTTTAATTTAAAAAAATTTTATTTTAATGAGATTTATTGATTGTTCTTGCTGTCTCTCTCTCTCTCTCTCTCTCTCTCTCTCTCTCTCTCTCTCTCTCTCTATATATCTCTCTATATATATATATATATATATATATATATATATAATATATATATATATATATCTATATATATATATAAAGGAACTTAGACTTGTTAGTTACTTCACATTTATTGTTTCATTTTTACCATTCTGCTTTACAGGACATTTACAGGATATTTTATGGTTCCGCTTTATTTTTATTTCTTTATTTTTTTTTAGGTTTTTTTTCCATCTTCGTAAAAATAAAAACACATTCACTTTGAACACTATAAGAGTGGAACGAATATTGGTTATTAATCAAGAGAATAAGTTAAGATTTCGTGAGGCAGAAATTGATTGCGATTTCCACATAAAATTCGAATTATTTATTATTTTTTTATCGTCTCAATTTGCTCTCCTGGTTGTCGATAAAACGAGCACCAAAAGCGATGTTGCGGAGACTCCAGATTAACGACACGAACCCTCTGGGACGAGTTAATATTTCCCTCCGAGCACTTGCTGAGACTAAACTGCAGACTAAAATTGTCTGTTTAGTTTCCCCCATCATCATTACAAAACAAAAAACAAATGGCATATTGGTTGAAACCTTCCTTGTGTAACCGTGCTATTCACGCCAGCTTGTGCCTGCCGCTTAAGAACGAAGGCTAATTTCCGAAGTCTCGCAATGTTTGTTGGTTACTGGCTAATAAAGACGACTAATATCACTACTCCGACTTCTACTGCAACGCTCCACCCACAGAGCGAGGGAAGAGAAGGAACGAGTGAGGAAACGTGAGCTAAGAGAGAAGCTTGCAGGAAGAGGAAGGGAGCAGAGTCAGCAGGGGAAAAAAAAGAAATAAAACACTGATGCATCTCAAATCCATCCACTATCTGAGATCTTGCAGGCGAGTCGATCTTAGCCCGAGTTAACGTGATCGTTTATGCTTCGTTTAAATATAAATACAGACGTAAAAAGGTAAAAAAAAAAAAAAACAGAGTGGCCCTTTGGTGCAAGGTGCTGCAGTCACTTCCTAAGTGCAAGCTAATCGTTAGTTGCGTGTCAGCATTCTGCTCAAAGGCCCGCCGAGAGAGTCGCAATCAATAGCCGGCATCTGTAACTTTATACTCCGAGGGGATGCGGCTGAGTTGTTTTTTTTTTTAGTTAAATCCGAAAAGACGCGGGAACGTTTTCCGACGTTGCGGATGAATTAGCGCCAGATTTGTTTAACCCGCCATCTGGATTATCAAAACTTTGCACTCTGTGCATTACTGCTCAGTGTTTGTGCATCGTCACTGTTCACAGAGTCACCTGCTCACTCCTTGAGCTGACTTTCACACACCTTTTCACGTTTTCTAGCCATTTGTAATACACACACACACACCTTGTTGCAAACACACACATGTGTCTGCTACACATCCTGTAGTACACAAACACACTGCAGCGTGCAGTCTTGGCGGTGATGTCATCCTGTCTGCCGCAGCACTGGTGCACAGATAGAGAGAGAGAGAGAGAGAGAGAGAGAGAGAGAGAGAGCAAGGAGAGAGAGAGAGAGAGAGAACAAAGAGGCCGAACCTGACAAATTCGTTTTTTTAGTTATCTGTAGGTGCAGATCGAAGGGAAATGATCCGAGTGGGTTCAGACCAGGACAAATACGGAGCAGAGAATCCGATTTTTTTACTGATTAATATTCACAAATTATCTTCATAGCATGCCGGGTAATTATAAACGCTCGCATGAGCGCAAAAGCAGAAAAAACGTCTTTAAATGATAGCAGGTCACATGTGTGTGTGTGTGTGTGTGTGTGTGTGTGTGTGTGTGTGTGTGTGTGTGTGTGTGTGTGTATGTGTGTGTGCAAGAAATACACAAGTGGATAAAGTAGTATGGGAATCCAAAGCACTAGGTGCTATGGGGACGACAGTCTACAGTGCCTTATCTTCTCCAGCCAAACACACTCGTGCACTGACGTCAGCAAACACTCAAACTTTTTTTTTTTTCAATATTTATATATACAAACAAGGACGGCTTAAAAATCATGCCATAGCAAAACATGTTACTCAACCCGATATTCTGTAGAGTATATCGTGTGTGTTTTTTCTCCCTCTACATAATCCGTATGTGATATGTTCTATATCTATATCTATTATTATATATATATATTTCTATGTTCTACAAAGAATGTTCAAACTGTTACCCTTAAAAACAAAAACAAAACAGATTGAAATTGATCCACAAACCATTTAGAACAAATTCTGCAGCTATCTGAAGTGATGCTTTAAGTGGAGCTTTATAGTGGAGCATCTTAGTAGATCAGAAGCAAGAATATACAGTGAGAAAGTGTTGTGTGTGTGTATGAGAGAGAGAGAGAGAGAGAGAGAGGGAGAGAGAGAGAGAGAAAACACTATTATAACAAATGGGGCCCTAGCAGGTCACTAAGGCGTTACCATGCCAGCTCTTGCTGCGAGGCCATGCATGCACTTGAGTGTGTGTTTTTGTGGGTGTTCGGCCGTCAGGTCTATCTGAACACCGTCACCATGGCAGACGCATCTACACGTCCCTAATCACCGATACGCACTACCCCTTCAAAAAGTGCACACTCCAAACAGACACATTTATTCTCGATGTACCCCAAAAGCCCAACTTAAGATAGTTTGCTAGATAGTTAGCTATCTAGATAGATAGATAGATAGATAGATAGATAGATAGATAGATAGATAGATAGATAGATAGATAGATAGATAGATAGATAGATAGATAGATAGATAGATAGATAGATAGATAGATAGATAGATAGATAGATAGATAGATAGATAGATAGATAGATACTTTATTGATCCTGGAGGTAAAAAATAGGTATACAAATGCGCTCTACTAAAAACAGAGATATTTATTCTCAAGTGCACTCCAAAAGCCTAACTTTCACTAGCTAGCTAGCTAAATGCTATATATATATATATATATATATATATATATATATATATATATATATATATATATATATAGATAGAGAGAGAGAGAGAGAGAGAGAGAGAGAGAGAGAGAGAGAGAGAGAGAGAGATACTTTATTGATCCTGGGGGGAAAGAAATTAGGTATACAAATACGCAGTACTAAACACAGCGATATTTATTCTCGATGCACTCTAAGAGCCCAACTTTCGCTAGCTAGCTAGCTAAAAGCTATCTAGATAGATAGATAGAGATAGATAGATAGATAGATAGATAGATAGATAGATAGATAGATAGATAGATAGATAGATAGATAGATAGATAGATAGAATTCTGGCTATCCAGCAGAAACAAAACAGAAAAGGACAGGTAATAGATTAACGATAGCACTATGAGTCTGTACAAAGCCGGTACTCAGTATAAAGATCCGACAGCGTAAGTAGCTTGTGTATTTACTTACACTCAATATAAACAGGTTAAGGTTTCGAGCTGACCAGAGGTTAACAGTTGTATAACAGAAATTATACAAAGTGTAATAGCAGTGCACCGAAGTTGTGCAGTGAAATATGTGTTTATTTCAGGGTGGTATTTACACACACTTAATGTAGGGCTTTTATCAAGCGGAAGGTGAAGGCCAGTGCTGAGGATGTGACTGACTCCAACTCAATACATGTTTTGTTTTTATCCTAAAATCATGAATGAGCGGTGAAGCAACAGTACTGATCTATACCCCTTTGATCTGCAGACTGTAACTGTGTGTATGTGTGTGTGTGTGTGTGTGTGTGTGTGTGTGTGTGTGTGTGTGTGTGTGTGTGTGTATGTGTGTGTCTTCCGGCTCTTGGGGTGCGTACTAAATCTTCACTCCAGCAGTCCTTACACTGTCTGAGGGAACCTCTCTACAAGATTTGCTGCCTCAGACTTCTGGAAATAGCTCCGGCCCTCTCCCCCACACACACACACACACACACACACACACACACCACACACACACACATACACACCACACAAGTGAGCTGCTGGCTCTTAGTTACTGCTCTATCTCGCAGTGTTGAGGCGGCTCGTGGCGAACTTTGTCGTTTTGTATACGCTGCCGCTACGTCCCTGCAAAAACAATAAATAAATAAATAAATAAATAAATCTCTGTGCAATATTTTCCTGAGCCTGAATCAGTTGTGAGTGCAATTTTTTTGTGATGCTGTTATTTGTTTACATTTACGGCAGACACTCTTATTCAGAGAAAGTTACCACTGAGCAATAAGGGTCTTTCTCAAGGGCCCACTAGTGGCAGCTTGGTGGGGGGTGGGATTTTGAACCTGCGATCTTCCAGTCCACACCGCTGAGCTACGGCCTCTCACCAAGCTACCACCTCCGGCCCAGTTGTTTTGTTTGTTTCTTTACGAAACGGAATGACGCATACCAAATGATTCATTATGTCTTGGCTCGTTTTATACAAATAGTGCACAAATCGAGCACTGAACCCAATCGGATCGAATCCCGCCGCTCGCAGACGACGGCCGTAAGTAGCACCCTGACCTTTCGAGCGCGCTTCGGTGTCACGTCTTTGGTTGGTGTGATTCTTGGTGTGGTGTCTATACCAAGGTCTTTCAGAAATGGACCTCGGGTCATTCTGAAAGCACCTTGTGCTGTGCTTGTGGCTCATTCTCATGTGTCTTAATGTTAGACCTTAACAAGTTACTGATTTATTTTGCTTTTTATGTATTTTTGTTTTTCAATGTTGTGTGATTTCTGTGAATGTTAGTATCGGGTCACGGCGTCCTCAGTGTCATAAATGAATATGTCTTTTGGGATCGCGGAGGGAACGTGACAGCTAATTGCCTCACGTAGACTTTCACTCTCATTCCTCGCCCCTCTCTGTATGTCTGTCTCAGACCGATGCTGCTACCAGTTTCCTACGCGCCGCCCGCTCAGGTAACCTGGAAAAGGCCCTTGACCACATCAAGAATGGTGTCGATATCAACACGGCCAATCAGGTGAGCGCTTCCAATCACTGAGCAAAAAAAAAAAAAATGGTACCGGTCCCTTTCTCTCCGAGGTCGCTCTCGTTCCTACCGCTAGTCCGCCAAAGTCTTTATCCTCGCCGGGGTATTTCAGTACGTTGCGTCAGCGAGAGTTTGCTGAGCTGGAATACTGAAATCCAGGCAGACGATTAAAAAGGAACAAGCGACTCAGTGGAAAGAAATAAAAAATAAAAAAATGCTTATGCATGGGGAAAAAATCATGAATGCTTATCACTGACACACCAAACAACTCCATTTCCATCTTCCTTTTCACATCTCTTCATCATCTGGCCTAAAGGTTCTCATAAGGATATTCCCTACAGGCACTTTTTGCCTTTTAGTCCTGAGGTGGAGAGCTTTTTTTATTGAGTTAATATATAGATTTTGACAGTTTGGTCAAAAGGGGGGTTTCAACAGGGGGTGGTGGGTGGGGTTGGGGGTTGGGGGTGACGTGTGGGGTGTGTGTGGGGGGGGTGGTGGGGGGGGGGGGGTGGTGGGCAACACCTCTTGTGATTCGGGAGTTTCCCCATCTGTACGTCATCGAGCGCCTCGTGGCATGTGTGATAAGATGGAAAAACAGGGCGTGAGCCTGTGAAGTGTAAGTCTTATCATTACTGCGCAGACACACACACACACACACACACACACACACACACTCCGTGACAAACAAGTCTATATTATAGGCTATATTATACTTAATGAAGGGGCTGATATGTGATGTTAGAGCAGGGATATTCAATTAGTTTGTCATAGGGGGACAGTTCACGAAAAAGCATGTCAAATTAGGGGTCGGAGAGATCTGGGCTTGCGATATGAGTGATCACACGACGGCAATCACACGACGGCAAAGAGCACATATGTTGTATTTTTGCACATTAAGGCCCTCAAGTAGGCTTTTTGTATATCAAAACATGTTTATATGCTGTATTATGAATAGCATCAGTTGCTCAAGTAGGATTTTCTACATTCAGACAAGTTCGTTCATTCATTCATTCATTCATCTTCTAAAAAACCGACTTCTGTCTCGAATCGCGGGGAGTCTGTGCCTATTCTCAGTTGCATCTATGGGCATCAAGGCAGGATACCAGGAATGCCATCCCATAACAGGGCACGCACACACACTTACATTCACACACACACATTCATGCAAGGTGCTAAATATCTTACCGTGCATGTTTTTGGACCGGGGGGGGGAAACAGGAGAACCCGGAGAAAAACACCCTGGGAGAACTCCACACATACATGCAGAGAATCGAACCCCCGACCAACTGGAGGTGTGTGGCGAACGTGCTAACCGCTAATCCTAATAGCTTTGTCGCTAAGGCTATTTGGAGGGGACAGAACCAATTACCTTGGAGGCGACCAATTGACTAGGCCTGTGTTAGAGCCTGCCTGTGTTAGAGCAGAGATCTATTACCGTATATAAATATATATATATATATATATATATATATATATATATATATATATATAAATATATATATATATATATATATATATACAGTATATGTGGAATACATGCACATTTTTTCAAATTCACTTCCAACCCTCACTAAGCCATAGGAATCAGTGGGTGAGAACAAACCTGGCGGTTTTAGAAAGGGTGTTTGTGAAAAAACCACGTACAGCACCTCTGAGCGTTATTAGTCTCTCTGCTCATTAATCACACGCTCAGTAAGTAAAATTTTTTCTGACTGGGTTATACACCCTGTTGCACTCAGTCAAGTCTGTAGTGATATGACCAAAAAAACATTCCTGTCCGGGAGGAGCTTTAAGTCCTCCTGTGGCCTAGAAAGGAACCCGATGCTAGTGTGAACAATAAACATGAACAATAGAAGCTACGAATTGTTAGCCACGTCGGTTTGTATGCGCGCTTCACGGTGCGTCTGTACTAAATTACAGTAGTAAGCGTGAAGGAGCGCGTGCGGCGTCCAGTCGCCGCAATGAAATGAAATCCCCGACATGCCGAAGACACGGAAACAAAGGACTGACGGTTTTCCAAGGTCGTGTAAAAAAAAAAAACAGCTGACACCGTCAAGTAACTTTATACGAGAATACGGTAGGATGTGAAATATCTTTTCTAGGATCAATGCCAGGACCGATGCCACTGTCATCCGAAATATTACATTTGGACACAAATTATAGTAAGGATAATAAAACTGGAAACATCGATTACAGAATGGGCTAGACGATCCAGACGTTGAACCGATGATGAAATAGTCCTTGGGTGCTTGGGGCCAAGAACAAGTCTTAGCATCAAGAGACCCCTCCTGGTGGCGCTTATGTACTACACCCCTGTGTTCCTGCTCCGGACCGATGTTTGGAAAAAAGGAACGTCAGCATCTATTATAGATAAGCGATACTGCAGCATTATCTTACGCTGGGGTTTTTTCTTACGTACGTCTCCATCCATCCTTACGTTTTTTTTTTTTTTTACTTTCTTATTCCATTCTATTTCCTGATGGGGTGAGTGGTCTCTGGACTCAGAGGGGGATAATATTAGCGATGTGAGAAAGGTCCAACCTCACATGTCCGGTGTCGATGAAGGAAGGCTGTGTGAGGTTAGACCTATCCCACACGGCTTGTATTCTTCCCGGCGGAGAGACCACCGACCCGTCCATCCCACTTCTCCATTACCCATCACCCGTCACCGTCCCCCGGACATTTACATCCTAACGAATCCTGGATTCGTTTGAATCTTTTGTGCCAAGACCTGGGGAAACAGTACCAAGGACATCATGTTAGGGTGCGACATAACGGGGCGCCTCCGCTGTGGGGTTCTACTCTGTTCTTTTTCTCGCCTTTGCAGAATGGACTCAACGGGTTACATTTGGCCTCGAAAGAAGGCCATGTTAAAATGGTGCTAGAACTACTGCACAATGGCATTGTACTGGAAACCACAACAAAGGTAAAAAAAAAAAAAAAAAAACACTCACTGACACTTTAATTACCTAATGTTCATTTAATATACGACTTAAAACGGGACGTTTGATCCTTCGTTTAGTTTAGCCGTATACTTTTGGTCTTTGTTTCCGTGCAGAAAGGCAACACTGCCCTCCACATTGCAGCGCTGGCTGGACAAGAGCAAGTGGTCACGGAGCTGGTTAACTATGGCGCTAACGTCAACGCCCAGTCTCAGGTTGGATTTATTTATTTATTTATTTATTGGGTCTGATAAGCAAATTTTCTTTCCCAGTGAATATATTCACACTGGTTAATCAGTATTTATGTGCGAATGTGAAAAACCCCTTTTCCCAACTTATCTTCAACAGAAGGGCTTCACTCCCCTCTACATGGCAGCACAAGAGAATCATCTCGAGGTTCGTGAAGTTCCTCTTGGACAACGGAGCCAACCAGAGCATTCCAACCGAGGTCAATCGAAAACATTTGCTTTCGGGTTCAGGCTTATGGACGAAATGGCGTCCGGATCCGCTGCATCGGGCTGATGAATGAATGCGTGTTTGCGTGAAAAAAGGATTAACGTGGGTTTTACCTTTGTTTTTCTCGCCGCCTCACAGGATGGCTTTACTCCGTTAGCCGTGGCTCTTCAGCAGGGTCACGAGAACGTAGTGGCCCTGTTAATCAACCACGGTACCAAGGGGAAAGTCCGCCTCCCCGCGCTGCACATAGCCGCGCGCAACGATGACACCCGCACTGCCGCTGTGCTTTTGCAGAACGACCCCAATCCGGATGTTCTAAGCAAGGTTTGTGTGTGTGTGTGTGTGTGTTGCTTGTTTTTGTTTTGTGTTTTCCTGAATGAAAGTAAAGTCAAATCTCCATTGACTGCACCAATGACCGTTCCCAGTCTCCTGTCAGTAGATCAGGGGTCACCAACCTTTTTGAACCTGAGAGCTACTTAATGGATACTGAGTCATACAAAGGGCTACCAGTTTGACGCACTCTTCTGAAATAACACATTTGTGTGGTGGGTGTACTGGCGCACTACCATCGCATCGTGCAGGTGGTGGATGAGGAAGAGGAGATCCCCAGTCTCCTAATGAGTGTGTATAAAAACGTGTGAGTGTGTGATCTGTTTCATACAGTTTCCATTTCCCATTTCCTCCTTGCAGACAGGCTTCACACCGCTCCATATTGCAGCACACTATGAGAACGTCAACATCGCCCAGCTGCTGATAAACAGGGGAGCCAATGTGAACTTCACTCCCAAGGTACCATGAATGACTTTAAGAAGTAAAACTCTCGACTTTTACGTATTAGAGCGTGATCCCACCCGCGTTGTGTTTCCTGCAGAATGGGATTACGCCTCTGCACATCGCGTCCAGGAGAGGGAACGTGGTGATGGTCAGGCTCCTGCTGGACCGTGGCGCTACAATAGATGCCAAGACTAAAGTAATGATGAAGTGTTCAACAATGCCGAGCACGGACGTTGGCTGTGATGCATTGCGTTTACACATTTATTTTTATTTTTACAGCTTATCCAGAGTGCCTTACAGGAGCACTTTGTAGTCCTAGTCATAGGTCAGGGTGTCCGGTTAAAATAATAATATCCGGGACAACAGAAGCACAAATATAAAAAGAAATGACCCGTTGTAAATTGTTACGTGTTGCTTGTTGATCTGACCTAAATGACCTTCAAATGAGTTGTTTTTTTCGTACAGGACGAGCTGACTCCGCTTCACTGTGCTGCCAGAAATGGACATGTTAGGATCATTGAGATCCTGCTGGACCAAGGAGCCCCCATTCAAGCCAAGACTAAAGTAAACACACCAAACCGCGTTACAATTTTAACAATCATGCACAAATATTTCCTCCGTAATGATCACGAGCTAAAAGCTGCACCCGGCCCGTGTTTTTTCCCTTTCTTACGTAAGCAGTGAATGCATATTTTAAGCTTTTTAAACATTTATATAACGGCGCAGAACTGGCTTTCACCGAGCAGAGAGTGTAATAAGAATTCCTACCTTTGTGTTATTTATTAGTGTTTTTGTTTTTTAACTTGCAGAACGGTCTCTCGCCAATCCACATGGCAGCTCAAGGGGACCACATGGACTGTGTGCGGCAGCTCTTGCAGTATAACGCCGAGATCGACGATATAACGCTCGATCACTTGACCCCCCTGCACGTGGCAGCGCACTGTGGGCATCACCGCATGGCCAAAGTGCTGCTCGACAAAGGAGCCAAGCCCAACACCCGTGCACTGGTCAGCCCTGTTAACTTGCAATGCAACGTTGATGCTGATTATTGGGTTTACTGAGTGACAGCTGTTCATTCTTTAACTTTTAAATCTATTCCTGCTTTCATGATATATGTAGAATGGCTTTACGCCTCTCCACATTGCCTGTAAGAAGAATCACATACGTGTAATGGACCTACTCTTAAAACACTCGGCGTCCTTGGAAGCTGTAACAGAGGTAAGAAAAGCTAAAACTATCAAAGTATTTTGTCCGTAAAAAGCCTTAAATTTTTACATAAGCGCGTCAGGATGTCAGGTTACATATAATATTACATATATATATATAGTCTATATATATATATATATATATATATATATATATATATATAATATATATATATGATGATGTGTGTGTGTGTGTGTGTATATGTATATATATATATATCATATATATGTATATACTATATGTCACATATACACACACATTTACACACACACACACACACATATATATATATATATGCTAATAGGCTGTATATATCAGATTCAGTTTTTCTTTAAGCATTAGTATGATTATGTAATAATATGATTTACAGGCTATTAATAGAATCAATAGGCTTTGCCCTATTCAAAACCTGGATCTACATACAAAGTTTTTGATTATTCAATTATTTTTAATATTATATATAATATTCATCATATGTTCACACTCGTGATCAATCCTATTACCCGATGATGCAATACTCTTTATAGTACTCGTTATAGTCAGTAATTTTTTTTGTTGTTGTCTTTGTTTGTTTATATGTGACAGTCGGGGCTAACTCCACTTCATGTGTCCTCCTTCATGGGTCATCTGAACATAGTGAAGATCCTGTTGCAAAAAGGAGCGTCGCCCAATGCGTCCAATGTGGCGAGTCATGAAATTTCCTTGTCATGTGCTATTACTGTGCCTCGTTTTGATCGTCCAGCCAGCATTAGGAAAATGCGAATAACTATAAATGTATTGTTTTGAATGTGAGCTTCTCTTCTGCAGCATGTTGGGTTGACAATACTTGGGGAAAAAAGGAACAATCTGTCCTGAAGTATTTCTTTATTCGCTGAACCAGATTGATTGTGTTTATTTTTGTAGAAAGTGGAAACGCCCCTGCATATGGCATCCCGAGCAGGTCACTGTGAAGTTGCAGAGTTTCTACTGCAAAATGCAGCTCCAGTGGATGCCAAAGCCAAGGTACAGCGATCCGTCACCCACACATATTTCTAATAGTTTTATTCGGTCAGAACTTATCAACACGACTGCAAATTGCAAATATGCACTTATATTATGATAATACTGAGACTCTCATTACAAACATATATATATATATAGTCCAATAACAATAAAAGTCCTATAACAATGTATCTTGCGATTGGCAAATCTGCCTTGAAATACTTCACATGGTGCCCTGATTGACATATGAAGTGCTTTTACTTTTCAGCACATGTTAACAATCCAAAAAGCTAATTCTGGAGGACATTTATGCATCAATGCTTTTATTATATCACATCATAATGATTCTTCCTTCAGGATGACCAGACCCCACTGCACTGCGCTGCCCGCATGGGCCACAAGGAACTAGTAAAGCTCCTGCTGGAACATAAGGCCAATCCGAATTCGACCACCATGGCCGGACACACTCCACTGCACATCGCTGCCAGGGAGGGACACACACACACTGTCCGGATGCACATCTGCCAGGGAGGGACACTTACACTGACGGATGACTCCTTGACATGAATGCCCAGCAGACCAAGATGACGAAGGTACGCTTCAGCTCTTTTTCTGCCCTTTGCAATCTGTTGCGAATAACACCTGACAAAATGCCTATAAACCTCTTTAAACAGACATATTCATTTACCTTTTCAACGTGCTGTCTTTGCAGAAAGGCTTTACTCCTCTCCACATGGCAGCGAAATATGGAAAGGTGGATGTAGCAGAGCTGCTGCTTGAAAGAGGAGCAAATCCCAATGCTGCAGGCAAAGTGTGTATTCTTCCACTTTCTGCAGCTCATGCAATTTCTCCATATTCATATTCCTATACAATCTAGTCAATAGTTAATTGTTCTAAAAAATAGATAGTAGATAGATAGATAGATAGATAGATAGATAGATAGATAGATAGATAGATAGATAGATAGATAGATAGATAGATAGATAGATAGATAGATAGATAGATAGATAGATAGATAGATAGATAGATAGATAGATATTTTATTTCACTCGCAACCTCTCCCTTTAATAAACTTATTCCTTATTTAAAATTTTTTCTGACTGGAAATGATTAATTTAATATTATTTTCTTGTTCAATTGAATGTAAATTTTTTTTAGTTTTTGTTTTAATTGCCAAATATGGTACGTGGCTCCTTTAAGAATTCTGTTCCCGTTTCGGCTGCTTTCCATATAAACTGGTGGCGTATAAATTAGTGGCATTAAAGCGAATTTGGCATCCCTAATACATCATATATATATATATATATAGGATATAGGATGTGTATATGGAATGAGGGCGGATATGATGTGATGTATGGCATATATATATATTATATATATATATAGATGTATATACACGAGATGATGTATATAGCATATATACATAGATATAGAGAGAGAGAGAGAGAGAGGAGAGGCGAGGCGAGAGAGTAGGTGGCAGGCAGGCAGGCAGGCAGGCAGGCAGGCAGGCAGGTAGGTAGGTAGGTAGGTAGGTAGGTAGGTAGGTAGGTAGATAGATAGATAGATAGATAGATAGATAGATAGATAGATAGATAGATAGATAGATAGATAGATAGATAGATAGATAGATAGATAGATAGATAGATAGATAGAACCTCTTATAATGGAAACATCAAGTGTGTGTTTGGACACCTCTTGTATACAAGCTACACATTTTTTTGCATAGAAATAGCTAAATAGTTTTCCACTTGTTAGACCCGTTAATCATTTATATAACAATTATAATGAACAACAGCACAAATACACATATTTAGGAATTTTGTCTTGTTGCTAGTGTGCACTTCTTCATGTCTATTCAAAATGACCTGCAAGACCTCCACACAATTTATTACAACGTTAAATGTTTTGCTTTTTATTCTCTGACTGTTGTATTATCCAGGACTAATTACACCTTCACAATATACAATATTCGTGTTTGACATTCATGTCCAGGCTCATCCTTAATCACTAATGTCTTACCGAACTGCAGTATTAACGAGTATGAAGCTCTCCATGTAAAAGCTTTGCTTGTGTCATTTCCTCCCGTAGAACGGACTCACACCGTTACACGTTGCAGTCCATCACAACAACCTGGACGTGGTGAACTTACTGGTTAGCAAGGGAGGGTCTCCTCACAGCGCAGCCAGAGTGAGCACATTTTTTTTCGCTGACAGCAGGAAATGCAAAATCGATCATGCAAATATGTTGTTAATCAATCCAAGATGACTTACAGTGAAGTAAGTAGAGAATTCTCTTCACCCTAGAATGGCTACACTCCCCTCCACATCGCCTCCAAGCAGAACCAGTTGGAGGTGGCCGGTAGTTTGCTGCAGCACGGAGCCTCCGCCAACGCCGAATCCTTACAGGGAATCACACCACTGCACTTGGCGTCCCAAGAGGGACAAGCTGACATGGTTTCACTCCTCATATCCAAGCAGGCTAATGTCAACCTGGGCAATAAGGCAAGTACATAATCCACCTCTCATTATTGTTGTCAATTCTCAACCATTTAAATAGGGCTGTCAAAGTTAGATTGAACGGCAATAATTTTAGTGCGCGTTACTATGTGAGCGTCTGCTCTTTCAAAGAGCAAAAAAGAACAAATGAATAATGAATAAAGAAACTATACAAAAAAGCAAAAGCATTCCCAAATCCGTATTACGCAATAAAGCGCATTTTTTAAGAATGCATCTTTTGTGAATGCAATGCGCTTCTGTATAACCTAAACATATTAGTGGTTAAGGTGTTGGAGTCTGGACCAGAAGATTGCAGGTTCAAATTCCACCACCACCATGCTGCCATTAGTGGGCCCTTGAGCAAGGTCCTTAACCCTCAGCTGCTCAGGTGTAAGTCGCATTGATAAGGACATCTGCCAAATGTAAATGTATCACCAGTTTATATGGAAAAGCAACCGGAACAGAATTCTTAAAGGAGCCACGTTCCATATTTTACAATTAAGACAACCACTAAAGAAAGTAACATTGAAATGAACAAAACATTAATATTAAAAGAATAATTTCCAGATAAAATAAATGTTAAATAATCAATCATTTTATTAAATGGAGAGATTTGGAGAGAAGTGTATGTAATTATAACATTTGTTACAGTTAGTTAGAGTATTAGAAACATGAAGAGTATTCATTTACATTTACAGCATTTGGCAGACGCACTTATCCAGAGCAACTTACAACAGAGCAATTGAGGGTTAAGGGCCATGCTGAAGGGCCCACTAGTGGTAGCTTGGTGGTTATGGGGTTTGAACCTGCAATTTTCTGGTCCAGAGGCCAACACCTTACCACTAAGCCACCACCTAAAACATTTATGGTACATTATGCGTGCGATAAACATCTGATTAATCGCAAGTCAGCTCATGGCTGTGGTGCGACTTTGACAATATTTGATAAGATTGTTGTGATTGTTTTAAGATCATTTATTCTTTACTAAGGAAGTAAAGCTTAAAGTTAAAAAAGCTTATTTCTAGAAAATTCTTGTTCTTGTTCTTTTTTTGCCATAAAAGATAGAAAAGCACACTGGATTATATGTACTTGTTCAGTTTAGGCACGTATATGTTAATTCCATTTGAAACAAGTGACAGATATAAAGTGCATGCTCATATAGAATGTTGTGGTAATTGTATAACTAATACTGCAACAAGAAATATTTAATAAATCAAGAATCTTTAAAAAAGATACAATTTTTAATCAGTACATAAAGTACAAACTTTACAAGTTTGTAAAGTTTGTCATCATCTGACCATTATGGATGAATTTGCCTGACCCCTAGGCCTCCTCACACAATATTAGTGCCTGATGTGAATGGGGGAGGGGTGCAGCTCAGTGGTTAAGGCAGTAGCCTTTGGACCAGAAGATCGGAAGTTCGCATGTTCAGACCCTCACCCTCACCAAGCTGCCATTAGTGCCCTTAACCCTCGATTGCTCAGTTGTAAGTCGCTCTGGATAAGGGTGTCTGCCAAATGCTGTCAATGTAAATGTAATCTTTGTCTTTCTTCAGAGTGGCCTCACCCCACTTCACCTTGTTGCCCAAGAGGGTCACGTGGGCATCGCAGACATCCTGGTGAAACAGGGGGCGTCCGTATATGCTGCCACACGGGTAAGATGTCATGCCGTTTATAATAATACTAAACTCTCGAATAGTTATGGATTGTTTCTTTTGATTTAAAAAACACCTGACAGCAATAATGTTTGGGCTTCATAAAGTCCCGAAAATAATCCTGGCAGTCTCATACGTAATGCCGACTTGTGCCAAGTTCTTCCTAAGCATCTGTTAATGAAGCTGAACACTCAGATCACATATGGACCCATCTATAAAACTATAAGCCAAATCCTGTTAGAAGAACAGTGCAAAATGATTTACATTTGAGTTATAATTTAATCAAATTAACCTTTTGTATTACAGTATTGCAGATGTGTTGATTGCTTAATTCATTCATTCATTCATTCATCTTCTACCGCTATATCCGATCTTCCCTCGGGTCACGGGGAGTCTGTGTCTATCTCAGGCGTCTATGGGCATTAAGGCAGGATACACCCTGGATGGAATGCCGACCCATCGCAGGACACACACACACACACACACACACACACACACACACACACACACACACACACACACACACACTCACACACACACACACATTCATACACTAGGGACAATTTTCCAAGGTGCCAATCAACCTACCGTGCATGTTTTTGGACCGGGAGGAAACCGGAGAACCCGGAGAACCCGGAAAAAAAAACCCCTGAGGCACACGGGGAAGAACATGCAAACTCCACACACACACATGGCCGAGACGGGAATCGAACCCCAACCCTGGAGGTGTGAGACGAATGTGGCAATCACTAAACCACCATGCCCCCCTTGATTAGTTACACACACACACACACACATGCCCCCCTTGATTAGTTACACACACACACACACACACACACATGCCCCCCCTTGATACACACACACACACACACACACACACACACACACACACACACATATATATATATATATATATATATATATATATATATATATATATATATACACACACACACAGAAAGGTGATAGCTCAGTGATTAAGGCATTGGATCACATGTTCAAACCCTACCACCACCAAGCTGCCACCCTTAACCCTCAAGAACCTTAACCCTCAACTGCTCAGTTGTAAGTCGCTCTGGATAAGTTCGTCTACCAAATGGCGTAAGTGTATAAAAATTCTGAATAGGTTGCTGGCTACCACTAATTGTATAAAATAAAACAACTCAGAAAGTGGGTGTGAAATGTGCTTAATAAGGTTTCAAGCGCATTATGACATCCATCACACACGACTGTTCATCGAAACAAGTACAGCAGATCCAGCTCAGTAATCCACAAAAAATCTGACAAAAAAACAAAAACAAAATGCATTGTGGCATTTGAATTATTTTTGATTGATGGAATGAATAAAGTTTAAACTTTATTAAACTCAAAGTTTGAACTCTGTGCCATATTTGGGTCAGAAATTCAAAAGAACCTTTGGCCCTGCAGCATGTCTGAGCCGAAAAATATACTTTGTTAACGCGGGCCAGATCTATATCTGTTTTTGGCACAGATATACAAAACAGATCAGTTCCAGTATTGGGCTTTGTACAGAAACACACCAGGTCAGCTCTCTGCTCTGTGGATCTATAGTGCACAAACATGTTTGGTGCAGTATACACATTTCATCGGGGTTCTCAGTAATGGATTGAATGTCGTGTTGTTGCAGATGGGCTACACTCCGCTCCATGTGGCTTGTCATTACGGCAACATAAAAATGGTCAAGTTCCTCTTGCAGCAGCAGGCCAATGTCAACAGCAAGACACGGGTAAAGCGGGCTTTATTTTTACGCGTCCTTCTTTCGGTCTTCGGACGGAGCGATAACTTTGTGTCGCCTTTCAGGCCGGATACACGCCCCTTCACCAGGCTGCCCAACAGGGTCACACTGATATTGTCACGTTGCTCCTGAAACACGGCGCACAGCCGAATGAAATTACCACGGTAAGTAAGATTTGCTTTTGTTTTCTAGCATTCTTCAATCCCTTTGTTCAATCCGGGTTCATATTGGATATTCATAGACCAAAATTAAACCGGATACAGATTCAGAATTTTCAATGCGTTTGTTTTATTTTTTGTGGGAATATATCTGAGGGCCAGGTTCTAGGCCCTTGAATAAGGCCCTTGGTCCTGTATGCTCCAGGGAGAGTGTATCATGGCTAACGCTAGCATCGTAACATGGCTGGGATGTAGAATATATACAGAATCTACAGATATAGAGAAAAATTTTTACAAAGTACACGTCTTCTTTAGCCTTTTTAACCGCTTTATTTATCTTTTATCAGTTCTCTATTGTTCTCTGTAGAAGCTATAAACCTTTGGATGACATGACAAACTTTATTTCCCCACCAGAACGGCACTTCTGCACTGGCTATCGCCAAACGTCTCGGCTATATTTCAGTCATCGATGTCCTTAAACTGATTACTGAAGAAACAGTGACCATGGTGAGTGATCCCGTCGATTCAGGGAATAACAACAGCACAACTGTATTTGCATATTGCTGAATGCTGGGCATTCGCTGATGCTAACGCTAGCATCTTAACATGGCTGGGATATAGAGATATAGAGATATAATTTCACAAACTCCAAAGGTTCTTTAGCATTTTTAACCCCTTTATTTATCTATTATTACTTCTCCTGGGGAAAATCATTTGAATGCCCATGGGCCCATGCACATGGGAGGTGGGAGCACAGTGGTTAAGACATTGGGCTCTAGACCGGAAAATCTCAGGTTCAAATCCCGGCACCACCACCAAGCTGCCGCTAGTGGGCCCTCGGGCAAGGCCCTTAACCCTCAGATGTCGCTCTGGATAAGGGCGAACAAATTTCTGTTAGATCAGTTTCTAATTAGATTTCTAATCCCATAATTATCAATACTCAATGAAATACCTACTCTTGATCCTGCACTTCTCTTTACTATCAATATCTATAAAAAAAAACTGTGATCCGCTGATCATCGCATCTGTGCCTCATCGTTTAGACTTCTTTTTGTTTCCTGCATTAATGCAGATCATAAGACTATTTGAGTGTTTCTTTTGTGTTTCAAATAATAATAAAATAAATAAATAAATCCTGTGTTCCTTAAGAAACTGTCGCCATTTGAATGAATTCCGAATCTTCCTCTGGTGACACTTTATTTCTTTTCCCAACAAATCCCGTGTTTTTTTTCGCCCGTGATTCACGCTTGCATCGAAATAATCATCATTTAAACACATGCTTTCAAATCCACCGATATGTTTTTCAGTCGACCACGGAAAAACATCGAATGAGTTTCCCTGAGACAGTGGATGAGATCCTGGATGTGTCTGAGGATGAAGGTAAAACATATTATTAGGTGCATATGAGTATATATTGTTTGTTTTGGTGTTTTCTTTATTATGCTGGGAATATAAATAACTGAATAGCGAAAGGCAAGAACACATCCATCACATTAAAACAACAACAACAACAACAACAACTCTAAATTGTGCTCCTTTTGCTTTTTCTAGGAGTTGCACAGCTAACACTAGGTATGAATGTCTGTCATCTCTCCGTTGTGTGTGCACTCACCATTACACCCTTTCAGTCGCACCGATATAACAGGCTGGTTCTCACTCAAAAAACAAAAAGAATTCCCATGGGTGTATCATTGGCATGTGTCCATGTGGGTACCTGTAGCACTAACCTGACACTAACCCACTAGGTCTCCTGCATCAGTCTTGCCCTAATTACCATGTTGAAGTGGAGGGATGTTTCGTGACCTTAATCTGCAGTTAAATGTTGGCTGAATATTTTGGTTCTTTTTGAGAATAATTATGTTATAATAAATAAACAAATAAAATAAACAAATAAATAAACAAATAATATTTTATTATGGCAAAGATTATGGTAATACATATAACAGTAATATTACTTCAACGCACCACATACTTCTTAACAGGAATTATATTATATATATTATATATATATATATATATATATATAATATATATATATATATATATATATATATATATATATATAATATATATAATATATATATATTCCTGTATATAAGAATATAATTAACTATATATATATATATATATATATATATATATATATAGATATATATATATTATATATATATATAATTCCTGTTAAGAAATATAACATATATATATATATATATATATAGATATATATATATATATATATATATATATATATATATATATATATATATATATATAGGGCTGTCAATAGATTCAAATATTTAATCGCGATTAATCACATGATTGCACTATTTGTGACAGATGTTATAAACAGTTCATTCAAAATCTCTCTCTCTTCAAAATACAATGATTAATTATTTGCATGTTAATTTGTTTAGTGTGTTTGTTGTAATTGTTAAATAAGTTATGTGGAATCCTTTGAGAATTATGTTCCGGTTTTTGTTTTGTTTTTCATACAATAAGCTGTGTGAATGCTACTCAGCTAGTAGGCGTACATTTCGGAAGAGGAAGCGTGCGTGGATGCAGGTTGTTGTTGTGTGTTTTTTTGTTAATAAAAACACATCTATCGCCTGTTTTATATTCCCATCCTAACATTACAAAGGCGTTAAGCGCGGCTGAGGAACGGTCAATGCTGAAATTATCTGACACGGACTTAAATTTCTTTATTTCATTTGGGTTTTTTATTTGTCTGGATTGAAAAGAGCCCCCAGAGACGTCTTTGTTGTCCCGCAATGCAAAGTAATCACACTTCGTTAATAAAATGTGTGCCGTAAAAGTGAATTTTACCAGCCCTAATATATATATATATATATATATATATATATATATATATTATATATATATATATATATATATATATATATATATATATATTCATTTTTTTAGTGTATGGTAGTTGGAGCTCCTTTAAGTGGGTTGAGAGCAGCAGATTGAAAACATTGAAACACCAGTACATAGTGGCATATTTTACATGGATGTATGTGCGAGACAATGTACATACACTGCTTAATTCTTAAATGGATCTAAAATCAGAATTTCCGGATTTAAGGCGATTCTGATCGTTCACGATTTTTGCCACAATGCTAACAAAAGATGATTCAGGATTGGGATTTCCAAAGACAGGATTCCGATGACATCACCGTTAATGCAATATTCCTGCACAGCAAATTGAATTATAAGGTGCATTCATTTCACAAGGCTGCGTCTGTAGGACTGTTACAAAGCGCTCCGTGTCGTTGTCCTGTGTTTAGGTAATGGATTAAGGCCTCATTTATGAAATATGTGCAGATTGTTTGTAAATGCGCCGCTTGTAGATCATCACCTGACTAGATTCTCTATAGGTTCTCAAACACTTGTTTGCTTTCTTTGTATTTGTTTTTTCTTGCTTTTTTTTACAAACATATCTAAGAGGTTTTCACGAATGAGGCCGACCGTGTTTGTGTTGTGTTTGTGTTGTGTTCGAACCTCGCACCTTACAATGTCACGATCTGCTTCGAACAGTTTCGTCCCATTCGTGCTCACTGACGTTTTTGACTCACAATCCCTGTAACTTCCTGTATCTCCTGCCATCTTTTCCACTTTTCATGCTATTATTACGGATTGTCTTTCTGTCTTTTCCCTCCTCCTTCTCTCCCCACGCGGCAGGCGAGGAGCTGCTGGGAACAGAGTTAGCCAGGTATTTGAAGATGGACGGCATGAGGGACCATGATGACGATTTCCTTTCCTACAGCACAGTCACTGAGTATGAGAGAGAGGGCTCCAATGATATTGTTGGATGTAGTTCGAATGTGATGAGACACACAAGCAGAAGATAGGAAATAAATGCTGGATTAAATTAAATTAAATGGTGAATTAAATTAAATAAATGCAATGAGGGGGGGATAAAAGCCCCTGTATCGCCAAGCTGCCGCCATTGGGTCCTTTAGCAAGGCCCTTAACCCTCTGTGCTCCAGGGGGCGCTGTATCATGGCTGCCCATGCGCTCTGACCCGCAAACAAGCTGAGATATGAGAAAAAATAATTGCAATGTGCTGTAATGTATATGTGACAAATAAATGCTAACTATTCTATACTATATACTATATATATATATATATATATATATATATATTATATACTATACTATACTAGTCAAAATCACAGTGGGCATTGTGGGGAAAAAGAGAATAGAAAGAGATCTTTATCGGCATTAATATCGGTTCCTGTTGTTGTTGTTGCTTTTTGTTGTTCGACAGAAACTACTCACCTGCCGTTCCCAGGATCCCATGTGTCTCTCCTGAAAGTGTGCTGCTAAAAGAACATGATATGGACCAGGTAAGCGTTGCTCATTCATTTATTAAAATCGATTACATTGTAAAATTGAAATATTATATTCGTTATTATTCTTCCATCACAGCAACACACTCCTATCCCAATGCCCAAAGAGTACGATGATGACTCTCTGATTCCTAGCAGTCCAGCAACAGAGACTTCAGATAATGTCAGTCCAGTCGCCAGCCCTATTCACACTGGGTACGTACAGATCTTATTATTAAAAATTAACATTCAATATTATATAAAAAATATTGCCATCTTGTAGAAATACATCTACTACTGACCTAGGGAATATACACTACAGGTTCATTTCTTACCATTGTTTATATATATATATATATATATATATATATATATATATATATATATATATATATATATATATATATATATATATAGGCACACATTCACTATATAACTATAAAATAACTATATAAGTTCAATAATCTATCAGTTTGCCCATAAATGGTCCAAAGCCAAGGTGTTTTATTCCTATTATACCACAACAATTTGATGGCCCCCACCCCTCCGAACGAGTTATATTATTATATATTATTAGTGGTCGTAAGTGTCTCCTATCTATGCTACTAAGATATAAGCTATCTATAAAAATGCTGCAGAAAAGTTATTACAAATTTTTCAAAAAATTATCAAACAGTATAAAATAATACAGTAATATATACTGTAAGTACTGTAGTTACCATGCAATGTGTGGATGGTGGAAGGAGGAGGAGGTAATACATGGGCATTATACTCTCTGCATTTTTTTTTTTTATCCGAACAGGTTTGTATTTCTAACGCTGTATAGTGAAATATGATGTTGCTCTTATAACTTAATAATAAAAGTTTGGCGTGTTATTGAGAATCACAACAAAAAAAACTTTGTCTTAAAGACAGTAAAAATAGCTGAAATAAAGCACTGGCACTGGAGACTCCTTCCGAAAATGTTTAAAAAAAAAGAAAAAACAATCATGTAGGAGTAGATGCCATACAAAGACATCTTATAACAAGTACATGTAAATAATACACACACTTCTGAGTTGCCTGAATATATTTTTAACACGTCCATTTTTTTAACTAAATGTGCTTTAATTAAAATTAATATAAAAAAATACATTAAATTAATTAAAAATAAATTCCCATTTAATAACATATGCAAATCTCAATGTATATAGAGTGTACATAAAAGCAGTATAAGCAATGATATATTGGCATATATACTAGTGAACTATATATATATATATATATATATATCTGCTATGTAAATATATTATAACGTTGATTTGTTTTAACTTTCTAGTAAATAATGTTTGTACTGTGGTATTTGCAGCTTCTTGGTTAGTTTCATGGTGGACGCACGAGGAGGTTCAATGCGAGGAAGCCGACACAACGGCCTCCGCGTTATCATACCGCCGCGAACGTGTGCGGCCCCAACGCGCATCACGTGCCGCCTGGTCAAGCCGCAGAAGCTTACCACTCCACCCCCTCTAGTGGAGGGCGAGGGTTTAGCCAGCCGTATCATCTCGTTAGGTCCAGCGAGCATGCAGTTTTTGGGGTGAGTAAAGGATACTAAAAAATCACGATTGATTGTAATTACTACCAATATAATTGGAATGTAGGGGGGCACGGTGGTTTAGTGGTTAGCACGTTCGCCTCACACCGCCAGGGTCCGGGTTCGATTCCTGTCTTGGCCATGTGTGTGTGGAGTTTGCATGTTCTCCTCGTGCCTCAGGGGGTTTTTCTCCGGGTTCTCCGGTTTCCTCCCCGGTCCAAAAACATGCACGGTAGTAGGTTGATTGGCACCTTGGAAAATTGTCCCTAGTGTATGAATGTGTGAATGTGTGTGTGCCCTGTGATGGGTTGGCATTCCATCCAGGGTGTATCCTGCCTTAATGCCCATAGACGCCTGAGATAGGCACAGACTCCCCGTGACCCGAGGGAAGATCGGATAAAGCGGTAGAAAATGAATGAATAATTTGAATGTTTTGTTTAGTTAAAAATCATAATAAAATCATAACACCTGATTTATTACTGCGTGTCGTTCGGACTTCGATGCAGTAACTCTTATAACTTACTAAACTTTGCTTTTGCAGACCTGTGATAGTGGAGATCCCTCATTTTGCAGCACTTGGTCGGGGAGACCGGGAACTGGTGGTCTTGAGGAGCGAAAACGGCTCCGTCTGGAAGGAGCATCGGAATCGTTACGGCGACGAAGTGTTGGAGACGATTCTGAACGGCATGGACGAAGGTAGGTTTCGTTTGCATATCTTGCCATTTTGCGCACAATAGAAATATCGAAAGCTCGATACCTGGGAGGCAATAGTAATAGGCAAGGTAGATCATGTGACCCGGAAAAAACGTTTCCATTACAGTTTTGCGAATTATTCCTTTTTCGCATCGTCTTAAAAAAAAAACACCTAATGCGAGCATTTTTTGCGATAAGTGTTTTTGCAAATTTAGCGCGATTCCATTAGGCGTATTTTCAATTTTCAATACGCTATTTAGATGCTTCATATAGGTGACGCGTTCCCATTACCCTTCAAAATGCACAAATTTAAATAGCGTATTGAAAATGGAAAATACGGCTAATGGAAACGTATTAAATTCGCAAAAACACACTTATCGGCAAAAAATTTTTATGCTGGCATTACGTGTTTTTTTAAGACGATGCGAAAAAGGAATAATTCGCAAAACTGTAAGGGAAACGTTTTTTCCAGGTCACATGATCTACCTTGCCTATTACTATTGCCTACCAGGTCCCAAGTATAGGGGGATCGCCTGGCCATTAACGCTTGCATAACGTGCCTTATCGCAAGAGGACGGGTTTTAGTTGCATGCTATGTTTAGCGTCATTTCGCAACAGTTTTTTATCGACATTTAGAAAAATAACGCAAACGTTTTGCGCAAACATGGAATGATCCTCTTGCAATGACCTTTTGTGTAGATTTAGAAAGCCAGGAGGAGCTGGGGAAAAAGCGCATCAGGCGTATCATCTCCACCGACTTCCCTCTCTACTTCGCCGTGGTTTCCCGCATCCAGCAAGAGAGCGACTTGATTGGCCCCGAGGGAGGACGTTTGACCAGCAAAATCCTGCCACTGGTCCAGGCCAGTTTCCCCGAGACCTCCGTCACCAAGCGGGTTCGCCTCGGACTGCAGGTGAGCTTGGATGAGGAGGATAAAGAAGAGTTAGGACTATTGTCACCGTGACACTGACCTGAATGGAAAATAACCCCCGCAAATTAACCTTTATAACCTAATATACGACTAAGGTTATTTAATCCGGCTGGGTCTGTATGAGGATTGATATCGGTATGTACGGAGCGTCCTGGAGAAGTCGGGCGTATTGGTTACGTTACACAGGAACGTATGAAGGCATGAAGTCGGGCACTTACGAATGTATTTACTGCATGTGGTTCTACGGAGGCTTAAAGGAATGAATTCACCGCAAACATGTAAAAAACAAGAAATAATAAATGCAGAAGCTACAAACATTTTAAGCCTTTGTATCTAATGCAATACGTTTATGCACACCTGACCATCACCTGACTCCTTTAATCGTAATAAAAAATAAATCACGATCTCAATCCAAACACGATCTCATTTCTAAACGATTCACTTCCGAGTACAGGCTGCTTTTTACTTCTACGTGTCGACACCTACCCTACACTGTAATCTGACGCTGCACCACTCTGAAAAAGTAACCATGTCAATGCAAAATAGCGAGGTCTGTGATTGGTCGGCTCGGCGGTGGGTGTGTTTCCAGCGTATCCCTCCATACCTCCATTTTTAAAGTCCGCATTGTAGAAACGAAGCACGTGCATGGAAGGAACATCGGAAAGCATCATGGAGGAGAAAATAGGAACACCACTATGATTCTTCATCACCATCATTCCCGTCATTGCACGAATTCATCATTGTTGCTACAGCAGGAACCCAAAACACCGCACCGCCGCCTCCTAGTGTTTGGGAATGGTCACTGCAGAGCGACGCAGAAGTATAAACCAGCCTTATTTCCGTGCAATGCTACATTCAGATCATGCGACGTTCACATGGTACTGGTCACACTAACACAAGAACAAAATGCTATTATCACTATTAAGCTTGTAATACTACATTTTCCTTTTGTACAATACATTTTTGTTGGAAAAATGAGAATCAGTAACCTCCGGGGGAAAAAATCGCGATTCACATTGTAGCACGGATCGTGCCGCTCTAGGAGGAACCACGTCGTATTGGTGTGATGGTCAGGTCATAAACCTTGCACGCTGTTCCTGCTTTTCTGTACTGGTGTACATTTTTGCCTTTTGGAGCCGAGTGATGGATGATTATTTTTTTATCAGCATGTCGGAATGATTTTGGAGGAAAGCGAAAGTAAGTGAGATGGAAATATGACAGTTTGTATATGTAATGTGCCTTTGCGATAGAACGGCCGGTGCTTTAGAAACAGGTCTTGTTTTGTTTAAATGTAATGACAAGCATTCGAGTTAATCCGGGTTAGGGTTTGGTTTGGATGCATGTATGCGCTTCTTCTGCTTCTGTAACAAGCTGAAAACCAAAGTTGTATACATTTTCATGGCATTGTGAACGTTACTGTTTAAAACTAACACAGCCTTGCTTAACTATAGTTGAAAATGTTCTTTCTTCGTAATATAAACAGGGTCAAATATGTCACAGGGTTTAATCTTTATTCTTATGATGTGAATGAACCATTCCATTAAGGTTTGTTGGAATGTTTTTGTAACCATTTCTTTATATATATATATATATATATATATATATATATATATATATATATATATATATATATATATATATATATATATATATATATATATATATAAAATATTGCCATCTGACCAGTTCATTTGTGTCCTGTTTTGGTGTATCATTTCTACTGAGAATGTATTCAAATTCTCTGTCTTTTTCCTCTGCTTCATCCCTTATTTTGCCTTCACTCTGTTTTATTTCCCCCTGCCAATTATGATTTCCCCTTTTATCTCCAAAATGTGCAATTTTAATTCGACAAAAACATTGTTCAATTATGTGCGCACATTCTGCATTTTTTTTACCCTCTCCCTGTGTTCCGCTGCTCTCGTTGGCATGTGCATTTCTTTTCCTTCCACATCACCTCCACGTATGTCTCTTTTTACCTCTTACACACGTCCCTGAACATCATTCCCTGCACCCTTTCCTTTTTATTGCTATACATGGTGCTCAGGCCCAGCCGGTCCCTGACGAACTGGTGGCCAAGCTGCTGGGGAACCAGGCCACCTTCAGCCCCGTGGTGACGGTGGAGCCGAGGCGCCGTAAGTTCCATCGGCCCATCGGCCTGCGCATTCCACTGCCTCCGTCCTGGAGGGAGAGTCCACGAGATTCTGGCGAGGGGGACACGACCAGCCTTCGTCTGCTCTGCAGCGTCATTGGTACGATAAGACTGTTCCGTGGGACACGCTCGGATAAGATTCGGAAGGGTTCACGTAAACACGTATATACGACGTTTGTCTTCCAATTAATCTCTATTTGCTCTGTATACATTAATACTTACAACAGAATACTTATAACAGACCTAAGCCTGAATAACCGTGTCCATATAAATGATATTTTCCCAAATATGTTATTTTCTATTATTTTATAAATAATAGCTTCCCAAATATATTATTTACTATTATTTTATAATTTATATTTTCCCCAAATATATTATTTACTATTATTTTATAAATTATATTTTCCCCAAATATATTATTTACTATTATTTTATAAATTATATTTTCCCCAAATATATTATTTACTATTATTTTATAAATTATATTTTCCCAAATATATTATTTACTATTATTTTATAAATGATATTTTCCCCAATTATATTATTTACTATTATTTTATAAATGATATTTTCTATTATTTTATAAATTATATTTTCCCAAATATATTATTTACTATTATTTTATAAATTATATTTTCCCAAATATATTATTTACTATTATTTTATAAATGATATTTTCCCAAATATATTATTTACTATTATTTTATAAATTATATTTTCCCAAATATATTATTTACTATTATTTTATAAATGATATTTTCCCCAAATATATTATTTACTATTATTTTATAAATTATATTTTCCCAAATATATTATTTACTATTATTTTATAAATTATATTTTCCCAAATATATTATTTTCTATTATTTTATAAATTATATTTTCACAAATATATTATTTTTCTTTTATATCCTAACATGATCAAATATTGCTAACACAGAAATCAGCATGACTTTATATAATTGCATGATTATAAGATCGTGCCTTTGCAGTTTTCAGTGCTTTCTCAAACTACAAGAATAACTTCATTTAAATGAAGAATATCTAATGATCGTTTAAACATAAAAAGTCAGGTGTGGGAATTTATAAAACACGTTCCCACAGTCAGTAAAACAGTTCTAACTTCAATAGTCACTTTATTTATGTGCACATATATTATATATAATATATATATTATATATATATATATATATATATATATATATATATATATGTGCACCATAACATCTGATTAGCTGCTATCTTTGAGAGGTTTACGTTTTGACATCCAGATGTTTCCTGTTTCAATTTGCTGCATTACTTTGTTTAGGTGGTACAGACCCAGCACAGTGGGAGGATATCACTGGCACAACCAAGCTAGTATATGCTAATGACTGTGCCAATTTCACCACCAATGTCTCGGCACGGTAAGATAACAACAGGCACGTTCTCGGAAAATGTCAAAACACCAGGATCTTACTATATACAGTGAGACAGGGATGTAAACAGAAACACACATTTAAGGCTTAACTTGGTGGTAAAATAAACATATTGGAAATGGGAGGGGGGGATCCAGAGCCTTCCTGGGACTAAGACGAGCTTGCTGCTTGTTTACTTGTGTGCTGCTTGTGTGTAAACAAAGCCATATGTTTACACTGCATCTGAACCACTCATCTAGCCGGTAACTAGCGATTTACTGCAATGTGATAACCAGGCATTCTGTCCACCTTCAGATAAGGGGAGGAATTTAGTGCTGCCCCCTGGTGGTTCACCTGTACTGAACATTTTTCCCCCACACGGACAATTAATGTGGCGATACATTCATTCCATAATCTTTTAGAATACTTTTACTATACTTTTACACTTTTACTATACATATATTTATTATGTCTATTCATTGTATTCATTGTCATTGTGAAGGGAAATGACAGAGACACCGAGCCGATCTGTTTTTACAAAAGCACAGTGGTTTGGTTATTATTCATTCATTCATTCATTCATTCATTCATCTTCTAGTGCTTTATCCGATCTTCCCTCGGGTCACGGGGAGTCTGTGTCTATCTCAGGCGTCTATGGGCATTAAGGCAGGATACACCCTGGATGGAATGCCAACTCATCACAGGACACACACACACACACACACACACACACACACATTCATACACTAGGGACAATTTTCCAAGGTGCCAGTCAACATACCGTGCATGTTTTTGGACCGGGAGGAAACCGGAGAACCCGAGAAAAAGAAAAACCTCTTGAGACACGGGGAGAACATGCAAACTCCACACACACATTTGGCCGAGACCCTGGTGGTGTGAGGCGAACGTGCTAACCACTAAGCCACTGTGCCCCACCTGTTTTGTTGTTTTTGTATTAGTGTTTTCAAATAAAAGGAGACGCTTTACAGATACAGACATATTGCTCGTATCTGTACAATCGAAAAAGCTACGTTCGTTTCGATGTTATGAGGAAAAAGGGTCACAAAATGAGTCAATCCCGCCCCCCCCCCCCCCCCCCCCCAGATGATTCATGTAGATCATTACCGGATGTGTGCATCATGTCGGATTTTAGTGCTTGATTTGAGCCACATCAGTAAAACAAATGCCTACAACAAGAAGAACATTATGTGAAGTAATTTTAGGTTTTACTTTTGCCTTTTTTATATATATTTATTTCTATTTTGTAGTTGAAAATTCGCCAAACAGATATATATATTCAGAAAACAGAATAAAAAGTTGTTCCCTAATGAACGCATCCAGGCTAAACATCCAGCATATAGAACACGAGCAGAGAAACGACGGTGATGATGATGATGATGATCAGGTGATCATTAGTGTCTCTGTTCTCATCCATGTTTAAATCACTGACTCCCTCTGTCTCATCCACATTAGCCAGACTTCTTGTTCCTTTCTGTCTTGCTCATTGTTTGCTACATAAACTCGTCTCCGTCTGTGGTGAAGTTTAGTTTTAAATGAAACAAACAAGCCTAGAATACAAGTGTCAGACTCTGGACATGGACCGTCTTGACCACTAGGGGGTCGCCACTGGGCTCTTTGCCCCCTACGCCCTACCCCCTAATTTTTCCCCACCTGCTCCTCATTGCCTTTTGTTATAAGTTCCCCCCACTTTCCCTTTCTCATTTGTTGGTCCATTGCAGTTTTTTGGTGTGTTAATGTGCTGCTTGTTATGATATCACTTTGAGTTATGGTTGGTCCATTCTGTTGGGTCAGAGAGCAGGGCTCGAACCCAGGGTGGTGCGATGCTTAGCGGACACCCTGGCAGGCTGCCATGAGGAAGTAGTGAACCCAAAGATGCAGAGACAAACTCGGCAAGTACGTGTAGTCTTTAATAAACAAAAACACAGGAACCCAAAAAACCACGAACAATGAAGGAACAAAAGAACAAGAACTTTTACAACAAAAGGTTCTTCCGAGGACTCGGGAATACAAAAAGAAAAGGGCAAAACTAATAATAAACACCGGAAGGGGGCTCTAAATAGAACTAGGGAACACTAGAAAGAGGGCACACTAGAGAAACACTAGAGAACAATAGAAAGGGGGAACATTAGAGAAACACTAGAATGTTAGGGTCAGGGTTCGAGAGCGTTAAGGACAGGGTTCGAGAACAGGAACAGACCGGATAACAGGGAACAAAAGGTAAAAGTAAATGAAGGCAAGAAACAAACAGAACACTAAACTCGAAACTCTTATCTATGAGACAAGGCTGACAAGAAAAGGGGAAGAAAATCAGGGAGGACACAGCAAAACACAATTAAAGCTAATAAATGCAAAATGAACAAAAGACCAACCATAACTCAAAGTGATATCAAAACAAGCAGCACATCAACACACCAAAAAACTGCAATGGACCAGCAAATGAGAAAGGAAAGGGGGGGGGGGGGGGGGAATTAGGGGGTAGGGGACAGGGAATAGGGCATAGGGGGCAAAGGGCCCAGTGGTGACCCCTAGTGGTCAAGACAGTCCAGGTCCAGAGTCTGACAATAAGAAGTGGAAAGTACAGCTATTTGTGCACGTTCGCCTCACACCTCCAGAGTCGGGATTCGATTCCCATCTCAGCCATGTGTGTGTGGAGTTTGCATGTTCTCCCAGTGCCTCAGGGGTTTTTTCTCCGGGTTCTTCAGTTTCCTCCCGGTCCAAAAAACATGCACGGTAGGTTGATTGTCCCTAGTGTATGAATGTGTGTGTGTGTGTGTCCTGTGATGGGTTGGCATTCCATCCTGCCTTAATGCCCATAGACACCTGAGATAGGCACAGACTCCCCGTGACCCGAGGGAAGATCGGATAAAGCGGTAGAAGATGAATGAATGAATGAATGAATGAATGAATGAATGAATGGAGTAAAACGTATAATGAATCATAACTGTAGTTTAGAGTAAACGTTGCTTAAATCTTTAATACTCTAGCAAAACTAGAAAAAAACACTGTGCGGGGAAAAATGCTGTAAAAAAGTCACAATTAAGTGTTTTTGGATAATTATTAATGATGTACATGTTTAAGGTAATGTCAATAAGGAATTTGAAAACATTTTATGCACATTTTTAAAGACACTATAAAACTTAGATAAACACACACATTAAGAATCAATGTATAAAACTCTATAATGGTGACTATTAACAAAGAAATGGTACGAAACTCCCAGCATGCATTGCAGTGTGAAGAAATGATACAACCCTAATCTACAATCTTAATTAGAGCTTGTGTACACGCGTAACAGGACTAAAGTCAGTCGGAGTCGTAAAAAGTGAAGGTGGTAATAGTTCACATCTTCTGCTGAGATCAGGAGACATTTGTTTGCTTTGCAGTTGATTTCATCTCAGGCTTGTGAAAGAAAATCTTTCATCACTTGAATTAAGTTTATATTTATTACGTTTTTAAGCACAGCCACAACAAAGCCAGACTTCATAACAAAAATAAATGTAATACTATTTTAGAAAGTAAGTCTTTGCATAGCTATGAAGGACACACTGGCAAGTAACATGGAGGAGGCGGGAATCGAACCCCCAACCCTGGAGGTCTGAGGCAAATATGCTAATATGATAAATATTATTATTATTATTATTATTACTCAAACACAGAGGCATGGAGGCTTAGTGGTTAGCACGTTCGCCTCACACCTCCAGGGTCCTTCTTCGATTCCCGTCTCGGCCATGTGTGTGTGGAGTTTGCATGTTCTCCCCATGTCTCAGGGGGGTTTTCCCCGGGTTCTCCGGTTTCCTCCCCGGTCCAAAAACATGCACGGTAGGTTGATTGGCACCTTGGAAAATCATGTGTGTGGTTTCCGGAATTTGGCTCCCTAAAGCCCGGTCCAAAAAACGAGAGAGTAAAAATTCACGGTAGGTTGATTGGTGACCAAGTGTTGAAACCAGGGGATTGTGTGTGGAAAAAGTAGCCGGGTGTCGAGTAGGAAAAGGAGTGTCCAGTGGTTGTGTGTGTGTGTGTGTGTGTGTGTGTGTGTCGGGGGGGCTTTGGTGCTAGTGAGTGTGTGTGAATGTGTGTGTGTGTGGCTGCGATGGTCGGCATTCCATCCAGGGTGTATCCTGCCTTAATGCCCATAGACGCCTGAGATAGGCACAGACTCCCCGTGACCCGAGGGAAGATCGGATAAAGCGGTAGAAGATGAATGAATGAATGAATGAATGAACATTTTAATAAGTAGCTGTAATTTAATTTAATTACACATTTTTTCTCAGTAATAGTAATAAATTACTGTTACAATTATTTTGTAATTAAATGTCGTAACACCGTTACATAATCACTATGTACACGTTAGATGTACATGTTAGATTACATTAGATAATCACTTCCCAACGCTGGAAACACATATAAGTGCTGGTTTAAAACAGAGGATTCTGCTGTGGGATTAAAAGGGAGATATGCGTTGAATGAAAGGCATTAATGTGCAACTTTCAGTGTATGCAAAATACAGCTTTATAAGACTCGATGACGTAATAATAAATAGAAATCCAGACGTGATAAGGGGTCACCATGATCATAGCTGAATGGACTTTAAATCAATGCAGGACCAAAAAAGTAGACAAGTATTAACCATTGAACAAACGCCTTTCTTTTCCTGTTTCCAAACAGTTTTTGGCTAGCAGACTGCCCGCGGACAGCGGAAGCGGTTTCCTTCGCCAACGTGCTGTACCGTGAGCTGTCGGCGGTGCCGTACATGGCGAAATTTGTGGTGTTTGCGAAGATGAATGAAGCTCGCGAAGGTCGATTGCGCTGCTACTGCATGACCGACGACAAAATGGACAAGACCCTGGAGCAGCACGAGAACTTCACTGAAGTGGCCCGCAGCAGAGACATAGAGGTTAAAGATTTTACCTGAGGTTTATCACAGAACTGGAGCTGAAATGAAGCTTTATATTAACAAAGTGAATAAAAATACTAACGTTACTGTGACGCTACTGTAATGTTACTGTAACGCTATTGTTGCTCTAAACCAGTGGGGGCACATTTTTTTGCTCAGGAACCACATTAACCTTTAATAATTTGACAGATGGCACCAGATGATACGTATCAAACATAAACATATGTTAAAACTCAATGTATCGCTCAATGTATCAATGTAATGCGCCACCTTGCGGAACATCAGGGAATTGCAGGACAAGGTCAAATGAATACAGTCTTAATTATGATATGATTTGATTTGGACAATTCTGTACCGTTCTTGGAAGTAAGCACTGTCCTGTGCTTACTCTAGACCTTAAAGACTCAAGAATGTAAGTATATAAGGATTCGAGTGGCCACTTCATTAGGAACGTGCCATACATGTCAGCCCTTGGGGTGTCTCACAAGAGGGAATTACATGGATGAGCAAGGGTCCTGTTAAAGTGGAATTTGAGAATATTCGGGGACCCCGTGTGAAGGACAGCATTATTTAATGCTATTCTATAACACTGTGCCGTTCCTCAAAGGTAATGGAGGGCATGCCGTTGCACTTGGAGTGCTCGGGGAACTTAATTCCCATGAGGAAAGCGACTCAGCAGCCTCGTTGCTTCAGCTTCCAAGCCTTTAGAGACAACAGACTTCCGGTCTCTGTGAAGGTACCTTCGCTTCAATGCATCAACACACTTTGTCTCTAAAGCATTAACGATACCAGCAATGAAACCCCCATGCTTCTTTCACCTTTTTTTTTTTTTTTTAATTTCCTTTTAGATAAGAGACAGTAGTAAGGATCCCTCTGGGTTTTTGTCCTTCCTACGCAAGTCTACCAAGTATGAGGACAGTCAGCAAGTACTGTGTAACCTCAATATTACCATGCCGCCGTGTATAAAAGTAATCCAAATCGTCTATTCAAACCTTTACATGTATTTACCTTTATAATGTGTATACACGATATATATATATATATATATATATATATATATATATATATATATATATATATATATATATGACAAGCGATTGATTATTAATATAGATTGGAGGGGGTGAGGACAGAAGGAGGACACTTACCCCCCTGGCTCTTAGAGAGAAATACAGTGCTCTCAATGAACCGACCATGGGTAAGAACAAGCCTCTATATATATATATATATATATATATATATATATATATATATATATATATATATATATAATATATATATAGCTAACATGCACGTCTCTTATCAACACCTCATACTATTATTGCATGGTCAATAAGATTTGAGTTTTAGTATTAAACTGCGGGAAGTCCGAGCCAATGATGGTCTGATTTCTGCAGCATCAATGAGCTCTGTGGAAAGGGCGGAGTTAAAGATGGCATTAATAGCCGAGCAGCTGGGACTGAGCTGGGCTGGTGAGTGAATTTTTTATTTTTATTTTTTTATGATAATTAAGGTATTACATTTAATCGTTTACATGATTTTTAAACAATGAAAGTTATTTCAAACAATTTCAACGTTAGTTTATAATATTTAATATTATTTATCAATAAATATGTATTTAATAATATATTCAGTAATATGCTTAAAATGAATACACGCCCTACGAACAAACACTTTACGATTAAACCAGCCTGTGAAGTAAAATTTGTTCAGATTTGAACTAGCAAGTCGGGGAGCTTAATGAACGCAGAGCATAGGGAACGAGTGTAGCGAACGAGTGTAATACCCATATAATGGCTAGGTCCCACCATCCACACACGTATTAACCACCACTTTCCATGGTAAGTACAGTATTTACTGTATACATTACTGTATTATACTGTTTATCTATTTTAAATGTATTACTGTTAAACGGGCACGGTGGCTTAGTTGTTAGCACGTTCACCTCACACCGCCAGGATCTGGGTTTCGATTCCCGTCTGTGTGTGTGGAGTTTGCATGTTCTCCCCGTACCTCAGGGTTTTTTTCTCCGGGTTCTCCGGTTTCCCCCCGGTCCAAAAACATGCACGGTAGGTTGATTGGCACCTTGGAAAAATTGTCCCTAGTATATGAATGTGTTTGAGTGTGTGTGTGTGTGTGTGTGTGTGTGTGTGTGTGTGCCCTGTGATGGGTTGGCATTCCATCCAGTGTGTATCCTGCCTTTATGCCCATAGACGCCTGAGATAGACACAGGCTCCCCGTGACCCGAGGGAAGATCGGATATAGCGGTAGAAGATGAATGAGTGAATGAATATATTACTGTAATTGCCTTTGGAACTTTTCTTAAGTGCAGCATTCAGGAATGCGGTACATTTATGATAGCTTATATCATTTTAGGAGACATGCGTAGTCAATAGCGAGCATCATGAACAACTGACGAACTTATTCATACCTTTTCATAATTGTTCTTAGAAATATGACAAAAATTGTTATTGAGATATATATGAGCATTTCTAATCCCCGTTGCAGAGTTGGCCCGGGAACTCCAATTTAATGTGGATGAAATTAATAGGATTCGCGTGGAGAACCCCAATTCACTCCTGGAACAGAGTTCGACGCTGCTCAATTTGTGGATCAGTCGTGAAGGCAAGCGGGCCAAAAGTAAGTTCTTCATCAGCTGGGAAAAGCAGCCTTTTAGTAGTTTTCCAAGTGATTTGACAGCAGCTCTTACAGAGCTCTAGGTTTGATCAACAAACATTGACAATTCCATCAAGTAATATCTTATTTGTATATCTAGAAGATTAATATTTGGGCAAACTGATGAATATACTCACTACTCACTACTGTTTTGCCATCCAATTACATCAGGGCTATTCAATTACTAGTGGCCCTGAGGTAATTTGTTCCTGCCCTCTAAATATCCTAGTGTGAGAAACACATATCTAGAATAAAGTGTGGTTTAGTTGTAAAAACATCTGCTACACTTATGAAGTGATGTGCGTCAGTTCAATACCAGCATGAGCTGCAGTTAAGCGAGTGGCGCCCTCTCTGGTGAGATGTGATGACTGACAGAACATAATATAGTAGATAATACATTCAGTGTAAAAACATAGACCTACTACAGTCCGGTTATGCAAAACGCCTCATTCAACTTTGAAAAATGAAGAAGTTTAAAACATAACATATGTACTTGTTTGAAATGTAGAAGACTTGTGTATCTACAATGCACGTGTTGTTATTTATGCAGTTACAAATTACAACGATGAGCAATCCACTGATTTTGTTAGGCTTCAATATACAACATTTGTTTGTTAAAAAAAAAAGACCATTGTACAATGCACTGATGCTATGTCGTTTCAAGATACAACATATAAACATGTTTTAATGTAGAAAAAGCTACTTGGGTGTCTTAAGGTGCCAAAATACAACATATGGGCTATTTTATTGCCGTCCCATATCTCTCCGACCCCTCATTTGGGCTGCTGTTCATAAACCCCCATGACAAACTCATTGAATATCCCTGATTTACAGCATTCCACTGTAACATAACCTATATTAGTATAATATCCCTGAGAAAAACTCTTCTCTCCTGCTTCTCTGCCTCGCCTCAGTGGAGAGCCTGTTCATGGCGCTAAAGAGCATCGACCGGATGGATATTGTAAACATGCTGGAGGGTCAACAGGGTTACCAGGAACAAGATCGGCGCCGACACAACGACCGGGACCACCTTTCTCTCGGTATATCCAATGGTAAGAGATCCTTCATTGCCTTGACCCTCCATGATCCCCTTATCCTCTACCCCCCCCTACCCCGTGTACCCCGTGTGAGTCCTTTTACCCCCCCCCCCCGACTCCAGGCTTCTCTTCACCTCCAGCTAACAGCTGTAGCCATTCCCTGTATAATCGCTTCCCCTTGGATTAACGTCAGCTGAGAGCATTTGACATCATCCGTTCTGCTGGCACCAGAGCCAGGACATCCCTACAAACCTGCTCACGTCCTCCTTTTATCTATGTCTGATGGCAATTTCCAATCTCACGGCCATTACAAAGTGCGTACTGCTGTCTATGTGTTCGTTCAAACGAGTAAAACACCTAATGACTCTGCTTCATCGTAACTTCTTGAGTGACCCAATGAAAATGCTTTGCCTTGTTTTTGTAAACAGAAATGACCCACCAATTCTATTTTTCTTCACTGTGTGTATTCAAAGCCGCATTAAAACATATAATCATAAAATATTATATCGTAAAATATATGACATATGGTGGAAAGCAAAGATACGTTATGGCATCTTTATGTAACCCACTTTGGATACAACAATAAATAGCATTTGGGTGCATGTACATACGGTATAATTCCCTTGTCTTGTATCTCTTTACCTATTCAAAACACACAGCTATTTATTGATTTATTTATTTATTTATTTATTTTCATGCAATAATGGAATTTGGATTCCGGAAAAAAAAAAAATTTACGCAGTTTCTAAATTCAACCGAACAATCGCTTTCAATGAAGCGACGCGGCGGTTAAGACGCATACCGCGCCGTCCAAACGACGTGCCATCCCTCTTCCCTTTGACCCCCCCCTCTCTTTGTGATCACTGGACATATCATCTGCAGCCTAGCCTCTTCCTCCTCCTCCACCTCCTCCTCCTCCTCCTCCACAACTCTCTGACCTTTGACCTCATACAGACATCATGTTGACCTCTGGCCCCCACCTTTTTATCCTCAGGCCAGCATTTTTTTTGCCTATTCCTTTTTTTTTTTTCCCCACACAAACACGCCACCAATCTTACTTTTTGTTGTTGTTGTTGTTTTGTTTTGGTTTTTTTTTGTCTCTGATCAAAAATTCCCTTCTCATTAGCTGTAAACTCAGTGTCCCCTGTGGGAGGGAGGTGTTTCTGACCCTGTCACCTTCTGTGTCTGTCTCCTGTTCCCTCTCTCTCTCTCTCTCTCTCTCTCTCTCTCTGTCTCTCTATCTGTCATCTTCTGCTGTCCTGTACCTCTTTCCTGTTCTGTTACTTTCCTCCTATACAACCCCTTGCTCTCCTCTCCTCTCTTCTTTCCTTGATGCCTGTATGCATGCACTTGAGGCCCATTGCTGTTTTGACTTCATCACTTCCACTTCATCACTGCTCGTGCATGCAGAGGTCGAATGCAGATTGTTGGAATTTTGCGTATTATTTTTGAAGGGTTTTTGCCTGGGGACATAATAACACAATTCAATCCTCCACTAAACACTCGATTGCAGGTCTGCGGATGAGTGACATATTAAAGGAAAAACCGGAATGCTTCGAGGCATATTTAAGATGCAATTCGTCAATGTAATGTCATGCGTTGTGGCATGGATTTAAAAAAAAACACACACACACACACACACACAAAAAAAGAGGGAAGGGGGGGATTTGTGTTTACCTGAGCATGTTTTACAATGATTAAAGACAATGATTTTTTTTTAAGAAAAGTGACATTGTAGTGGCCATTGTGCATCAATGGGTGCATTAATATATTTTTATTATATATATATATATATATATATATATAATATATATATATATATATATATATATATATTTATAAGGAAGAGGAGAAATACTTTAATTTCGGGGACAATGTTGTGTAACGTAGCGAAAATAGAACAACTTGAACCTGGGGGTTTTTCCTTTCGTTTTCATTCCGTCTGACAGATATATTTATTTATTTATTTTTGGTACGGATTTGATCTTTTGCTTTGTTTAGTCTATAGAGACGGGTACGTAAGCATTGTTATCCTCACCCAACATCCGAAATGAACATAAGAATGCCCTTCAAATGACCTGCACGTCGGCATGCTGAACGTCTCGCATGTAGAACTGAGCCGAGTTGGCTCGGCATGGCATGCGTTATACAGCCTTTCCACTTCTCCTGCATTAAGAAGAGAAAACAAAAATGGTGTGGTGGTTTTATTTAATGCTTTTTGGTTCGTCCTTTATTGTCTGTGACCTGTGCATCACCTTAATTATGTCCTTTTGTGTGTTTCGTGTTCGTAATAAATCCGTTTTGTACTCATGGCAACTCCATTAGCAGTTTGTTTTTGCATATGCAAAGTGTGTCTTATATATATATCTATATATATATGTGTGTGTGTGTGTGTGTCTATGTGTCTGTGTTTAGCACTCCACCTAGGTGATTGCGGTTTTGTGTCTGTGTGTCCCAGTCTGTTTATTTGTGTCTCTTTGCGTTTATATGTCTGTGTGTATATATCTCTGTTTATTCACAACGAGCCCCGAGTGACCTCACTGTCCAGTCCGACATATGATGTTTCACGACATTATTCTTCGTACGTCATCCATCCTACCTTCTCCAGACGGAAAAGAACTAACATAACCTTTCCTCAGATGCCCATGTTGCGCGAATCTTTAAACGGAAACATTACGCTACGTGCCGAATAAATGATTTGGGATACCATCTAGAGGTATTGGCAGGCACGCATCAAATGCAGCAGTCTCTCAAGAGTGAGAATGGAACCAGCTGGTGTCACCGATATCCCCTGCACACTCAGCATATTCCTATCGACCCAACGCATTGCGCTCAGGGTGCTACTTTCAGGGACAAAAATACAGTGGTCCAGCAGCAAGCGATCCCTCGCGCGCAATAACACACACACACACACACACACACACACACACACACACACACACACACACACACACACACACACACACACACATATTCACAAACAAATAAACATACCACAAAAATAAAGCAGTGTGGACTTACAGACTTCTTTACCTCCTTTAAACACATAATTGCATACTTACATCCTTAATGACAATATTATTATTATAAATATTACCATTGAGGGGGATTGCACTGAATTTATAGCACTTGTATATGTACATTATATATATATATATATATATATATATATATATATATATATATATATATATATATATATATATATATATATATATATATATATATATACATATACATACATACATACATACATACATACATATATGTATGTGTATGTGTGTGTGTGGTATGTGTATGTGTATATATATATATATATATATATATATATATATATATATATATATACACAGACATACTATATATATATATATATAATATATATATATATATATATATATATATATATATATATATATATATATATATATATATACAATGATTCTTATATAGGATTAATTGTGTCAATAATACTTTTTGGCTCCTCCTACATTCTTTCATAGATGAATATAAAACAAACACAACTTTGCTTAGACATTTAGACCATGTGAGAAAGTGCATTCTTTTTTCCTGAATTCACATTCCAGGGCCATGTGGTAAACGGAACCTTGTGTTGTGTATTGGACAAAGTTTTATCAGCACAAGGCCGTAAAACAGGTCAAGGGTTACAGACTGGTCAAACAATCCATATGCTTTTTTCCGGGATAACAACATCCGATCGCTCAATATACAAAACATTCTCCTCACTTGTATAGTTATTTTGGAATGTGGATCTTTGCAGCGTACGAACGTTAACCGAGCTTTTCAGTAAGACTTTATTAAATGCTTTTTATCCACATGCCGTTGATTTAGAGCAAAGATAAAGATAAAGGTTGTTTTTTCCATAAGAGACACTTCTCAGTCGTATTTAATCCAATGTAAATGCCATATACATGTGATTCATATTGCCTCTTGCATGTTTTATCAAATGTATAATGTACATGACATTAATGATAAAGTCTGTTACATGCCCGTTTTTTTTCATTTTTGTTCTTTTTTTCGTTTGTTTGTTTGTTGACGGCGCGTTTTTCGATCGTTAGTCGTTCCGTTGCTGTTTGGTTAGCGAAAAAATAATAATTATTTCACTCCAATTGGCATTTGTGCAGTTTTAACATATTGTGGGGAAAAACAGACAGGTAAACCTGAGTATATATGATATATGCTTGCATGCATGCTCTGCTACTTGACTTTAATTAGAAATCATATGACTTGGAGAATAAGCGCATGACAGCATTATGCACGTGTGTCTATAAGCAGGTGGTGTGTCCCAGGTCTGTAGGGGTGCCGTTGCTTCCTGGTTGCTAACAAAACATGATTTAACCTTCTTGCCCTTTTCTCTGGTGGCAATAACCTGTAAAGTGTCAGACAGCGGAACAGCCTCAGCATTATTAGATAACGATAATAACAACTTGTGTATTGAATGCTGTTCCCCCGCTGCCTGTACTCCTGCTGTTGGCTGGAATGGCTTGCAAGAATTTCCCCATCCCATCTTTCCCTCCCACTACTTCAGGTTATCCTTACCTTTCCCCTCCTTGTGACCCTTCCTACCCCACCCTTCTCTGGTTCAGAGCACACCCCTCCTAGGGCCCTACGGAGGGGATAGGGTGGGGAGGCGCATGTCAGTGTGCCTCTCTCTTTGTCGCTCCAGGTTATGGACTGGTGGTTCAGGACGTGTTGGTCTCACCAGCTTCCTTGCAGCACAGCCTGGCCTCACCAACGGGGCTCGAGCCCTACTGGCAGGAAGTGTCTAGCATGGAGGGCGCTCCCATAGCCACCACTGAAGAAGATACGCTTATGGAGATGTCCGAGGTGCAGGTGTGGCCATCAGGCAAAAGCCCATGTCTGGTGGCCGTGGAGGACTCCTCACTTGAGTGTAGCAACGCTGAGGACTCCGAGGGTCTGTCCTATGGGAGTATGGGCAGACCAGGCAGTGCCACACCGTGTACAGGGCGCGGTCCCATTGGGCTAAGTGGGTCCATTGAGCTGCTGGAGGACCAGTCTATTGGGGCAGACTCAGAACACAGTGCTGCCACTCCTGGAACAGGGGTTAACATCAATGGGCTGGATGGAGGTCAAGGGTTGGAGACGGATGAGAAGGCAGTGGAGGTTGCGGTCGGTGCAGGCAGGAAAGTTTCAGAAGGAGACACGGAAGGTTTGGGAGTAAAAGATGACGCAGGCTTAGTGGAAGGCTTGTCTGTCATTGCAGGACAGCAGAGGGTTTACGCTCGAATGTGTGAGTCCCCCGGGCTTAGCCGATTGGCTGATCGCAACGGTGACAGGTGAGTTGTTTATAGTTTATATTATTCAATTTTTTTTTTACTTTCGGTTCGTATTTATATGCTTACCTTGTGGGACACTTCCAAAATGAAAAGAATTGACTAATACCTACAACGTCAACGTCAGAATTCAGTTTGAAATGAAATAAAACATTTTGCCACTTCTTTTATTGACTATGGATTTTTCCTCGGCAGATCAAGTGCTGGTTCTTTCCTGTCCTACCTCCAAGACCAGACTGGCCCTGGATGGCATCCCATCCCAGATCCCACACAGAACTGGGCAGGAACCTCACAGCCAGCCAATTTCAGACAAACCAAGGAGTCCATGATGTCGTCAGTGAGGGCAACAGTGGACGGAGATTTGAACCCGTCCCACCTTTCCCAGGAGGCTTTACTCCAACCAGTTCGTGACATGGGACACTCCGAGATCCTGCGTGGGCATTTCTGGGGAACCCAACCATTTGAGAAGGGACTTGGCTTCCCACACAGAGTTCCTGATCTACGAGGTTGGGAAGACATGCGCCTACGAGGACAAGTAAGAGCTGGGGATTTGTTGGGAAGCAAACATAATATAATCGGGTTTACCTGATGGTACCGGTATCAAAAATGACGAAGCCACAAAATCACTTTTTTAGGTTTGGTTCAATCCGAAAGCCTTTCCAAGGGGACAGAGCATATTATATTGATACGCACTACCTGACGTAAGTGATGTTGCATTTCAGTGGTCGGCAGTTCATTTAGCAGAGGGCTACATGTTCTGAATTGTGAGGATTATGTTCAATAGGGAGGTAACGTTGAGGTGTGGCACTCACAATGCTGCGTAAGAGGTGCCTTGTTCCTACGTTGTTTAACGGGCAAAACCGAAGAAAACATGCTTCTCTTCCAATCTGTCATAAAAAGTCACTTTAATCTCCCTTTTAAAGCCTCAGATGGTTATTTTGTACTAGTCTAATGAAGTAGACGTAGAACATTCCTGTACCGTTTTGACGTAAAAATGGCAGTGGAAATTCAACAAGCTACATGTGGACAAATAATATGTCGTTTTGGCGACAAGACAGCTAATATTAGTATCTCCTTGATGTTGACAACATTTTCAAAACTGTAAAAATGATATCTGTTGTGGGTCCAGGAAGGGGAGAGGGTCGAGTAGCCAGAGTAACTTGGATTGCTATACAGGATGTAAGTAAATGATGTCAGTAGAAAAAAACGCTACGTCTCCATTTTGTATAATGTGCCCACATTCGACTGATAAGTCTTTAATTCATTCTATCATTTTACTGGTTGCAAATGTTTGAGTTCCCTCACATTGAAAGACGGCTTTTTCACAAATTCCATCTCTCTTTCTCACACACACACACACACACACACACACACACACACACACACACACACACACACACAATCAAAGACAACCCAAGAAGGACAGGAGCAGTTGGCGCCAAATATAGCACCTGTCATTTTCCCCTCTCTGACCCTCACTATGGCCACCGCTGCTACTTTTGCTGTTGGGGGAGGGGTTATATAAGATATATTTGGGATTTGAATAAACGGAAAGGACAATAAGGTCATTGAATACAGTTCCGTCCACTTGATTAGCGAAATTCCATCTTGTCCAAAAATTCTCTACGCACTAAAAAAATTCGCTTATTTATTCGGTCGGAAACCATTTCCGTTGTTTTACAACATCACGCCGTCTGCCTTGTCATAACTGGCTTTGGTTCAACCGTGTCAGGAGGGTTGAACGTGATGTTTGACATTAGGCGAGTAAATTTGATATTTACAGTACGTTATTTCTGCTTCTGTCCTAAAGATACTAACGGGCTTAGTGAGCGGTATTAAAAGTGTTGCTGTACATGTGCAACAGGAGACAGGGAGTTGGGGGTTTGTAAGAGAGAGAGAGAGAGAGCATTTGTTCTTTTTTTGGGTAGACACTTCCCACCGCCCAACCGAGCCGAGGGAGCTCAGAAAAAAAGAGAAGGAGCATTAGACCACCAGGAGCGAGAAAGGCAATGGACTCCGACTCCCCTCGTAGCCCTTCAGATAAGACCTGTAATGAGGAAGCATAAAAGTTAAGCGAATCCTGCGCCCGTCTCCGAGGCGTAAGCGGTGTGAATCCAGGTGCTCGTCTGGTACGCGGCTGTGATTGTGATTGAGACACAATGTGGACTTTGGTTACTGAGCTGCTCTTCAGCTTTGTGGTGCTGGCTTTCCTGGTGCTCAGCTGCCAGAGTGTGTTGCACATCGCGAGTGGAACCGTGAGATCAGTGCTGACTTACATTCACGAGCAGCTGGATCGTGAGTTGGGGGAGGACGAGACCGTGTCAGACCAGGAGGAGAACGTCACGACTCGAGTGGTGCGCCGTAGAGTTATTTTGAAGGTATATATATATATATATATATATATATATATATGTGTGTATATATGTGTGTGGAGGGGGAGTGGCAGCGGTGGACTGAGCGATAGTTTTCAAGTGGTTTCAAGATTTTGTGATAGAAATGAATCAGGTCAAGGCTAACATTACGCTGCTATTGCTATTCTTAATGTTCAGTGGAAATCCATCAAAGAATGCGAGACAATAATAAACAATGGACTTCATATGGTTAATTCAACAAAAGTTAACAATCATCTCGATTAACAATAGGATGGCATTGTCAGTGGAATTACTGACCCTTTAGAATACGTGTCAAACTCAAGTTGCCTGGGCCGAATGTGGGCTGCAACTTAGGGGCCCACAAGAGTGTAAAAAGGTGTATGATCGTCTTAAAATAAGGCCACACTGTTGTGAAGACATTTGTTTAAATGAATCCTAGACATTTCAGCTCACGATTACCTTGTAGGTTATATTAGCTTGTAGATTAGATTATTTTGTAGATTAGATTAGTTTGTAGGTTATATTACGTGTAGCTTGTATTAGCATGTATGTGTATTATTAGAAGGTGTGTATAAGCTTGTAGGTTAGATTAGTTTGTAGATTAGATTAGTTTGTATATTAGTTTGTAGATTAGATTAGTTTGTAGGTGATCTTGTAGTTTAAATTACCTTGTAGATTAGATTAGTTTATAGGTTAGCTTGTAGATCAGACTATCTTGTAGGTTATATTAGGTGTATCTTGTTATAGAATGTAGGTATATTATTAGCAGGTGTGTATTATCTTGTAGGTTAGATTAGCTTGTAGGTTATCTTGTAGATTAGATTAGTTTGTAGATTAGATTAGTGTGCAAGTTATCTTGTAGTTTAGATTATTTTGTAGATTATATTAGTTTGTAGGTTAGCATATAGACTAGATTATTTTGTAGGACAGGTTGCTTGTATCTTGTATCTTGTATTGGCATGTAGGTATATTATTAGCAGGTGTGTATTAGCTTGTAGGTTAGATTAGCTTGTAGGTTATCTTGTAGGTTAGATTAGCTTGTAGGTTATCTTGTAGGTTAGCTTGTAGGTTTGATTAGATTGTATCTTGTATTAGCATGTAGGTGTATTATTAGCAGGTGTGTATTAGCTTGCAGGTTAGATTAGCTTGTAGGTTATCTTACTTGTAGCTTGTATTAGCATGTAGGTGTATTATTAGCAGGTGTGTATTGTCTTGTAGGTTAGATTATTTTGTAGATTAGCTTGTAGGTTATCTTACTTGTAGCTCGTATTAGCATGTATGTTTATTATTAGCAGGTGTGTATTGTCTTGTAGGTTAAATTGCCATGTAGATTAGTTTGTAGGTTATCTTGCTTGTAACTTGTATTAGCATATAGGTGTATTATTAGGCGTTGTGTATTATCTTATAGGTTAGATTGTAGTCATGAATAGCTAATAATGGAGTCACAATTGATTTATGGTTTCAAAGGGTCCCCAACACGATTAGTCATTAAATGTATTGTGTATTTTCATAGCATAGCCCGCTCATATTTGCTGACTACGCACCAGTTTGTGTACATGTACAGTGGACAGCCAGTAAAAATGCATTATAAGGTGTGTTTTCCTCCCCAGTGATGTTTTTTTTTCTTCCACTATAAATGTTTCTGTAAATGACCAGAGACCGGAGACACGTGGTGAATGCGCCTCAGCGGCTTTATCAAGGAAGCACTATTTAACAAATACACTGTGTCTCCGACTATAATGTGTGTGTAATGGCTTTTGCATGCTATTCATCTCGAAGTGACAACCCATCAGCTGAGCTATCTTAAGCAAGACAGCGCTGCATCTGGCCCGTACACTTGCTTTGGAAGCCTGAAACATTCAGTAGCGTTTATCTTTGTTCTGATCTTCCTCCCAAGGCTTTTTTTTTTTTTTTTTTTTTTTTTTTTTTTTTTTTTTTTTCATTTCTTTTCCTCACTGCTTATATGCTGTCATATATCACATAGGGTGATGAAGCTGTGGATCTTCCTGGAGAGCAAGTGAGTGAGGAGCAGTTTACAGATGAGCATGGCAACATCGTCACCAAAAAGGTAGCTTTCCCATCCTACTGCCCGTTGCTTTTGCGGCAAAGTCACATCAACATTCATCACCTGACACGAAACAATCATCCGTGGACAGCTCTGACAAAAGGATTATTGCACTAATAATTGTTTTGTTCACTGTTAATCAGCGAGCGTGTGAACATTTGTCTCCACAGTGGAGATAATTACACATCTAATGCCTGGTCCTCACTAAAATATTTATAACGGGTCTTCGAATCAAATCGGTCCCAAGTACTATGAAGATGATTTTTATGGTCATTTTTTTTGACTGGGAAATGTTTCACATTATTGAAAGCATCACCTGTTATACTCAACCATTTCAATCAGAAGAATTTCGGATAGAAAGAAAGAAGCAATAACCATTTTCTCGCACACCCAATTCTGTTTGGCATCAAACTTTGTGAATTCCTTCGGCAGGGGTCACCAACCTCTCTCACACTGAGAGCTACTTCATGGATACCGAGCCATACAAAGGGCACACATGTTTTTGACACAAATGTACTTATATATTATTAGATATAGATTATTTAATAGATTAGTTTGTAGTTTAGATTAGTTTGTAGATTAGATTAGTTTGTAGATTAGATTAGTTTGTAGGTTAGTTTGTAGTTTAGATTAGTTTGTAGTTTTGATTAGTTTGTAGATTTTAGATTAGTTTGTAGGTTAGTTTGTAGATTAGATTAGTTTACAGGTTAGTTTGTAGTTTAGATTCATTGTAGATTGTTAGTTTGTAGATTAGGTTAGTTTGTAGATTAGATTAGTTTGTAGGTTAGTTTGTAGAGTTTAGATTAGTTTTACAGGTTAGTTTGTAGTTTAGATTAGTTTGTAGTTTAGATTAGTTTGTAGATTAGATTAGTTTGTAGATTAGATTAGATTGTCGGTTAGTTTGTAGTTTAGATTAGTTTGTAGATTAGTTTGTATTTTAGGTTAGTTTGTAGTTTAGTTTGTAGTTTAGATTAGTTTGTAAATTAGGTTATCTTGTAGGTTAGTTTGTAGATTAGGTTAGTTTGTAGGTTAGTTTGTAGTTTAGATTAGTTTGTAGGTTATCTTGTAGTTTAGATTATCTTGTAGATTAGGTTAGTTTGCAGGTTAGCTTGTAGTTTAGATTAGTTTGTAGATTAGATTACTTTGTATGTTAGTTTGTAGATTAGGTTAGTTTGTAGGTTAGATTAGTTTGTAGATTAGATTAGTTTGTAGGTTAGCTTGTAGTTTAGATTAGATACATTTAGATTAGTTTGTAGATTACATTAGTTTGAAGATTACATTAGTTTGTAGGTTAGTTTGTAGATTAGATTAGTTTGTAGATTAGATTCAGTTTGTAGATTAGATTAGTTTGTACGTTAGTTTGTAGATTAGATTAGTTTAGATTAGTTTGTAGATTAGATTAGTTTAGATTAGTTTGTAGATTAGATTAGTTTGTACGTTAGTTTGTAGATTAGATTAGTTTAGATTAGTTTGTAGATTAGTTTAGTTTGTACGTTAGTTTGTAGATTAGATTAGTTTAGATTAGTTTGTATATTAGATTAGTTTTGCAAATTTGTGAATTCCTTCAGCAGGGGTTACCCACCTCTTTCACACTGAGAGCTACTTCATGGATACAGAGCCATAAAAAGGGCACACATGTTTTTGACACAAATGTACTTATATATTATTATTATGAAATGGTTAATGATACTCATTTATCTATGTGAAGATGCCGATCATGATTTCCCACAATAATTATCAACAATAAGTGAAGTAAATTTGACATGTTAGATGTATCTCACTGATGAGTTTTTTTAGAACAGTCCTGAGAGCTACTCATGTGGTCCTTGGTGTCCTCGGGTACCGCATTGGTGACCCCTGCACTACAGGAACTACTACTTTTTATCCAAGAAATATAATAATAAGGGAAGACCAGCCTTAAATATTGTGACTCGGATTTCCTCTAGTGTGGCTCAGGCATTAAACAGTCCCGCAATGTTCTGTATGACTGGCGCTGATGTACCTTTTGTCATTTTGCCGCATCATTTCCTTTTCTCTTTGCAAGCGTTTTTTCCCCGACATCAAATATTGCAAAGATCAACAATGCCAAAGATGCCATATGCTAAAAAGCACCATCGCAAATCAGTTTACACTTCCAGGCTTCATAGTTGAGATCGAATGGGAATGAGAGAGCGATGCCGAAGGGTGTGAATGTAGAGATGACAGGAATGATTCTGTGTTTTTTTATTATTTCTGAAGGAACAAAAGGTTCCCATTTAAGGTCTTCACATCCTCTTGTACGCAACAACACAAAAAAATTCCATTTCCATTTGATCTTTTTTTAAACTCACCTTAACCTCTTCTATTGCGTTTGTCTTTTTTTTGCATTTTTTTATTTCCAATTTTTTTGTCATCTCATCTATTTCTCTTCTTTCGTTCCCTTTGTTTCCACTTTGACTCCGTGTTTCTCGTCGGGTGGCGTAGGTCGTGAGGAAGGTGGTTCGGCGAGGCAAAGGTGAGGGCGAGGGTCAGGAGTTCATTATAGATGGACAGCAGGAAGATGATGAGTTGGATGCTGACGCAGAGCAGTTCATGGGCTACGCCATTCTAGGCCGGGAAAGCAAGGTGGGCTTCTGAGCGAACCTGGATCTAGGCTTCCTGATTATGGACAAACCCTTTGTGTGCTAAAAAAAAAAAAAAGCACAGCAGCATTTAGTCTTTCTGTGATGTGAAATTTGATTTGCTTCCGATTGGAAAATAGATAATAAAGTCTTTTGAAAGCGTGGTTTTACATTTAGGACGTCCAAGGGGAAAATGTTTTTTTTTTTAATCGCAACGATGTTATGAGATATACAAACATTACAAAGACCACGTGCACTCAGCGTGCACTTTAATAGAAACACCTGCGCATCCCCGCTCAGTTTTCCCATAATGCCTGGTGCAGATTCCAAAAAGTGAACATGTAATCTGCAGGCAAATGACATCCTATTGATGAGAGAGTTCAGAAGGAAAGCATTCGCGGCAGACGTTTGGCAGACGCCCTTATCCAGAGCGACTTACAACTGAGCAATTGAGGGGTTTAAGGGCCTTGCTCAATAACCCCTTAGTGGTGGGATTTGAACCTACGATCTACTAGTCCAGAGTCCAACGCCTTAACCACTGACCTCCCACCTCCGTTAATCTCTTGACCACGTGTATCTGATTAATTCGAGTTTAAATGTGCAGGTGTTCCTAATAAAGTGAACAGCAAATTAAAAAAAAAAAAAAAAAAAAACGCTGATGTGATATAAAAGAGAAATGTTGCCTGTTCTGTTTCACTGTGTTTTTTGTTTTTTCTTTCTTTCTTTTTTTTGGTTTTAACGTAAAATTATAGCTAATATGAAGCGAATGTGTCCTTTCCTAATTAGCTCATATCTTAACGATGCCTTAAATAAGTAACTGCGACGGTTCCTTATGCCTGGTTTTACACTGATTTGGTTTTGTAGCAAACACTATTAAAAGGAAGCGCAAAAAAGATCTACGTAACAAAACCGAAATCATTAACGATCCCCATTAACACACGGAATATTAAGTAAGTAAAACGTTAGGTTGTGCGATTAGCTCCTGTTTTGTTCCGTTTCTCAATTTTCCCAAACATCCCAGAGGCATCGTGGTTATGTTTCCCCAGCATGCATATACCATTCATTTTTCTTCACCTCGTTCTCATTCTGTCCCAAAAGGAGGAACCAATAAAAGAAAACAGATTACGATGTAAATAAATAGACCTCCAAAAAGACAGCAAATGTGAGGTAGTGGCAACCCGGCGACTCTTTTTAAGTCCATAGATCGTGCATTTTACCTTTTGTGTACAAACGGCACCTGGTTGTTGTTTCATAGTCACAGTTTTCTAATGCAGTTAGTTTTTAATCAGTCCTGGTTCCTCTTTGTGGGTTTTCATTTCCATTGTTTTCATGTATGCTTCATTAAAACTCTTCTTCCTGTAAACTATAAATGTGTTTGTCCTTCTGCGTGCAGCACTGCTTTTTACCTGTACACATTTCTGACGCTTCTCCCTTTCTGTCTCTCCTATTTCCTTGCCTTTCCCCCCCCCCAAACACTTCGCCATCTTTCCATTATTCCCTTCTAACTGTATATTCGGCTTCACCTCTTTTTTTTTCCTGATCCCTTTCCTTCTTTCTCTTTCCAATTCACATACTTCTACATCAACTCTTCAATTCTGCACCATTTTTGCCACTTTTTCTTGACCCTTCCCACATCCCCACCCCACCCCACTTCCTGGACACTCCCATCCGCCGCTGTTGCTGTTGCTGTTGCTGTACTCGGCTGCTCGTCACCCCACCTCCTCTTCTTCCTCGCTCTTGATAGCCGGATGTTGTGGATGTGAAGAAGGGAGGGGCTCAGATAGTGAAATGTGCCACTTTGCGGAGAGTAAAGCAGTGAGCGCCGCTCGTTCGCTGGTCCAGGTACAGGCTAAAAAGGCATGCCACCGGCTCACTTAATCCTGCGAATCATGGGATTTTTTGGCCTCTCTGTGTTTGCGACATGTGATGCATATGTTCACCCAAATTCCCTACAATCGAGTGGATGCAAATTAGCGGAAGTGTATATTCCGAAACGATGGGGAGTGCACACTACAGGATCGCTCCCACAGAAAGTTACACAAACTAGTCCATCAGTAGGCCGAACGCTTTCAGATCATGCAAATAAACAAGGAAGCCACCTATCATGCTACAGTCCTTATTTCTTATGAAAAGGGAAGTGTGTAGAATGCAGTGGTTGTTTCCAGAGAAGAACATTAAAGAGCAAAAAACAAACAAACAAATATAGTTATATAGGAATTCTGTCATGTTTTTTGCTATATTTTTACAGTTCCGCTGAACCATTAGATAGTCACTCAAAAATTAGTCCGAAAATGGAGTTTAAATCAGGTAGTGTGAAAATATATAACATTTACACTTTCAGTTAAGGCTTCAGAAATCGATGTTAATACACACACAATTGTGTTTTTTGCTTTTTTGTTAATATTCGTGTCCATATTTGGAAACACACGCACACACACACATATCTATATATATATATATATATATATATATATATATATATATGTCCAAAATTATGTTACCACTCTACCCAAAAAACAAAAAAAAAAGACTTTCATATGGTACTACCACTCATATGGTACTACATAATATTATAGTATATATATAAATCTATTATATATTATAATATAAATATATATAAAAAATTAGAGAGAGAGAGAGAGAGAGAGAGAGAGAGAGAGAGAGAGAGAGAGAGATAGATAGATAGATAGATAGATAGATAGATAGATAGATAGATAGATAGATAGATAGATAGATAGATAGATAGATAGATAGATAGATAGATAGATAGATAGGTGTGTGTGTGTATGAAGTGTCATTATGCAATGAAAACAATAGGAAAGACAGGTGTTTATGTAGCATATAATCTAAAGCAGAAATGAAACAACACAATTGTCCAGGCGAGCAAATCACTTCCCATTAGTGCAGGTGGGTTAGATTTAATAATATAATGATAATTGATAATGTAAACACAAGGCAATAATTATAATGTCCCTCTTCTTTTTTTCTTTGTTCTTTTCGATGTTTTATTTTATAGCTCCAGTGAAGCATGTAAAACATTACACAACATACGTTTTCATGTGTAAAACTTTATGATCCATTTTAAAACTCCACCAGATTGTCATCTGAACACACACACACACACACAACTAATTATGCATGAGGGAAATCTAGCCATTGGTTCATAGATTAGTTAAAACGAGTTACACTCTGTGTTTACCTACATTTTAATAGGGACCAATAAATAGCATGGAATCCTGATTTTACCGTTTTATGTCTAATACCATGCCAAAAAATACCATTAAAGCAGCCGAAGCGGAAATGTCAATACTAACCCCTAAAGGAAGACCAGAAAAACACTAAAAGCCAGATTAAAATGAGATGCAGAATGTCTCTACCATTATTATTAACTGTATATATTTAATTCTTTTTTTCTTGGAAATGTTTGAATTATAAAGGAATATTGCTTATGTATAATGCCTTATCTCTCTCTCTCTCTCTCTCTCTCTCTCTTCATTTTAGGACTTGTCTCCCGCTCCCAAACCTTCCCTCATAGACACATGATGAGCATCAAGAAGTGCAAGAGTGCGAAAAACCAGGACATCAGTGCCAATAGATGGCTTTTAGGCTTCTTTTTAAAGCAAATCTACAAATGAGAACTAGGCTAAAAGCATGATTTCATATAAAAAAAAAGAAAGAAAATGAAACCTAGAAAAAAAAGAAAAAAAAAAGCATCCAAAAAGTGCTTCCTGTAATCCCTGTATCAGCATGCGAGAGTGCTGTCGCATGGCCTGCCTTTACGTGCACCACAGAAAGCAATGGATTTTTGGGGCTCCCGGTGTTAGAAGGGGTCATGAAATGCGGGACGAGTTTGTGGATTCAATATTTCGGAACACTTGTGGTTAATAACATATATGCAAAAGTACAACACACACACGCACACACACATGTAGTAACGTGACACAACGGTTCCCCCGCCAACTCTTACATTTTTTTTTTAGTCTTATATTACAATATATTATCCGTTAAAGATCCACAGATATGATCTCACAACACGACACGGTTTTTTCCCCAGCACTGGTTTTGTGCATAACGCTGTATATGCACTGAAATCTTACGTGTGCGTGTGTGTGTGTGTGTGTGTGTGTGTGTGTGTGTGTGTGTCCGTGATTTATCTGTGATTTATCATCCCCAACCCCGGAATAGAAAAAGAATTCAACAACGTATGCAAACACATGCTGCTACTGATGATATTATTTGATCGAACGTCATTTGATTATTTGATTGACTTTATTTATTTCATTTCACCAGATAAATAACATTAGTAATACCCGTATTGCACCAAAATTATTTTATTTTTGTTTGTTTTCTCGAATTCTTTTTTTTTTTTTTTTTGATTGCTCTCCACTATTGGAGAAACAATGACGCGATAGATATTTATTTGCTTTTTATAACGGTCCTCTTTTGGGTGGGGGGGCGTGGATTTATGACTCAAGACTTACTGAAGCACTATTTAATGCTCATGGCATAGTGAATGTGACTGAATGCCAGCTGTTAACCATTGAGCGCACACACACACACACACACACACACACACACACACACGCACACACACACACCTGCCTGACTTTTACACTTGTGTTAAGTGCAAATGTAGCAACCAAGTCTTCCATTTCAAATGATATCACTAGCTCAGGATTCGTTTTCGCTGTAAGATGCCGTGGCCTGTTTATGAGGGGAAATGCTGTTTGTCTGGAGGCTGGAGTTTGTTTCCTTTCCTTATTCATCGTTCATAAGCTTTTATTTCGAGTGGGCGCACCGACATCAGAGCCTTTATAACGTCTTAAGGACACTGGAGTGTATGAATTACGGTGTTGGTCTGAAGAGAGAGAGAGAGAGAGAGAGAGAGAGAGAGGTCTAGTCTGGACACCCGCATAAATACTGCAATAAGCAGCACTATGAAGCAATATATAGTATATATATATATATATATATATATATATATATATATATATATTCTATATATATATATATATATATATATATATATATATATATATATATATATATATACACACACATTTGTAGGTGTACTTTTTATATGCACCTTTTCGTCGTCGTTAATTCCTACTACCTTTGCATGAATGAACGTAAAGTCAGTTGCAAATCGAGGAGTGGAAATTCTCGGGCTGTGATGCGAAATTCGTCTTGGAACGTCCTCACGTCGTGCGGCGCGACATTCTTTTTTCTCTCTCTTTTCGTTTTCACATTTCGGTTTCTCTTCTTTTTCGTTTCCCACTTTGGACTATAGGTTGTTTATTTTATTTTGTTTTTAATTTTTTTTTTGGTCGTCTCTGACCAGTTCTTATTCAGGACGGCGGACGTTTAGGGGACGACGTATGAATTCGTAACAGAACGCACCGGCTTTCGGAGCTCAACAAAGACACTTTGAAACACTGTGATTTAGACTGCAGCACTGTCCAAACAACTTCTTCTTTTCTCCTACTGGCTCAATTAACACTGTATGTTTCAAACCTAGATATATATATATATATATATATATATATATATATATATATATATATATATATATATATATATATATAGCTATATATATATATATATATATATATATATATATCGTAAGGTTACTTGTTAATCTTAATGCACCTAAACCTGACATTCTATCACAGTGGTGTAAATGTTTTAGGCATGGAAGGTAAATACGGTGCGTTTAGAAAAGTCTAGCTATATATAAGTCTAGCTCTATATATATATACGTCAATAGACGTATAGAACAATACGTCATCCGTGGTGTTGTTTTTTTCCTCAGCCCTTCGGAAAAGACTAAATGTAGCTACACACATGCATATTCACCAAATACGGGTCTCGATCCTGATCCGATTCAGATCTCAATCCCAGTTTTCAAAGTTTCTTAACCAATCAGAGACGATTTGGTGTAATAAATATGCGGTATTATAAATATGACCACACCCCTTTTGCAAGCAAATATTCATACGTCATACGGTTTTAGAGAGAAATGTAGTATAAACATATCATAGTGTATATCTGAAACGAGCGAGCCCTCGGAATATTATGCAAATAATCCACGGTGACGTGGTAATGTAGCACCGGCCAGAAAGCAGGAATGATGTCAGAGATATTTCGGACAGTTGTAGCGTCATACATTGCTTTCTTTGCATATTCAAACCTTATTTAGATATCTTTAGTTGAATGACATTAGGAGACTGTGAGTTTATGTGGATTCATTTCATTGGAAAATAATCCCCAGATAGTTTTGTGGATTATAAATGCATTATAGATGCCGTCAAATGTTATGAAACCAAAATGCACCAAAGTTTCCTGTTAACTGTTTTCAAATACACAGCAGTGTATGCTTCCTATGATACCACTAACATCTATGCCAAAAAAACGATTCATATCAATATACTGTAAACACAGAATACAAATTGAGCTGTTTTTTGTTTATTTTACATTCGACAACCCAAGAAATGTAAAAGCTGTTGCAGGTCATTGTGAAATGCCGAGGAATTTCTAGTGACAGTAAGATATATACGCCTGATATAAAGTGGACCTTTAGTATTTTCCAAATGATTTTAGTCGATTCAGTTGCGAACGTTCGATCGATTGTTGTCATTGTTCTTTGTTCTTTTTTGAAACGTTTAATTGGTCGTGCTTTTATTCTAAATAAATAAATAAATAAATGTCTCAGATGAAAAAGGCCATGAACCAGCAATGTGCAAAAATATGAGCCACTTTTGAGATTACTCAATGTCATTTTGTAACATGGTATTTAATCTCATTGACTCGGCCCGTGGGCCTCCGCAAAAGGGTAAGACACGGTTTGAATGGCATTTTTTGGTCGTAGTGTCCCGGTAGTTGCTGTTTAGGAGCGAAAGAATCATACGTCAACCGAAGCAACTCGAAATGCTGCTTCCTTGTGGCGGATTCTCAGAGGTCAGTCCAAGCTGGACTTTGAATCTAGTCGACATGGCAGTGTACAATTTTCAAATATTTACTCCTTGTGTTCATTAGCTTTCTCCTCAAATTCATTTCTCTGTAATTAAAGAAAAAAGAAAAAAAAAAAAAAAGACTGAGTCGCATGTGGAAAGTAGGACTGTTAAGAAAGTCCACTATAGTGTAAGAGAGGGGGATTCCAAACACACTTGGTCGATGTCATTGCAGTGACCAATGCAATACAAATTGTGTAAAAACCGTCGCGAAAACTAGAAAACTCTTGTACTCGTAACTTCTAGAGAGCGGATTCAAATTAGTCACTCAATAGCGTATTAACCCTGAAAGGAATGCCAACTGCACACATGCACAGAAAATGTTTTTGATATATACAAAGAAATATATATATATATATATTTAATAATATATATATCCATATATATATATATATATATATATATATATATATATATATATATATATATAAAATTAGAATGCTTTGCAATTGCTAATGGGGATTTATAATCTACTATTGGGGGATTACAGTTCTATTATGGATGCACTTGTAGCAACTGAGACTTCCGACGTATGCCTGCAACTTGGGAAATAAAGAGGCCTTGTGGGTCTTTGGATTTGTTTTATCTTATTTTTATTGCTGTTGAAATGGAAAAACAATTAAAATGGTACCTATACACAGGTCTATAGTTCAGAACCAAATGGGACCTGAGATATACTGTATGTATAGATGACACACCCTGTACACCAGCTGAATAAACAAACAAAAAAATGAATATTTACAGGATTAATAAAGAAATGATTACTCACAAACCGCTTTATAGTGTCAGTGTTGCTTCATATATACACATATATATATATATACATATATATAGTGTGATTTATCGATGAATACATCCATTCATTCAGTCATTCATTCATTCATCTTCTACCGCTTTATCCGATCTTCCCTCGGGTCACGGGGAACCCGTGCCTATCTCAGGTGTCTATTGGCATTAAGGCAAGATACACCCTGGATGGAATGCCAACCCATCGCAGGATACACACACACTCACATTCACACACATTCATACACTAGGGACAATTTTCCAAGGTGCCAATCAACTTACCGTGCATGTTTTTGGACCAGGGGAGGAAACCTGGAGAACCCGGAGAAAAACCTCCTGAGGCACAGGGAGAACATGCAAACTACACACACACATGGCCGAGACAGGAATCCAACCTGGATCCTGGCGGTGTGAGGCTAACCACTAAGCCACCGTGCCCCCTGAATACATCCATTGTGTATTTTATTTACTTTTCTTCTGTTGTTGGGGATGGGCTGTCTGAGCATTTTATTCCTTGGATCCTTTACTCCTTGGATCCTTTACTCTCCTTTACCCAACACGAGGCACAAACTCCCATGTTTCCAAGAGGTGTGATGTAAACCAGAGAACCAGAAGAAGAACAACGAGCACGATATGAACATCCCAAACACATTAGGAAGGAACTATGAGAGGAAAAAGGAAACCATTATATGACATTATGTCATTACTTTCGCATCTCTCTATACATTACAGTGCAAAGGGATGGGTGTAGCAGTGCTTTAAGGCGTTGGTCTACCTTGAGCCCTTAACCTTCTGTGCTCCAGGGGGCGCTGTATCCCTGCACTCTGACCCTAGCTTCCACAAACCAAGTCATGCGAAGGAACAGTTTCACTGTGCTGTAAAGTTTATGCGACAAATAAACACTCTTCTTCTTGAAAGGATCGTCTGTGCGAGGGTGATCGAAGCCCAGAAGTTGGACACGTCACAGTACAGGTAAAATAAATGGGAAAGCCCTGTCCCCGTCCCCGTCCCCCTCAACTGGTGTCACGCGTGGTTTATTGCTGCACAAAGTGGCCACTGTTTGTCACTTTCTGTCCCAACCTTCTCTCAGACCACCCAAACGATAATAATAATAATAACGATGTGATGATTCGCACACCTCCAGGTAGCACTTGTTCTTCAAATGCCACTAAACACCTACCCACCCCAACCCCCCCACCCCACCCACCCCCAACCCCCAGATTAACAAATGTCCACACTGCTATTGGCTCGGAGGCATTTTGTCAGGATATGCGCTTGGCACTGCAATTCTAGACAATGACACGGCGCAAATGGGGCCTTCTTTCTTTTTTTTTTGAAGAGGCCGCCAACCTTCAAAAAACCTCTCAATAGCTTTGACGCTTTGCCACAAGGTCAACGCGCCGGAGCATTTAAAGTGCTGTGCTTTGTGTTGTTTTTTTGGATTTCTTTGTCACTTCTAGAAAATGCCATTAGTTTATATGAGTTTTTATTTCACCGACTGGACCTTTTGGTCCGTGGCCTCAAAGCCGCTCGGAGAAATTTCACTTCCCGTTCCCGTTGGCTTATCTGTTCTTGATATCTTTTAGAGTACAAGGTCAGCTGGGGTGTAAGTGGGCTGCAGTTGACTTCACCGCCGGGGGCCAATCAACATGGGTCAACAGATTTATAGCTGTACTCTAACATAACCAGGCACTGGTGTCTGCTTCGTTCGGGTATTTCCAGATTGTAGATTTTGTCCCCGGATTGCTGTAATTCTTGTGCAATGAAGACAAAACATACATAAATTATACATAAATTTGCTGGAAAATAGTCATATTTTTCCACGTTATAATTATTAAACTACACTGCGTTTTAGGGAAAAACTAAAATGACACACTATGCATGGAAACCATGCATGAATTCTTCACCATTACACCCAGTAAAAGAAATGAAAGAAGAGTTGCCGTGTGAGGCTTCATCAAGATTTTAAATATATTTCATTATAGAAAATCATTTGTGTATTTGGGGTGTTAATTGGCCGTCATGATGTCAGAAAGAAATATTGTCTGAGACAGAGGTTTTTTGCCCAGGCTTGTCTCAGGGATGTCTGTTCATTGGGCTGTTCCAGCTGTGTGTGTGTGGGGGGGGATTTGTGCATCTGCTCCAGTTTGGGACATTCTGTGGGCAGGTTTTGCCAAAATTCTTCATTATGATGTGAGACATTTAAATCAGTGATATCAAAATGGCCAAGAAAGAAAAAGAGCCACTATTAATAATATTAAAATCATGATCAAATACTCAATATAGTGTAAATGAGAATATATATATATATATATATATATATATATATATATATATATATATATATATATATTCCTATACAGCAGATATGAAGCAGATGATTTGCTGATTATGTTTACCTTGTTACATTTGGTGTTTGCTTGTGCATTCATAATACATAACAGAATCGTTTAGTAATCCGAACCAAGCCTTATTTATAGCTATAGCTATTTCCATAGTTCCATAATGTGCGTTTTGTTTTTGTACATATGATTAAAAAAAGACCCTATGGGATGATTACATGTTTCAGTTGTTTTTAGATATACAGTATTGTGTTTTTTGTGGTTAGACTGGAATATTTTGCTGAATCTTTGTGTTAATTATGTTTCCTTGAATACATTTGAACAAAGAAACAATTAAGCGACTGAAAACAATCTGCTGGACTGTATTCCACTGGATTCCTCACCTGGGTGACTGCAAACACAGCAATAGTGTACATCCTGCATTCTCTCAGATTATTATACAATTATACATTATATTAGTCTTGTCGCTTGTGTACAAATTGACCTGAAGTGCCGCTGAAATATATTTCTAATCAAGATTTTTTTTACAAGAAATGGCTCATTTTAATCCCAACAGCTTTTGTAATAATGTTTCAGTGCAAAACAAAACTGTCAAAAAGTATTCTAATATTCACAGCTTGGTAAAGCCCATTGAGTCCATTTTTGCAAAGACATAAGTGTTGTCGCCTTGTCATATGAGCTTCACCTGTGACTAATAATGGATCAATTACATCTCAGGTGTGTATAAAAAGAACCCCAGTACACTAGACCTTCACCTCAACTGCAACTAGACCTCTGCAAACATGCCTAAGATTCACCCTGAGACTAAAGTGTTGATTATCAAGAGGCTGAAGACCAGATCCACTGCTGATGTGGCAGACACCTTCAATGTGTCTCAGCGTCAAGTACAGAGGATAAAAAAAAGATTTGAAGAGACTGGAGACGTTTTTGACAAGCCCAGGTCAGGCAGACCCCGCAAGACAACTGCTCGAGAGGACCGTTTGTTGGCTCGAAAATCCAAGGCCAGCCCATTTTCCACTGCAGCAGAGCTCCACGAGACCTGGTCACCTGGAGTCCCCGTGTCAACCAGAACAGTTTGTCGGATTCTATCTCGAAATGGCCTCCATGGTCGAATCAGTGCCCAGAAGCCAGCACTAAACAAAAGACGATTGAAAAACCGTGTGGCATTTGCCAAGGCCCACAGCCTGCTAAAAGGATGGACGCTGGAAAAGTGGCAGAAGGTGGATTTTTCAGATGAATCTTCTGTTGAATTACACCACAGTCGCCGCAAATATTGCAGGAGACCTACTGGAGCCCGCATGGATCCGAGATTCACCCAGAAAACAGTGAAGTTTGGTGGCGGAAAAATCATGGTCTGGGGTTACATCCAGTATGGGGGTGTACGAGAGATCTGCAGGGTGGAAGGCAACATCAATAGTCTAAAATACCAAGAAATCTTAGCTACCTCTTATATTCCCAACCATAAAAGAGGCCAAATTCTGCAGCAGGATGGTGCTCCATCGCATACTTCCATCTCCACATCAAAGTTCCTCAGGGCGAAGAAGATCAAGATGCTCCAGGATTGGCCAGCCCAGTCACCAGACTTGAACATCATTGAGCATATGTGGGGTAGGATGAAAGAGGAAGCATGGAAGACTAAACCAAAAAATATTGATGAACTCTGGGAGGCTTGCAAGACTGCTTTCTTTGCTATTTTTTCTATTCCTGATGACTTCATCAATAAGTTGTATGAATCCTTGCCAAACCGCATGGATGCAGTCCTTCAAGCTCATGGAAGTCATACAAGATATTAAATTTGGATCTCACAGCACCACTACTTAATTTGCTGACATATTTTTGTATTTGCAGTAAATTTGTTCAATTTCTGTATAGGCGACAAAACTTTTGTCTTGCCAAAATTTGACCTTTCTGTTTTGATTAAATGATAAATCTTTTTTCAGTGAAACTAATTTATTTCAGTGCATTAAACATCATTTGGGAGGGTTTTAGCTGTTCATACGAGCTATTTCTAACACCAATTGATTAATTAAAAGTCAATAATAGCAAGGTTAATAGCAGGTGTTTCTACAAAAATAGATAAGCCGACAAGACTTTTGTCAGGGACAATAGCCTCTTTCTTATGACAGCCTTTCATCTTCATTTTGCAAAGTCGAATCATTGTTAATCGTTAAATGATTGTGAATTCATTCATTCATTCATTCATCTTCTTCGGCTTTATCCGATCTTCCCTCGGGTCACGGGGAGTCTGTGCCTATATCAGACGTCTATGGGCATTAAGGCAGGATACACCCTGGATGGAATGCCTAACCCATCGCAGGACAAACACACACACACACACACACACATTCACACACTAGGGACAATTTTCCAAGGTGCCAATCAACCTACCGTGCATGTTTTTGGACCGGGAGGAAACCAGAGAACCCGGAGAAAAAAGGCACCGGGGAGAACATGCAAACTCCACACACACATGGCCGAGATGGGAATCAAACCCGGACCCTGGCGGTGTGAGGCGAACATGCTAACAAATAAGCCACCGTTCCACCTGAATGTGAATTAAAATGTTATTATGTTAAAAAAAAGGCATAAATCATACTAATAAATGACATAATTACAAAGGTTTTAAGTCATAACATGTCTCGGAGTTAGTGAATTGATTTCATAATTCTTGAAATAACTTTTAATTTATTCACAATGAAATGCATTGTACAGATATGATATATATATATATATATATATATATATATATATATATATATATATATATATATATATATATATATATATATATATATATATATATATATATATATATATATATATAAAACAATAAAAAACATAGAAGAGTAGAAAACACATTTAACATTTTGTATTAAAATATATATATATATATATATTTTGTATCCACTAGTCGTATATACATTCTGTACACATTGAAATGGTTCCAGGTCCAAGATTAAATAGTTAACATTTTATTTAAATAGTAAATATTCAAATTCTCTCAGTAGACCGGTGGCTTTTTGTCACCCCGTTTAAACATAAAACGGCACAGAAAAGTGTGTCATCCAAGTTCCAAAAGAAAAAGGAAAAGTTTCACTGGCAGCCGCACTCTTCCACGATCATGTCCTCGTGGTGACGCAGCACCACGTCATCACCCTCGTAATACAGCATGGAGAGCGCGCTGAGACGCGTGGGCGCGCACGACGCGCAATCGACGCGCTCTGGGTGGTGTAGCTTCAGCAGACTCTGTCATTACAAAAGAAAAAGAAAAAGAAAAGAAAATGTCATTTACTTTAGATTTAGTAAAATGTATAATCTCTATTGCATGAGAATTATATGATTTTGTTTATTTATAAATGTTTGGTGTGATGGTTGGGAAAGCTAAAGCATGCTTTGTTATGCAAAAAAAGAAAGACAGATGCTATCTTACCTGCATGTAGGCGTGATTCGTAGGCTTGAAAGTTTCGTCCAGAGGAACCGGACACTCTCCTTCACATCTGTACGCGTTGTAGCGCTTCGGATGCACGATCCACTCATTCCATCCGATCTGGTCAAAATCCACCCACATGTCCACTCGCCTGCACAGCGGCTTATTCCCGGATTCGGAGATTGCCCCGGCCGTGGTGCCGTTCTCACTCCCCACCTCGCGGACATGTCCCGGTTCCACCCGGTTCCTCTTTCGTCTCCTTGCGTTCCCGGGTCGGTTCAGAAGCACGTATTTGGAGTGCTGTACTGTTTGCAGTAAACTCGGGCTGCTCTGGTGACCCCGGGACGACGCGCTCTTCAAAAACACCACGATCATCACTCGGTCCGTGGAGAGGTGTTGAATCGACGGTTCAGTCCCGGCGTTACCGCTGCCTTCTTCCTCGCCATGGTTTTCGGACGGGGACTCGTTGGCACGCCGCTGCTCGCTGGATCCGTGGCGCAGCCAGGATGTGAGTAGATCGGTCACGTTAAAGACTTTCCAGGTGGAGGAGGAGGAAGAGGAGAGTCTCGCAGTGACCTTGATGGTTCCGAGGTACACGCGTTGCTCGGGCGCGCTGTTGCGCGCATGATAAAGCTCCACCTCGGTGGCGGAAAAGGAGCGTACGCGCAAGCGGAGCTCGGAAAGACGGACTTCTTGGCTCCCCGACAGCGAAGACATGTCGAAAGTGACCTTCCACTTCTCGCCGACCTGATGACAATCTGATATGGGGAGGAGGGGGGGGGGGATCATGCAGTCAGACAAGCCAAGAGAAACCGAGATGCACGTGCAATAAACATGAATGCAGCTGACGGGACGGCCAGCTCCAGCAGGAGTAAAGCGAGCCAAATGTGTGCAGGGGGATGGAAGGAGGGAGGGAGAGAGAGAGGGAGGGATGAATGTGTATTGGGCGTCTGATGGGCTAATACACACACCCGTGTACATAAAACGGAGCGCCTCTTTAAAGTCGAATAAGCACTGACACTAGTGAGTTGTTAAAAGGGGAGGATCAGACAACAGCCGATAACGTGTGCGCGAAGGGGGCTTCACGATACGCGCCGTGCAGTTTCTCCCAGGGGGCTGTAGACCACCAGAGACATAAAAAAAAATAATGGCCTTAAAATGCAATGCGTAAAAGCGTGAACCCGAATACACATTGATTTGACACTGGAATGTGTGGTTTAGCCTGAATGGGAACCTGGATTGAGAACCGAATTAGGACCTGGACAAGGTGTAAGAGGGAATACTGTAAACACTCGCGTTTGGTTTTAATGCAACAACATTAAGGGAATTCAATCAACGATTAACCGGCACTTTTACACCATGCTCTTAATGGGAATGACGTCACAAGGTTTACAAAACTAAATGGGGGAAAAGGGAACCTACCTTTGGCTACTAAGCTTAGTACAGAGTCAGTCTGGTGCAAAGCATCATTCTTTGCAAGCGGCGTCCTCGTGTTCACCGATCTGTAGTCTCGATAAAGTTGCATCATGTAAAACGGGTATGTGTGAGGATGGTATCCGCCAACGCCGTACCCTGGTTCCCGGTGAGGATGCGCTGCATGACGTCTCTGCCTGCTGTGTTGTTCGAACCCCAGGCAGGGGTTCATCAGACTCGCCGCACAGAGCACCAAAGCCAGTAAAAATGCCCGCATGGCGATTAAAAAGTCGATCACTTGCAGAGAGAGAGTTTTGGTCAGAGCTCCGTGGTTGAGCTCCTCTCAGCGATGCGCGTTTAGTGAGA
>JACRUU010000027.1:6497088-6499588 GCA_030449085.1 Kryptopterus vitreolus | reverse complement strand
TTAATATTTACTTTATTGTCGCATACTATATAATGCTTGTATATGCTCTTTTTTTTTTGCAGACTAAAAACATGTGCTCTGACTGTGCCAAGATCATAGAGCTTTTTTCCGACATGCTCTCGCAGCCTGGAACAAGAAGTAAGTGTGTTTTGTGCGTACAGTTATCTTGGTTGTGCATGTTTAATCGTGCTGCACCCGGTTTTCCGGAGGTATAAATGGCATCTCTTCTAGGTTTTGAGGAAGTGCAAGAGAATGCTACGGCTATTATTAAGGCGATGAAACTTGCAGTGTTACTTTGCTACTAAACCGTGCACTTTTTATATGCAGGACCTGATCCTCGTGAATCTCAAAGTCTTCTGTAACCGCCTCCCCAGCAGCCGGGTGAGCGACTGTTTGGAAACCGTGGAAAAGTATCTGCCGTTAGTGATCAAGGGATTCGTTAATTTGACTGTAAGTCCACAAAACAGTACTCGGTTTTTAGTCGTGAAGACGTCCTGAAACACATGAACTAGCACTTTTCCCGCTCTTAATTTAAAAAAGGGGGCACGGTGGCTTAGTGGTTAGCACGTTCGCCTCTCACCGCCAAGTCCGGGTTCGATTCCCGTCTCGGCCATATGTGTGTGTGTGTGGAGTTTGCATGTTCTCCCCGTGCCTCAGGGTTTTTTTCTCCGGGTTCTCTGGTTTCCCCCCGGTCCAAAAACATGCACGGTAGGTTGATTGGAACTAGTGTGTGAATGTGTGTATGAATGTGTGTGTGTATGTGTGTGTGTCCTGTGATGGGTTGGCATTCCATCCAGGGTGTATCCTGCCTTAATGTCCAAAGACGCATGAGATAGGCACACCTCATTCCCCGTGACCCGAGGGAAGATCGGATAAAGCGGTAGAAGATGATAAAAGAATGATAGAAGAGGGGTATGAATCTGAATGAATGGGGTAGAAGATGAATGAATGAATGAATTAAAAAGAAACAAAAAAACCCTCTCATCAGAGTGTAAGCTCTCAAGTTTGTAACGTAACCAGTGTTATTATTAAAGCACAAGTCGCTCTGAATTTTACGTTTATGGCATTTGATAGACGCCCTTATTCTGTGGTGTAGTGGTCCCTGGAGAAGTGGCTATACTCTTAATTGATGCCCGCGGTCCCGCAAATACACACCATGTCTTATAAATATTGTAAGATGAGTCTTGCAGAGAGGGGCACAGTGGATTAGTGGTTAGCACGTTCGCCTCACACCGGGTCCGGGTTCGATTCCCATTGACGTGTGTGTGTGTGGAGTTTGTGCATGTTCTCCCTGTGCCTCAGGGGGGTTTTTTCTCCGGGTTCTCCGGTTTCCTCCCCGGTCCAAAAACATGCACTGTAGGTTGATTGGCACCTTGGAAAATTGTCCCTAGTGTGTGTGTGTGTCCTGCGAATGGGTTGGCATTCCATCCAGGGTGTATCCTGCCTTAATGCCCATAGACACCTGAGATAGGCACAGACTCCCCGTGACCCGAGGGAAGATCGGATAAAGCGGTAGAAGATGAATGAATGAATACCCCCCACCACTACCCCACTTATCCAGAACAACTTACAACTGACCACTAGTGGCCGCTTGGTGGTGCTGGGATTTGAACCTTTTAGTCCAGACTCCAATGCCTTAACCACACATCTATTGCTAAATGCTGTAAATATGAAACAATCAGGCTATATTATTTGCTCTGCAGGCCCATAAGGAGGGAGAGGTATGCATGGTGCTTGGACTGTGTGTCGATCAGCAAGCGCCAGAATTGCTTGGGGTTAGCTTGGAGAAAGCCGGGTCGCTCCGAGTGCGTCCTTCTACAGGAACCGGTCATGAGGTATGCATCTTAATTAATGAATTAATGTGTGAAGGACATATGTAGGTGATTTCACTGTGTCAAGTCAGCTTTATTTATAAAATGTTTTTAAGAAAACAGATTGTGTTAAAGCAGCTGTACAGTAATAAACAGGACACAGAAAGAGTTTTGCTTGGAATTACGTGTCCCCTAACTGAGCAAGCCACAGGCGGCAGCGGCAAGGAACACAAATCACCATTGAAGGGGGGAAAAAAAAAGGAAAAACCTCGGGAGAAACCAGGCTCAGCCGGGGCGGCGGGGGTGGGGGGGGCGGGGGGGGGGGGGGGGGTTAAAGGGGGGGGGGGGGGGGGGGGGGGGGGGGAACGGGAATACATAATTTGTATTCATAGAGGTGGTCTGTAGGTGCTGACTCATCATCTGGTTAAGGACTGGATCAAGGAACGGCAGTGACCATGTGATCAGGATGATAATTATGACCTCGGAATACACAGAAGGCATGCCGTAGATGCCATTCTTTTTATGATGCAAGGTGTTATGGGTGTAGAGTTTGCATGTTCTCCCAGTGCTTCAGGGGTTTTTTCTCCGGGTTTTCCGGTTTTCCCCGCCACCCGTCCAAAAACATGCACAGTCGGTTGATTGGCACCTTGGATAATTGTCCCGAGTGTATTAACGTGTGTGAGTGTGTG
>JACRUU010000027.1:6442088-6494588 GCA_030449085.1 Kryptopterus vitreolus | reverse complement strand
ATATCAAGCAAATATGGACCAAGCACTAGAGACACTCAACACTGGATGATGATTTTATTTTGAACCATGAGAGCTATTCTAGATTGAGAGAGAGATCTAGAGAGTATATATATATTATTATATATATATATAGATATATATATAAGGTTAATATATATATATAATAATATATATATATATATATATATATATATATATATATATATATATATATATATATATATATATATATAGATATATATATACATACATCGTATATACATATATACATATATACATATGTTCCCATACATACTTAGTTATATCCCACACACAATATATATATATATATATATTATATATGAATATATATATATATATTATATATATATATATATATATATATATATATATATATATATATATATATATTATATAATATATATAATATATATATATATATATATATATATATATATATATATATATATCTATATATATTATATATATAGATCTATAATATATCATATATATATATATATATATATATCTATATATCATATATATATATATACGGGGCTTAGTAGTGGTTCAGCCTCACACCGTCATGGTCCAGGTTCGATTTCCGCCTCGGCCATGTGTGTGTGGAGTTTGCATGTTCTTCCCGTGCCTCAGGGGTTTTTTTTTTCTCCGGGTTCTCCGGTTTCCTCCAAGGTCCAAAAACATGCACGGTAGGTTGATTGGCACCTTGGAAAAAAATTGTCCCTAGTGTATGAATGTCAGTGATGGGTCCATCTGTGACGGGTTGGCATTCCATCCAGGGTGTATCCTGCCTTAATGCCTATAGACGCCTGAGATAGGCACAGACTCCTCGTGACCCGAGGGAAGATCGGATATAGTGGTAGAAGACGAATGAATGAATATATATATATATATATATATATATATATATATATATAGTATTATATATATATATATATATATAGATATATATATATATATATATATATATATATATATATATATATATATATATATATATATATATATAAAAGGGTATTATTCAGTTCAACCCCACCCCCCGAGCTAATTTGTTTCGGCCCTCCAAATAGCCTAGAGTGATAAACGCATATCTAGAATAAAGTTTAGTCAGAAATGGTGCTATGATCCACGTGACGAGTGGTGCAAACGGCCTCTCTCGTGAGAAGCGAGAAGTGATAGATAATACCTTTTGTTCATTTCTCCTGTTTGTTTCGTTATTCATATTTCTCCATAAAAAACCGCAAATTCAGTGTAAAACCACGAATCTTACTGCCTATACAAAATCTCTTTCAACTTTGAAAAAAAGATGTTTAAAACAACATATGTACTAGTTTGAAGACTTGTGCATCTACAACACACGTGGTGGTGTTTCATTCATTCATTCATCTTCTACCGCTTTATCCGATCTTCCCTCGGGTCACGGGGAGTCTGTGCCTATCTCAGGCGTCTATGGGTATTAAGGCAGGATACACCCTGGATGGAATGCCAACCCATCGCAGAGCACACACACACACACACACACACACACACACACACACACACACACACACACACACACACCGGACAATTTTCCAAGGTTCCAAATCAACCTACCGTGCATGTTTTTGGACCGGGAGGAAACCGGATAACCCGGAGGAAAAACCCCCTGAGGCACGGGGAGAACATGCAACCTCCACACACACACATGGCCGAGTCGGGAATCGAACCCGGACCCTGGCGGTGTGAGGCGAACGTGCTAACCACTAAGCCACCGTGCCCCGTCCCCTATGCAGTTTCAAATGACTACTATTAACTTGTTAGAATGTAGAAAAGTCCTACATGCACTGATTACGGTATGCTTCCTACAAATACATTTAAAAATGTTTGGAAAAAAAATAAAAAAATAACTAATTATCCATTATACAATGCACTGATGCTATGTAGTTTCAAAATACATGTTTTAATGTAGAAATTGTTTTTAATGTTTGGTGTTTTAAGGTCCTTATGGTTGTGTCACCAGTCATATTGCAAGCCCATATCTGTCCAGCCCTTCATTTGGGCTGCTTTTCATGAACTGGCTGCACATGACAAAGTAATTGAATAGGCCTGCTATACAGCCTGCTGTGTGTGTGTCTGCATTCTTTGTATTCCAAGTCATATTAGAGATCATGTGTTATAGCGTTGCTATGAAGGAAACCAAGATTAATCTGTAAATGTAGACTCCTGGGTTATTATTATCATCACACATGGCCTGATACACCTGCGATTTCTCAAACACAAACACAAGTATGTGTAATGTAAAAGTAAACAGTAAAATTTGGGTAAAATTGGTATAAGAGGAGTTTCATTTCATTTGTTGTTGAATTCTTTCAAAATATGTTTTGCCCTTTATAAAAGACACATGTATGAAATATAATCATAAACTTCACACGTATTATTAAAATGTTTAATGAACAAACCTGCAGAGCACTCCCAAAATTTCTTTTAAAAAAAAAAGGATCAATACAAAATAAAGCAAAAATGTAATATTTATTTTACTGTGGATGAAGGGGGAAGATCAGGTTCAGGTTGTAGTCATGTGTGAGTGATGGACATCACGCTCCTGTATGGCTGTTTCCTTCATCGTCCATTTCTCGTCTCTTCCAGATCTGGAATGCAGAAACGGTTAAAGTAAACTCTCTTACACTCGTTTTCCTGCATCCTTGTGAAGACACTGACCTGTATGTACGCTTCTGACAGTGTGATCATCTGAGGCAGGATATCGGTTACTTGCAGGTCTTGGAGCTCGTACCACTTCCCCGTCCCCTGTGAGAGTCCGTAGCTCAGATAAACCCGTTCGAAAGCGATATACATTAACGTGATTGGTTTCTGAGCACTCACATGATGCAGAACATGAATTCTGTATGCTCCCTCTGTCGGCTTCCCATCATGCACTACGTTGGCTACCAAGTCGTAGGTTGTGTTCTTCTCGGTAGCCTGGGCCTCTTCCGTTAGATACTCGCGCAGATCAACGTTGCTAGTGTAAATACACGAAAATAAACATTTCGACGCACAAATAAACAGTAATCTCAAACCATAAAAAAATAAGACGTCTTACGTGATGGGGAAATTGACGATGGTAGGATTCTTCTCGACAAAAAAGTTATTCTTTGTGAACCGCTTGATGTAGAAGATAAGATATGGAGGAAGTCGCGTTAACTGGAACCTTTTGAGGAAGTTTTCTTTGTACGTTTTGTACTCCTGTGAAAATACGTCACCATAACCACCATAAGAAGAATGTATACAGTACTGTGTATAAGGTTCAGGCAGGCGTGAAGAAATGCTGTACGGTAAAATGATTATAGATCTTAATTGCTGGGTTCATTTTAATTGGCTATCGAGTTATAAAGTGTGCAAACAGAAGAGAAAAGCCAAATCAAATCAATAATTGGTGTGAACACACATTGGGTTTAATTCGTATATGGGAGTCTGATTTATCACTGCAGGTGGTAATGACCATTATGTAGGTGGAAACACGCTCGACTGAAACCCATTAATGAGGATATACAAACTATTTCGATGACACAGGAGATGGAAACTTAATATAGCAGGTGAAAGATAAAGCACTCTTACTTCCCTGAGGTGTCAACAAACAAACTATTTATTCTTTTCTTAACTATTTGTTCTTTGCACCCCTGGTTGCAGGGAACTTCTAGTAGACATTTTGTGTATCTATACTTTACCAGAGTCATTTTTGACTTCTTCATTACATTTTAAAAATAGCCTCGTTATTCCCATTTCATTTCCACACATTTTCATTCCAAAAAAGATAAACCGAGTGAATGTTGGTGGAAGATATATAGACATGTACAATTCCGACACACTATTGGTTTGTTGACACCCTATTGAAAACAATAGGGTTGTTCCGACACCCTATTGGCTCAAACCGCTCCATCCGGATAGAGTGAATGTTGGTGGATGATATATAGACATGTACCATTCCGACACCCTATTGGTTTGTATGCGATCCATCGTACATGCACACGACACGAATCACGTCACACTCCAGCATGGACAATAACCAGTGTTGGGGGTCGTTACTTGTTAAAGATCATTTCTTAAAAGTGATTATTTCTCCACTACTGGCTCATTTATCACACGGGATAATCAAACGCAACTACAGTAGGGAGTTCTGTAGAGAGACGTAGGAAGAAATTATCTATTGCGATCAGCACGACCTAAATGTTTGGCCTTAATTGCAGTTTTCAAACCATTACTTTTACATATCTTTACTCAAGTAAAAAGGGAGTTTTTCCTTGCCAAAGTCACCTTGGCTTGCTCAACAAGGAACAAACTGATTTCCTTTCCCCCCCACACACACACCATAATTAAAGCGTATTGTATAAAGCTGCTTTGTGACAATTACAATTGTAAAAAGCGCTCTACAAATAAAACTGAATTGAATTAAAAACCTATTTTTAAGCCCTAGTATCTACACTTCTATCTGAAGAATGAATGGGAATACTTTGGACACCAGTGTCTGCGAGATAGGAAAATGTGTAGCAGTGCCATCATCAAGGAACTGGGGAAAACTCAGTGGGACAGAAAAGACCGCCAACATGGAAACAAGGATATGCAACTGTATGTGAAACCATAGGAACTGGGTGCAGCAGATGCTCTGGACTGATGCTTCATAGTCTGAAATATTTGGCTGTATTTGTCAGGAGACATGTTGCTGGACAAAACGCTTTAGAGTGCTACAATAATGTATGCAACAGTGACACCTGGTGGCTGTTCGCTGCAAGTTTGAAGATGCATTTCTGCAAATTGGTTTGCTGATTTCAAGTCCTGGGTGTAAATGTAACATGATGATCCTATGCAGGAAAATGTCCATGTATTTGACTTTTTATTTGATAATTAATAAAAAATAAATCCTATTCTTTTTACAACAACTTTCTTTCCACCCCTGCCTAAAACCTAATACTGCATATAACAGTATATTTAAACATACAACTAGTTCAAAGGAAAAATCTCATATCCCGCTCTTATATCCGGTACCTTTTCAGTGATGCCGTTGAACTTCGCCAGAATGTTGAAGAGAGGAACCTGAGGAATGATTAGTTGCTCTTTCTCGTCCTTGTACAGCGGTGCTGTAGGCAAGTCGAGGGTGAGGTACAGAAAAGTGGACTCCAGCATCTCCTCCTGATATTCCTCCTTCTGCAGTAGTGCCTCTTTTTCCTCTGCAGGCTGGAATAGAGAAGGGGGGAAAAAATGTGTCTAGTATTCCAGGACTCGGGTATCTGCCTTGTTTCTGGATAAATATGACCGTCAGATTTATATTAACATGAAAATATACACTAAACATTCTATGGTGTGTCATCAAATGCCAAAAATAGTCGAGCCAGCAAACTACAATGGTGCACAAGCATTTTTGTGAGCTGGTAGTATCTCTATTACATTATTTATATAGTACATTGAAAATACATTTAGATTTAACCATCTTTCCACATTTCATCTGAAATAGAATCTGATCTTGCAATACAAAAAAAGAAATTGTTTAGACTCTCAATGTTACTCACCAAATCAGGGTGAGGAAGTTTCTTTGAGAAGATACGCATGGACCCCTGGAAGACTTTCGTAAGAATTGCTAGAAAGTGTCAAAAATAAGGAATATTATATAAATATTAGGGCTATCAAAGTTAATAACACTTCAACTTTAGTATTTTATTATATATATATAATTTATTATTTATTTATGTGTGAGTGATCTGCTCCTTCACTCTGCATTGTGTTGGCGAATGAACAAAACCCGGACAACAAAGAACAAAAAAAACTTCAGTGCATCCACTCACACTTCCTAAATTACACCTTCACAACGCGTGTGATCTCCTCACTATATTAGCATATATTACCGAATGGAACCTTACGCAAGCGCATCGCATTCCCAAATCCGTATTACGGAATAAATCGCATTTTTCTTTTGTGAATGCAATGCGCTTCCGTATAACCTAAACGTATCACCAGTTTATATGGAAAGCAATAGCAACCTGGAACAGAATTCTTAAAGGAGCCACGTCCCATATTTTACACTTAAAACAACCACTAAAAAAAGTAACACTGAAATTAACAAGAAATTAATATTAAAAGAATAATTTCAAGAGAAAAATACATATAAAATAAATCAATCATTTTATTAGTGGGAGAGATTTTGAGAGAAAATTCTATAACATCTGTTACTGTTATTTCGAGTATTAGAAACATGAAAAGTATTCATTTATCGTACATTGAAAACACACATACACTTTATTTATACGTACACACACACACATATATACATATATTATATAATATACATAGACACACACACACACACACACACACAAGATTCTATTACGGATTCTATTAAGGAATATTTGCCTATATATATATATATATATATATATATAGTATATATATATATATATATATATATATATATATATATATATATATATATATATATATATATATATATATATATATATATATATATATATATCTGTGTGTATATATATATATATATATATATATATATATATATATATCATAAATTTTATTTTATATATATATATATATATATATGTAAAGCAAAGTTAAACAGTAGTAACACATACACATATCTGAATGACGTACAGAATATTACATTATTGTAATTTGTGACGTTTTTATAATTCATTACTCACATGGTTTCTTTTTGGTTCCACCCAGAGCTCCATGCAGTGCATTCAGAAACCAAGAAAGAAAGTCCACAGCATCCCCTACCGGACAAACATGGCATAACAATTACCTCATCAAATTCCTTTCTAAATCTTCATGTCCAGGTGAACGAATATGCTAGTAAAAAAAAAACCTGAGTTATTTTCCCAGCATGCCATCAGACTGCACTGCCATACCTTGCTTGGTGATCTGGAATGTCTTCTTACTGCAAAGCACCACAGCCTGTAGCATTTCATGTGGTGAGACATGGGCTTTAAAGTTACGCGGGTTCCAGAGCTTGCGCATGAGCTCCCCGAAGCGCTGCACCAGCAGGAACATGATGTCGCCAGGAGGCCGCCGGATCCCACGGTAGTTCTCCTCCTCCAAGAAGTAGTTGCGGAGAGGGGGCACGTTGCACAGGGCCTTTAGGGAAATGAAGGGGTAAAGGAAAAATTTCCTTCATTCCAACAAGGAACATTCCAGAAAACAATCACACTACCATGACTTTAGTATACTATATAAACAACCATATTAAGGGGGACAATATCTAATATAATAACATAATATGGGGCATGGTGGCTTAGTGGTTAGCACGTTCGCCTCACACCGCCAGGATCCGGGTTCGATTCCCGTCTCGGCCATGTGTGTGTGGAGTTTGCATGTTCTCCCCGTGTCTCAGGGTTTTTTTCTCCTTTGATGTAATACACTACATGTGTTTGGTTTGCATCAGTATACTTGTATGCAATTTCAGCAATAAAAAAAGAAAAACAAATTCATTTTACCTGCCTTATTTTCTCTCTCTCATTTAATATTGCTCTTTAATAAAGAAAAAGTACTTTTTATCCGAATACTCAATGGAATAATCGTAAGAATACTCTATGACTGAAAAAATCAATAGCTCCAGTTCTAATCTAATCTAAGTTCATTTACATTTAGACATGACATTAGCAATACAATAATAATACAATACAAAGCAATAATCATTTCCAGACTGGCCGGAATAAAGGTTTATCACTCGTACCTGTAAAACTACATTGGCATAATCATTGGCCTTGATGTTATTGAGACCCACAATACCCGGAAGGTATGTAGTGCCATCGTAGGCCCTGTACAGCTTCCCCTGTTTATCCAAATTAGCAATGTTCTGTTTGGTGAACGTTGGCTTGAGCACATACTACAGAGAGAAAGAGAGAGAATCATCAACACATTAAAAAAATAACACTTTCAAAATAATTCTAATATAGATGTAGACCGATCCATGTTTTATCCACCACGAAATCTTGATATTCACAGAACGCCTTCCCTTAGTACTCACAGTGATGTCCTCAAGAGATGAATCGATGATTTCATAATTATCTGGTAGACAGTAGAACTTGAGGGTGTGAAGATTTAGGAAGACGTGATGTGTGAACTGAACACTGTGGGTGTACGCATGAGATTTTAGTCCTCTCCCTGAAACACACAATCCTTTATTAGTACGACAACATCGAGTCAACATACCTATTAAAGGCCCATTTCTACACCTTTATGTGGTAGAGATTAAATCCGTGCATCACTTAGAAGGGGCCGGGTTTGCTTTTGTGTCTAGAATCTAAATCTCAGAGCAAATTTCTGAAATGCCACAAATTAATATAGAAAGAAAATAATGTGATTTTGGTTCGGAAGGATTTTTGCACTCGTTGTGATTATAATCAGAGTTTATCGCTTCTATAGGTCCTAAGAATGACACTTAATAACACTGCAAAGTCTCTTACCTTGGAAATATTTTCCGCAGATGAGACAAGCGTACACGTTGATGTGCGAGAGAGAGATCGAGCACAGCTTCTCAAAATCAAAATCCAAAACACTCCTGTGAACAGAGAATGGGAGGGGGGGGGGTCTTGGTATAATGCAAGTATCATGGTTTAGTAGGGGAAATGATTATTAAACGTTCATCACTCGAACCTGTTGATCGTGTCGAGGTAGGGACAGTGACGGCTCCTTTTGTCTTCGGTGTCGTGAGAACGGGGCACTTTCGCTCGCACCTCTGACAACACAGACACAAGCACTCATGGATTTTACTCTCCTTACTTCGAGCATTTAAGGACACTTAATAGTCCATGTTTCTCTCTCTCCATCTTTCTCATGTCAATCATGCTCCAGATGTACCAGTGATGCTTTCTTCTTTCTGGGTCCACCTGATTCATCCTGACACCCTACTTCTGGATGGAGCTCTCCATGAAGTTACTGAGCATCCGATGAGGATGGATTTGGACCATATTTAACATCATCAGTCTGGTACAATGATTTAAGGACTACAATTTGCCTGCATTTATGTCTAGATCTTTAAACAGTACACCTCAACAATGATGGACCTGTAATGAATGGACGATCGGTGACACCCAGATGTGAACAGGTTCCCTTTTGGGTCTCCAGGTTTCTTCTTCATAAGGTCTCAGGTCACATCTAGTTCATTAATGACTAACATTAAATCCTGACTTTCACAATAGATTAAACTCACTATGCAAATAAATCTGAAATTAAGTCAATTATTTACTATTCGTTACATATTTAATAAAGTTTGTATACGTTATAACTATCTACACGTTTATTTATTTATTTTTAGGACAATATATAATTATAATAAACCCAATTTCAAAATGTGTTCGTGTAGTTGTACTTTTTTTTTTAGATACCCTTGTTGCACTCGTATAAACTTAAGTAAATAATAATAATAATACGTTGTAATATATGTGCGTGTGTGTGTGTGTGTGTATATATATATATATATATATATATATATATATATATATATATATATATATATATATATATCATATATATATATATATATATATATAAACGACTTTATAGCCGGTTAACAACAGTCACAGCCTGCATGCTTGTTTGTTAGCAATGTTAGCCACATTTACGTGGCTTACCAACCTGAAATTTCCTAATAAATATAGCACAAATAAACAATTAAATATAAACAGCATTACCTTCCTCTTCGTCATTATCGACATGCCACTCGCGTTTAATATTCGCCATTATCACTCGCTTTTATCCCGACCTCATATACACTGCAAAGTCTGAGGACACCGAATTAGCACCGCCGTATGTTTTTTTTTCCCCAACCACTTTCCGCACAATCTACCTCCTGCGCTCTCATTGGATGATCCTATCCAAGCTTCCGTTCTATGATTGGCTTAGAATTTACGCCAGGTTTATTGTCAAATGGACGAGCACGATGATGATTTCGTTTGGCCAATGATGTTTTCGGAAGGCGGGACTTGTATGAATACGGGTAAGGAATAAACGTCATAAAGGTTCAGTTCGAATGGGCTACTAGTTCCCGGCTACTCCAGCAAGCAAGAAAAAAAAGATGGACGAACAATTACTTCACGTGTAAATTTAAATCTATTTAATAATTTGGAAGTTTTTGGTAGGTAGTCTTCTGTATAATTGTGTATACTAGTGAATCACTATGGAGTCAGAAATGATCCTTTATTTCGTGCGATATATATTGTATTCCTTTGTTTTTGAAAAACTCCGAGTTTATTTCTCTTGGCCAACCCTTTAGCCTCAGTCACGGTGGAGGTACTGTAGTGTTTTGGTCGGGTAGTTTCTTGTTGTTTTTTAGCGCTGTGTGATTATGGAAGTTCTGCAAAATGCCGAGGAAGAATCGCATAAATATAAACCAGGGGGTCGCCTGGACATGAATCATGGTTTCCTTCACCATATCCGGAGAAATCAGATCGCCAGGTAACTTAATGTAATAATGTTAGCTTTCTTGGCTAGCGTCAGACTTGTCAAAGCGCTTTAACAGTCTTTTACATTCACCGCGTCTTTTATTTTATTATATATATATATATATATATATAGATATATATATATAAACTATATCTATATATTTTTATATACTTTATATATATATATATATATATATATATATATATATATATATATATATATATATATATATATAGTATTAACTATAAACCTATATATACTACTGTATATTTCTATATCTATACTTCCGTTTACTACTATATAAAATACTGTATACATCTTAATACCCCATATATAATACTGTATGTGTGTATATATATATATATATATATATATATATATATATATATATATATATATATATATATATATATATATATATATATATATATATATATACACACACATACATACTTCCGTTTACTGCTATATAAAATACTGTATAAGTCTTTATATATATATATATATATATATATATATATATATATATATATATATATAGTATACTATAAACCTTACTATAAACCTATATATACTACTGTATATTTCTATATCTATATCTATACTTCCGTTTACTACTATAAGTACAAGTCTTAATACCCCATATATAATACTGTATATCTCTGTGTGTGTGTGTGTGTGTGTGTGTGTGTGTGTGTGTGTGTATATATGTCTCTGTATATATGTATCTATATATATATATATATATATATATATATATATATATATATATATATATATATATATTGCATTCTTTATACTAGATATTTCTCTATACTATATTATTCTCTATTTCTCTGTTATATAATGTGCTATAATTCCATGTTATTTTGTATACCTCTATATATGTCTATATTTACTTTTATTTTTTAATATACTACTGTATATAATTTTATATTCTTCTGCATGCATTTGTGTGTATGTGTGTATATGTATGTTTATATATAAATATATATAACACATACACACATTGATGTTTACTGGTTTATTTAGCCACCCTGTGATCAATGTGTGTTGTATTGAAGGGATGATTATGACCGAGAGGTGAAACAGGCGAAAGAGCAGCAGAGGCGCAGACACACAGCGGCCCCGCGGCGGCCCCGTAGACCGGACCGGGAGGTGTATCATCCCCGCCACCGCAGTAATATCCTCCCTTCTATCCACTCACTCATAAAATACACACTCAGCTGCCACTTTATACACTACCTGCCATGTGGGTCACTCTGTAGGTGTACGGTTACAGACTGTAGCAGTGCGTCTGTGTGCACAGCTGCTCAGCAATGCTTTTCACCAGCCATCAGAGGAAACCACAAACCTTTTACTATAAACAGTAACACTTTTGCATCTGAAATATTCTTCATGTTCTTGCTGATACAAGAGCAGTAACATATTTCATGGTGGTTTTTTGCGTTAGTGATGTGGATTTAGACAGAGTTGGCCATGAATATTGATCTACAAAAGCGAAACTAACTTCTGAGCTTCGTCAATTAATAAATTTGAGCGATTCCCTAAATAATACATACAAATAATACATGTGATTTCCACAAATGAAGTGAAAATGCAAACCCCAATACCCAGATTTAAAAGATGTGTGGTAAATAAATACTGCTTTAAAGGTGCATATAATACTATAATAATATAAATAGTGCAAAGTTAATCAAGTCAAAAACTATATTGCAAGACATAAACGCAATAATAGGTACAGGGCGATGTGTGAACGTTAACATATGTGAAATACTGTGTGTGAGAACAAATGATATCCCTTGAGACCTGGCGAATCTGGGACATCACTGATTGTATGGAATCGGTGTGACCTCGTTTAGAACCGTTCGTCATTAGTCATAATGGAGAAGCGGTGTCGCGCGCAACATGGGCGCTGAAATTGTGCAGAAACGGTGTTTGACGGTTTTGTGGAATTGAACGGTCCTCGTGATTTCAGCTCAGACAGGGTCAATGTTCTCATGGGAAATTTTCAAGGGCTTCTTTTTATGAACCCATGAGTAGACTTCACAGAGAATGAAACTTTTGTTCAGTACAAAAGCCCTATTATTTCCATAACAGTACTGTAACCATGTTATTTCCGTAACCATATTACTTCCATAGCAGTACTGTAACTGTATTATTTTCAAAACCGTATTATTTCCATAATGGTACTATAACCGTATTATTTCCATAACAATACTATAAAAGTGTTCTTCCTTAACTATATTATTTCCACAGCAGTACAATAACGGTAGTATTTCCATAATGATACTATAGCTGTGTTTTCCATAACCATATAACTTCCATAACAGTAGTGTAACCGTATTATTTCCATAACAGTTCTATAACCGTATTATTTACAAAACTGTACTATTTCCATAAGAGTACCATACCATAGTATTTCCATAACAATACTATAACCATGTTTTTCCATAACCATATTATTTTCACAGCAGTACTATAACTGTAATATTTCCATAACAGTACTATTTCCATAACAGGACAATTCCCATAACAGTACAATAACAGTAGTATTTCCATAACAATACTATAGCCGTGTTTTCCATAACCATATAACATCCATAGCAGTAGTGTAACCGTATTATTTCCATAACAGTACTATAACCATATTATTTCCATAACGATACTATAACCGTGTTTTTCCATAACCATATTACTTCCATAGCAGTTCTGTAACCGTAATATTTTCATAACGGTACTCTAGCCGTATTATTTCCATAACCATGTTATTTCCATAACAATACCATAACCATGTTTTTCCATAACCATATTTCCACAGCAGTACTATAACTGTATTATTTCCATAACAGTACTATTTCCATATTAGGACTATTCTCATAACAGTACAATAACGGTAGTATTTCCATAACGATACTATAACCATGTTTTTTCCATAATCGTGAATATTACTTCCATAGAAGTACTGTAACTGTATTATTTTCATAACCGTAGTATTTCCATAACAATACTAGAACCATGTTTTTCCATAACCATATTACTCCCACAGCAGTACTATAATAACCATATTATTTCCATAACAGTCTGGGGACAATAACGGTAGTATTTCCATAACGATACTATAGCCGGGCTTTCTTGTCTAATACAATAGGCCTTTATGTTGGCATCTCCCCTCTCTTTTTACACCTTCCTCAGACGTGCCCCTCCGAAAAATTTTACGCACCATAGAAATGGTGAATGCTCTCCCATCTTGCACAATGGCCATTTCAGTACCCGGTCTTTCTTTTCGCACCTTCCTCTTTGGATGCTGGAGTTTCTCATGAAAGAATGACTGACTGGCCTGTACCCTTCCTTTGTCTCCTACGCAGCCATAGCTGTGAAATGCAGTCAAAAATCAGAAAAAGTGTAATTCCCTACATCAGTGATGCTGTGTTCTGAAGACGAATATGGTTATTTTCTGCATTGTTTGGTGCCTTTCCATAAGCTGCCCAGTCCTGCCCATAATCATGATGCAGGCTTCTGAACCGATGCGTTGAATGAATTGATGTATTATTTCCGATATGGCGTTTTCCGGAACTTGGGTTTGACTCCTGACCCCCAGATTTCCAAAAGAACATTTCCGTGACCCTGACCGTCTGAACCCATTTCCTTCACCTGCCACACAATCCTTTTTAAATGATCCCTGGCCCAGTGTAAACGCCTGAGCTTGTGGATCTTGCTTAGAAATGGCTTTTTTTTGACAACTGTAGAGTTTCAGCTGGCAACGGTGGCACGGTGGATTGTGTTGAGCTTTCGTAATGGTTTTGGAAGTATTCCATAACCATTCTGTGTTTTTTCCAGTAGCAGTAGCAATAACCGTAATCCATGCAGTGTCGTTTAAGGGCCCGGAGATGACGGGCTCCAGTATGGTTTTCACGGCCTTGACCCTTTTCACAGAGATTGTTCCAGATTCTCTGAATCTTTGGATGATGTTATGCACAGTTGATGATGATATAGATGCAAAGTCTTTGCAATTTTTCGCTGGGTAACACCTTTCTGATATTGCTCCACTATCTTTCTGCGCAACTTTGTGGGAATTGTGGGATTGGTGATCCTCTACCCATCTTGGCTTCTGAGAGACACTGCCACTCTGAGAGCTCTTTTTATACCCAACTGCCACTCTAAGAGAAGCTCTTTTTAACCCAAATATGTTGCCAATTGACCTAATTTGTGTTAATTGGTCTTCCAGCTCCTCGTTATGCTTAAATTTACTTTTTTTCCAGCCTCTTACTGCTACTGGTCCCAACTTTTTTGGGATTTGTTGACACCATGAAATTCTGAATCAACATATTTTTCCCTTAAAATGGTACATTTTCTCAGTTTAAACTTTTGTTTCGTGTGTTTTATGTTCTATTCTGAATAAAATATTAGAAGTTGGCACCTACACATCATTGCATTCATTTTTTATTCACGATTTGTATAGTGTGTCCCAACTTTTTTGGAATCCGGTTTGTATTTCCATAACCATGTTTTTTCCATAGCAGTACAATAACCGTAATATAGCAGTACTATAATCACGTTATTTCCATAACGGTACTATGACAGTTGTTCCCATTCTGGACTGCAGGTGGCTCAGAGGCCGGGGCAGGTGGAGAGGTGGAGGAGTGGAACGAGAGCGGCTCGAGCACCGAGCAGGAAAACACCGGCACTGAACTCTTCTGGCTCGAATACCAGGCCGACAGCGGGAACGTCACATCTTTCCTCGTATATAAGGCAGGAGCTATTGGCATATAGTAGTATTTATTTATTTTATTTTTTTGTTGTTTTATTTATTTATTTATTTATTTATTATATTATATTCGTTCAGGACGAGGAGCCAGAGAGTGTCGTCGAACGGGTGGAGCGGGAGAACGTTCTGGACTCGGCCTTGAGGGCAGCGCTGTTGGCGCGAATCGGCAGAGAGATGGATAAACGGCGGGACAAACGCTGAGGGTCGAACGGAAAGCGATAACGGGGCGGATTCATATCCTACAAAAAAAGGACACGTTTGTAACGTGTGAGGTACATTCACGTGTGTAACACGCACACAAACTAAAATGCACCATGGAGCGTGACGTAATCTGATTTGGAACTAGCGGGGCGAGAGTGCAGATGCTTATTTCTGTACACACACACACACACACACACACACACAGCACAGGTGTCATTAAGAGATATGAGGGAAGTTAAACAGTGCAAATGAGAGCACTGTTTTTTAAGTAATATATTGAAATTAACTGACGTGTGTTTGATGTTTGGATGACGCAGGACATGATGCGCTCAATGGGGGGGTGGGGCAGCAGAATTTTACACTCTGATCTCATTTCGTCCATTATATCAAGGATTTGCTCGTCTTTTCACTTTTTCCAAGGTATTATTGCATGGAATATTATGCAATATATGCAATAGTTTAGACCAGGATTAGATGCGAACGACCTCTAGAGCTAGTTGTTGTTCTTTTTTTTTTTTCAGCTATAGTAATTCTACAGAGAACAGAAACCTGTCACTAATTTATAAAACACAAAGTGACCGTGTGGTTAGGGTCGAGGTAACGTGGCTTTCCATTAAAGACGTCATTTCATTCACAAATGTCTTATTAATGTTTATTTATGATGCTTGTGTAAGTCTTGATTTCTATAGGAATGTATAACACAGATGTATAGACTTTTTTATGACCCTTTTCCTGTCATTCTTGATCAGAATTACTTTTGGTTGTATTTTGTTGTTGTTGTTGTTGTTTTTTTTGTTTTTTTTTTTTGTAGACGTGCGACAACATAAAGCACGCTGAAGAATCAACTTGTCTCGATTCGATCGGTGTGGATTGATCTGTGGGTTGATTTTGAACTTTTTGTTTTGCTTGACCCATTTCAACAATGAAATTTGTTTTTTTCAAATTGTACCATATGTTTTCGACTGAGATATAGATAGATAGATAGATAGATAGATAGATAGATAGATATATAGATATGTGTATATGTGTGTGTGTGTGTTTGTGTGTGCATGTATGTATATATATATATAGACAACATAAAGTATATACATATATGCTGATAGAATCAACATATAATTGTATATCTCTAATAGATTCATACACACGACTATTTTTTTTTTTTTTAATTCATTGATCTTCTACCACTATATCCGATCACGGGGTGTCTGTGCCTATCTCAGGCATCTATGGGCATTGAGGCAGGATACACCCTGGATGGAATGCCAACCCATCGCAGGACACACGCACTCACACACACATTCATACACTAGGGACAATTTTCCAAGGTGCCAATCAACCTACCGTGCATTTTTATGTTTTTGGACCGGAGGAAACCGGAGAAAAACCCCATGCCCTGGAGGAACCCGGAGAAAAACCCGGACCCCCTGTTGGCACGGGGAGATGATCATCTGTATATCTATCTATCTATCTATCTATCTATCTATATCTATATATATATATATATATATATAGATATATATATATAGATATAGATATATAGATATAGATATAGATATAGATATTACACACACACACTATTTGAAGGGACAAAAATTGTTTAAAACACTTGGGACAGAGAGATGTGTACTGAACTGCAAGTTTATGGTTCATGTTGAAAATATGAAAATCGATTTTACGATTTAACCTCGGTTTGACACAGCAGGCTTCCGTAGTTCTCCGCCTCACACCCCGCATTACACTTGTACGAAATACCACATGGTGGCGCTCTAAGAAATCCAAATTTCTCGTTTCCAAGAGGGGCGTGGTTTCATCCAGTCATATGGAAATGGTTTGGGTTTGCAACTTCAGACGTTCAACAAACCAAAGCCCCACTGTAACATTTGTCTCCAAGGTTTGTGGTGACTAAAGAAATGTATTACAGCACCTCAAACAGAACCACCTTGAAATGTGGAGGTGTGTGTGTGTGTGTGTGTGTGTGTGTGTGTGTGCCACTGCGGGATAAACATGACCGCGACGAACCCCCAAAACACCGACTACAAACAGGTACAAATAGCACACATGTTTTTATCCAAAATCGAATTTTCAGATTCAATTTATATGATGTATAACCCAACTCTAACTGAGGAGATCATTTTTTGGGAGGTAAATGTTGTCCTATATGCGGTTCTGGGTGTCCTTTGTTGTGTTTCTCATTTCTTAATGTTTTCAAATGGCTTTGCAAACGATATCTTTGCTGAAGCAGAGCTGGAAAGACTCTTCACATATCATCTGTTATTGGTTTCGCACACAGTTTTCATCATGCGACATATTTTTCTCAGAGAATCGCCTGCTCTCGCACGCCATCAGAGTTATTAATAAAGGCAGAAATCCATCATCGTTAATTGGTGGTGACTATATCTTGTAAGACTCCTCCTGCCTCCTAATACTCTACAAGAGAGAGAGAGATATCCTGAGGGTGCTAATCGAATTACAGACGCTCCCCGTTAATTGGTGGTGCTAGGAACGCATTCCAAGAGTTCCTTCCTAGCATGAATTTGTTCGTTGTTTGTTTTAGATTTTATCGTTTCGTAATACTGTAATGTTGCGTTTTTTTCTCAGTAACTGTAACGTTGTTTGTTTTAGGATTTGTATTACGTAAGCTACTTTTATATTGTAATTAAATGTTGCGTTTTTTTCTCACGTAATGCCGTTCCATGTAACTCGTTACAACGGTAAAAACGGTAGTTTACTGCATTTCTGAATGTTCTGAAGCAATAATATGGATAAACACTCATGTATACATACAGTAATGTATACTGTACTTACCATGGTTATTACATTTACATTTACAGCATTTGGCAGACGCCCTTATCCAGAGCGGCTTACAAGTGAGCACTTGAGGGTTAAGGGCCTTGCTCAAGGGCCCACTAGTGGCAGTTTGGTTGTGGTTTGAACCCGTGATCTTCCGGTCCAGAGGCCAACACCTTAACCACTGGGCTACCACCTCCCCCCCATGTGTGTATGTGGTGGGAAGAGGAGGAGGTGATAGACATTACATGGGTATTACATTCGTAGCGGTGTGGGTTTTTTTCCCCCGAATCCATACAAATTTTACTTTGTAAACAGGTTTGAGATCGGTACAGAATTGTCCAAATCATATCATATATCCCAATTAAGACTGTATTCATTTGGCCTTGTCTTGTAATTGCGTGACGTTCCACCAGATGGCGCATTAAAACACACTCGCTCTTTCAGTACAAATGTTCCACAGCATTTTTCTACCGCAAACTTTTTGACATTTACACCCTCAGCCAGACCGACTTACAACTGAGAAATTGCCGGTTAAGGGCTTTGCTCAGGGGCCCCTTGGTAGTGACGGGATTAAAACCTTGGTCCAGAGGCAAATGTCTTAACCATCGAGCTCCCACCATGTTTTTATTCCAACCGTGAACATTTTTGATTGAACATTGCACCACAATTCCTTTATTTATTATGTTTATATCTTTATATATTATTATGTTTATTATTATGTTTATATTTATATATACATAGTTATTTGTAGTTATTTCTAGAAGTGTGAAAGTACACTTCATTATGTACTTCGTTTTTTTAGTCATGGTTCAGTACAATTTCAGTACAGTTAGAAAGAGAGAATGCAAAACATAAAATTGGTTGACATTTATTTTATTAATGCTTATTACTAATATTATTATTATTATTATTATTATTATTATTATTATTATTAATTATATTCTTGAAGAGATCGTTTTATCAATTGAAGAGATCGTTTTATCCCAATTAAGACGGTATTCATTTGGCCTTGTCTTGTAATTGCGTGACGTTCCACCAGATGGCGCATTATTAGGCACGGTGATGCATTGAGTATTAACATTAATGCCTGTTATATGGTTTATGTTTGACATGTATGCATTTGGTGCCTTAAAAGTCAATGTGGCCCATGAGACAAAAAGTTTTGACCCCCCCCCCCCCCCCCCCCCCCCAATGTATGATGCAATTTTCATTTTACATTGTGATTACTGTGATTACACAGATGACTGCGAAGGTCAGCACTTTCCCACAGCTCCAAGGCTTCCTGAAGAAGCATGCAGTAAATATACACCCATAACTCTGTCACGTACTGAACCAAGATCAGTGTACATTTCCGGAAAAAAAATATAAAGTTTTTATTGCATTTGTGTTTACACATAAACGCTTTCTCCAGGATGTCATCCTCGGTTTCATTTGGAAGTTTGAGTATTGTCATTATTGTATTAATGCCTATTATTATGCTCATTATTATTATTATTATTATTATTATTATTATTATTATTATTAACATTTGTGAAGAGACGATTTGGATTTTTTTAAACGATTGAATTATTAAGTTTAATTATTAATTTCTTAATCATTCAAAACAAAAACAAAAAACTATTTGTGTATTTATGTATTAATTGTACAGATGTTTAAATTATTGGATGTCTCCGTTACTGTGCCTTTTACTGCATGATGTATGAGATATAATCAGTTGACAGTCATGTGGACAGGCGGTGATTTTACTCAATCTCTCAGATTATTTATAGCAACGTGTTCCATTTTATGTCATGCATGTATCATGCGTGTATCATTCACTGTGCAGTCAATCCTGATGGGATTGGGGGGGGGGGGGACCTTGCTTCAAATCACACTAATGAACGAGTTCAGAGAGTAAAAGGAAACCCAGCAGCGTGGTTTAGACGTGGTTTAGACGTCCAGGCCAGTTCTGATAAAAATAAAACACCCTTGGGACATTTGTACTGTAAACCTTGAAGGAAGTCACATGAGAAACCAGATATGGCTCTTGGAAAGCAAAACGTACTGTAGGAACCCCCATAAAACACACTCGCTCTTCCAGTGCAAATGTTCCACAGCACTTTTCTACCACAAACTTTTTGACATTTACACCCTCAGCCAGACCGACTTACAAGTGAGAAATTACCAGTTAAGGGCCTTGCTCAGGGGCCCCTTGGTCCAGAGGCAAATGTCTTAACCATCGAGCTCCCACCATGTTTTTATTCCAATTTTTTTGAACATTTTTTTGATTGAACATTGCACCACAATTCCTTTATTTATTATGTTTGTATTAAGGGGGTACGTTGGTTTAGTGGTTAGCACGTTCGCCTCATACCTCCAGGGTCCGGGTACGATTCCCGTCTCGGCCATATGTGCATGTAGGTTTGCCCGATTGTTCCCTTCCCTGTCTCCATGTGCCATGTGTGTGTAGAGTTTGCATGTTCTCCCCGTGCCTCAGGTGGTTTTTCTCCGGGTTCTCCGGTTTCCTCCCGGCCAAAAACATGCACGGTAGGGTTGATTGGCACCTTGGAAAATTGTCCCTAGTGTATGAATGTGTGTGTGTGTCCTGTGATGGGTTGGCATTCCATCCAGGGTGTATCCTGCTTTCATGCCCATAGAGCTAGGGACAAACTCCCCCAGAAAAAGGGTGGTGGTAGAAGATGAATGAATGAATGAATATCATAGTTATTTGTAGTTATTTCTAGAAGTGTGAAGGTACACAAGTCACAGTTCATTATGTACCTCGTTTTTTTAGTCATGGTTCAGTATAACTTCAGTACAGTTAGAAGGAGGCAATGCAAAACATAAAATTGGTTGACATTTATTTTATTAATGCTTATTACTATTATTATTATTATTATTATTATTATTATTATTATTATTAACATTTGTGGAAACAATTTTTAAGACAATTTGAATTAAAATGCCAGTTATGACCTGTTTCATTGTATTAAATTAATAAAAATGAGTATTAATTAAACAAAATCAAATAAATGGAAAAGAATACATTTAATAGGCAGCATTTGGGCAAAACTTTTTTGTTTTTTTTAAAGAAATCACATCGATTTCTATGGTACTTCAACAAATATCGTCATCCCTTCCATCCTTCAGTCATTCATCTTCTACCGCTTTATTCAATCTTCCCTCGGGTCACGGGGAGTCTGTGCCTATCTCAGGAGTCTATGGGCATTAAGGCAGGATACACCCTTGATGGAATTCCAACCCATCACACACACACACACACACACACACACTCACACACCCACACACACATTCATACACTAGGGACAATTTTCCAAGGTGCCAAACAACCTACCGTGCATGTTTTTGGACCGGGAGGAAACCGGAAAACCCGGAGAAAAACCCGCGAGGCACGGGGAGAACATGCAAACTCCACACACATATGGCTGAGACGTAAATCGAACCCGGACCCTGGCGGTGTGAGGCGAATGTGCTAACCACTAAGCCACCGTGCCCCCTCCCTTCAGTCATTCAAAAAGTTCAAAAGCTTTCAGGATTTTCTCCTTTTAAGAAAAATAAATCTTGATGCTCAATATATGTTATTTCAGTGTGTATTCCTTTCTTTTTTTAATCAATATTAACAATGACAACAGTGGGGACAATGCACAATGTTTTATTGTTCATTGATATAAATAAACCGACAGGGTGAAAAGAGTAAAAGACGTGTGAAAGACTGCATGTAAACAAGGCTAGTTTCTCTGTAAAACACTAGCCACATTTTCAGTCTCAACAAAGTAAAAAGAAAGCGAACATGGTTGAGAAAATGCCTGTTAAAAAAAAAAAAAAAAAAAGATAGAACTACAGATTTGTTTTTATTACATGAGCACCATGTTTTACCTGCAGTACAGTTTGAACCCATTGAGGACCATCAGGAAAGTTGTGAATTTAAAAAAAAAGGTACCATGTGGGCAGTAACCCTAGAACGCATTTTCATTTTTCGGGACAGAAGACTAGGGAAGGAAGCAGTTTTGGCTGAGTCAGGGTGCATGTTTTTGCCTCACACACGATTATCTGATAGTTGACATTGTGGGGACATTCGGCTTCTCCCGCATGCTTCGTGCACAAACTGCAACATGGGTTTTTTTTTCATAGCGATTATTAGTGGTATTAGTGCTTCATAGTCATGGAAATATTCACACACACACGAGATTAGAAAAACTTCAGGTGAGAATTTGGGTTCCTGTGCAAATGTTTAGATCCGGTCTTTCAGAGAAATCTTTTTAAAAAAATAGATGTTCTGACTCAAGTTGCCTGATAAACTCATTGGTTATTATCTGCAGGATGTGTGAATACATCTGTAGTATGAAGCATTTAATCCCCTCCCCCAAACCCCCCCTCAGTCGAAGCTTTGCAGACTTCTCTGTAGCCAACGCCTGCAGGACTCGTGAGGGGACGTTTTAAAAGCAGCCTAATACTGTAGCTTTTTGGGAATCTCCCATGGGAATGAGTCACGACCGAAGTGGCCATACGCAGCCGTCCTCTGATAAATGGGCTTCTTCAGCTGCAGATCCCTAAAAAAACACAAGTATAGCGGCCGTCAGAGACTAATACACAACACGTGACCCACTAAACCTGAAGTATGAATCACACATTAATGCAGCAACTTAACACCTAAATAAAGCGACATTTCATTTGCTTGATAGTAGAAATATGAGCATTTCTTACTAGCACTGGTTTGTTCATTATACTAAACCGGACAAAGTTTGAAACCCATGCATATGAGATCCAATAAGATCAAGGGAAACCGTGGGTCAGTGCAAGACAGGCAGGTCAATAGCATTGCGTAAACATTTTGTAAACAAAAAGTGCCATCAGAGACCTTAAAAATGTTCATTAAATACAATAGTTCAACATTCATAGGCAATAATAAAGAGTATATGTATATATGTATAATATGTATGTATGTATGTGTGTATGTATATATATATATATATATATATATATATATATATATATATATATATATATATATATATATATATATATATATATATACACACACACACACACACACACACACACACACACATATATATATATATATTTATATTTCATTCATTCATATTCTATATTCTACCGCTTTTATCCGATCTTCCCTCGGGTCACGGGGAGTCTGTGCCTATCTCAGGCGTCTATGGGCATCAAGGATACACCCTGGATGGAATGCCAACCCATCGCAGGGCAAACACACACACACACACACACACACACACACTCACTCACATACACTAGGGACAATTTTCCAAGGTACCAATCAACCTACCATGCATGTTTTTGGACCAGGGGTGAAACCGGAGAATCCGGAGAAAAAACCCCCTGAGGCACGGGGAGAACATGCAAACTCTACACACACGTGGCCAAGACGGGAATCGAACCCGGATCCTGGCAGTGTGAGGCGAACGTGCTAACCACTAAACCACTGTGCCACTATACTGAACATAGGATAGTGTATATTCCACTGCAAATATGGAATCAATTATATGGGGAAAATAAGGCATTACACCACTGCATATCCTTCCTACAAGATTGGTGAATAAAAGTGACACAAAGCAGGTTTTTAAAATTTTTTTTACCTCACAATGACGCCTGGACGAAGGTCAAAGTTCTTCCTTACAATCTCCAACAGTTCCTTCTCGCTCTTCTTCGACGTGCCGTAATGAAAAATGGAGATGGACAGAGGATGAGCCACACCGATTGCATAGGACACCTGGAATACAAAAACAGATTATGTGTTTTTGTTTGTTTGTTTGTTGTGTTTGTATTGGTTGCCGGTTTCCCATCATTGCATATCGAAATACCAAAGAATTTCCCTCACTTGTACGAGGACACGCCTGCAGAGTTCAGCTTTGACCAGAGACTTGGCCACCCAGCGGGCGGCGTAGGCGGCTGAGCGGTCGACCTTAGTGTAATCTTTCCCAGAGAACGCTCCTCCGCCGTGGGCACCCCATCCTCCGTACGTATCGACGATGATCTTACGGCCTGTTAATCCAGCATCGCCCTGTTTAACGCAACCAGAGGGGGGAAGGTTTTATTTATCATTAATACAAAAATAACTATACAATTAATAATTTAATGTTTTTTTTTATCATTTTGTATTATTGTGTGTAAACTCAAAAGCAGCCTATGAGGTATCAAGTCTTGTTTTCTTCCTTCTGATATTTGACGTTTTTGTAATAAATGTAATATATTAATATATAATGTGTATATATGTATATGTATATGTATATGTATATATATATATATATATATATATATATATATATATATATATATATGATATAATATATAATATAAATGTAATAATGTAATTATTGAACCCTGACTGGAATGTAAGGGTTAAATCACCTGAGGTCCTCCGATGACGAAGCGTCCGCTCGGCTGCAGGTGGTAGATGGTGTCATCGTCCAGATAGACACAAGGCACCACTGCTTTAACCACCTTCTCCTTCAGGGCGTCACGCATCTCATCCAGGCAAATGTCCTCGTCGTGCTGCACCGAGATCACGATTGTGTGCACGCGCACTGGCAGCATTGCACCATGGTCCTGCCGATACTGCACGGTCACCTGAGGGTGGAAAATATACATGTTTCAGTAGAAGGTAAAGTAAATAATGTTGACCTTTTATGAGCCGAGCTATATCGGGTGATGATTCTTCTCTGGTATTCAATTTTAGCTTGTTGTCTTTTTTTCCTTGACACTGCACTTAATGTCCAAATATATATATATTTTTTTTACTTTTATGAGATTTTACGAGATATCAATTTATTTCCTGAGTTACAACTGTTTTTGTTGACTAACCATTTTATTTATTTGCAAAGTATTAAATCAGTTCTAACAGACACCATTCATTCATTCATCCTTCATCTTCTACCGATATACCGCTTTATCCGATCTTCCCTCGGGTCACGGGGAGTCTGTGCCTATCTCAGGCGTCTATGGGCATTAAGGCAGGATACACCCTGGATGGAATGCCAAACCCATCGCAGGACACACACACACACACACACACCACACACACACTAACACACACACACACTCACACACATTCACACACATACACTAGGGACAATTTTCCAAGGTGCCAATCAACCTACCGTGCATGTTTTTGGACCGGGGAGGAAACCGGAGAACCCGGAGAAAAACCCCTGAGGCACGGGGAGAACATGCAAACTCCACACACACATGGCCGAGACGGGAATCGAATCCGGATCCTGGCGGTGTGAGGCAAACGTGCTAACCACTAAACCACCGTGTCCCCCAACAGACACTACATTTTTCTTAATTATTTTTATAGACGGAAACATTTTTGTCCTCCAGTAGAAATGAATTGTAAGTTGGTGCCACTAAAATCTCACCTGGGTCTTGGAGTCCGGTCGGAGCCAGGGCAGGACACCGTTGCGACGTAGCTCGGCCATTTTGGCATTGAGCTTATGGGCCAGAATGATGGTGAGGGGCATGCACTCTTCCGTTTCATCGGTGGCGTAGCCAAACATCAAACCCTGGGGGGAAAAAAAAAGTACATGAGTGCATGAAAGATCAAAATGTACAGTAGCTCACAGGATCCAATTACTATCCCTGTAGTTCCACCCATGAGCTGCCCCCCCCAGAAGGAGGCATTCCAGTCTGTGTGTCCAAATCAAGACATAAACACATGATCACATCCACCCATGGAAAAGTTACAAATAGATGCCAAGCTATCAGAGGAAGGCAAGACGTGTAACCATTTAAGCCCTTTTAACCGCACGCTGCTGTAATATGAGAGCGATGTGTCGTTTTAAAATGATCTAGTACTTGGGATCCATATTCGATTTACTGACCTGGTCCCCTGCACCAACGTCCTCCTCATTACGGTCCAAGTGAACTCCCTGGGCGATGTCTGGAGACTGCTGCTCCAAAGCAACTAGCACATTGCACGTTTTGTAATCGAAGCCTAAGAGGAAAGAAGAACACAAGGTCACCGAATGAGCATTATAACTATTATCCATGGTAGAAAATACTGACCAATATTGTGATAACACTACAATGTCAGTAATGTCAGTTACAAGCCAGGTGTAAACGGGGTGACGATTTTGCTCTGGTATTCAACTTCGGCTTTTCTTTATCACTGAAGTTAGTATTCATTCAATATGTGATTTTTTTTTTTTTTTACTTTTATTCACTGTATATCAGAGTCATAACTGTTTTTGTTGACGGACCAATTATTTTATTTTTTAAGAAAAGTATTAAATCTCTTCTAAAAGACACTATATTTTTTCCTTCATCTTTTCATAGATACCAACACCACAAAAAAACAACTTTTTTTCCTCCAGCAGCAATAAAAATAATAATATACATTTTATTAGAAAATATATAATAATAATATAATAATAATATAATATATAATCGATATATATATATATATATATAATAATATATAATAAAAATAATAATCACTAAAATATTATCTCACCTGGGTTTATGCGATTTATTTTATACAGTTTATGCGACATACGTAGAAGGTTTGCAAGAATTATACCGAGCATAAAAATAAAAAAAATCTCTATCTTCAAATTTCTTCATTTTTAGACCACATGATTCCTCACAAGAATCTTAAAGATTCATGAAGTTCCTGTACAACTATTAATCATTAAAAAGGACACGTCAATAGTGGGTACGTTTCTATGAAAAAAAATTGTGTAAAACTTACGCAAATCGCCATATTTCCGGAAAAAAAAATGTTGCGAAATGACGACGTTTCCAGTCACCATATCATGCGACTAAAACTCATCGTCTCGCGATGTCGCGCAAAAAAATTAATCAGGGCAGGCTTGCATATATCGCAACCAATCGCATGCGACCTTGAAATGCGGGGAAAAAACTTTCCAGCTTTCTTTAAAAAAAATAAAATAATAAATAATAAGTTAAAAAAACCTCATGCAAACGTAAAACCTTTTTGGCGATACATGCGAGTTTTTTCTAATTTGACGGGTTTCCATTGGGCGTATTTTCAACTTGCTATTTAAATTTGCGCATTTTCCAGCAGCAATAAATTATAAGTTTGTGCCACTAAAATCTTAATCTCACCTGGGTTTTATGCAATTTATTTATACAGTTTTATACATGTTTATTATATGCTATGATATATAGATATCATATATATATATATATATAAAAATAAAAAAAAGGATTCTCTATCTCAAGATTTTTAGACCACATGATTCCTCACAAGCAGCTTAAAGATTCATGAAGTTCCTGTGCAACTATTAATCATTAAAAAGGACACGTCAATAGTGGGTACGTTTCCATGAAAAAAAATTGCGTAAAACTTACGCAAATGTCGAGATAAAAACAACCGTTGCGAAATGACGACGTTTCCAGTCGCCATATCATGTGCCTAAAACTCTTCGTCTCGCAAAAAAATTTATTTGGCAGGCTTACATATATCGCAGCCAATCGCACGTATATCATGTGACCTTGAAATGCAGGGGAAAAAAAACATTCCAGTTGTCTAAATAAATGAATAAACACCTAATGCAAACGTTTTTGCGATACATGAGAGTTTCTGCGAGTTTGACGTGTTTCCAATTCGCTATTTACATTCGCGCATTTTGAAGGGTAATGGAAACGCACCTAATTGATAATGCATCCGATATAACGTTCCAGTTTGCACACCAGCCACACTCACTAAATCGGAGTTACGGGTCGTTGTTGTGTTTTGCTGTATTTATGGTTATATTATGTTATGTTTATTGTTATGCACTGTCTTGACAGTCTGTTTTGCTTTGCGCTGTTTGCACCATGTTGCACATGATGCACTTTATGTGGCTAGGACAAACTTAGTCTAGTCCTCGGCCTTGTGTCCTTGTAGCTCTTTGTTGTGTTGAGTGTTTGTTTTTGTTTTTATGGCACCAGGGTCCTGGAGAAACGTTGTCTCATTGCACTGTGTACTACTGCGTCAGCTATATATGGTTGTAATTGACAATAAAAAAACCTTGACTTGACTTGATTGACAGGTTGGTTTTCTTACAACTCACCACTCACTTGTGCATCATCACCAGTATTGGGAAGTAACTAGTTACATCAGGGGTGGGCAAACTACGGCCCGGGGCCACATCCGGCCCCTTGGTCCTTTTAATCCGGCCCGCTGAACTGCTTCGGCTTCTTTGCCGCACCAGAAGAAGACCGCAAGTATAACCGCACCGCAGCGCTGACATTGTTGTTTTATTTTTTGTTTGTTTCTTTTCCCTAAATAAATAGAATATCCTTATTCTTTTGGCATAATAGCATAATGAACATGATATCATTTACTTTACAAGTGGAAAAAATTAATATTGAACATAAGTTATGTTCAACGTTATTGTTGGTTCGGCCCACGAACACACCACAGGTTCTCTTATGTGGCCCTTTGGAAAATATAATTGCCCACCCCTGAGTTACATGTAACGGCGTTACGCAATTTAATTACAAAATAAAAGTATCCGTTACAGCGGGGAAAAAAACACGTAATTAAATTAGAAAATGTTGACGATTGCAAATGCCAACGACCACCGCTTAACACTGATTATATCATATAAATTCTAAACAGTCTGGAAAGCGGTTTTGGCACAGTCAGCACTGTTCGCGCTTTACAAATCAATCCGAATTTAAGTGCATTATTTGGATGCACAAAACAGCCTATTCTTCAGCACCTTCCAGCGCGCGCTGCTGGAAGTTCCTCGCACGAGCGGTCAACTCCAACCACGAGACGCGCACGTGCGTGTTATTAATTATTTATTTCAAGGGGGGGAGGGGGGGCGGGGAAACGTTTTTCAATCCCCGCATGCGCAATCTCTCCACTCTGCGCGCGCAAAAAAAAAAAACAAATCCGTTCGCTCGAGCGAAAATCTTTCCCGGATTTTTGTTGTTGCTGTGGGCGTGTCCAGGTGGCGGTCCCTCAATGCTCGCTCATCATTGGCCAACACATTCTACCGGAAATGAACTTTGATTGGCTGCCCGACACGGTGACTAGGCGCAGTTCTCGGTATTGCATCAGTGAGTCATTTGCTTTGATGATGTTTCCGATTGATAGCGTTGCAACACACTATATTACGTAATACATGCGCGAGCTGCTTCATCAACATTGATATTAAGTTCTGGAAAAATAAAAATAAACATTTCCAAATTGTGCAGTATTATGATGCTGAATAAATGGAGGTCAATACTGGTGTAATAAAGGCCATAAGGACATATAATAACACAGTCACATGCACTGCTACTACTACAGTGTTATACAACGTTAGAAAATAGTGCACTATTCGTGCATATCTGTGTAATAAGGAGTTTGATGTGCGAGACATGGAAAGATTTCGACAGAATTGGTTCCTGCCCCGAACACTGACTTGCCTGCACGGATTTGTGAATTTGTTCCCCCAAACCAGTTTATCATTATATACCTTTAGACGAGTCGTCATAGCCGATGTGCTTGACAGTGTCCCGGACAATCTTCTGGTAGTCCTACGTAAGCACGAGATGTCACTTCTCCTACCAGCAGGATCATCCCGGTCTTGGCCACCGTCTCTGTACAATGAGACAGAGATTGAGAAAACACATCTGTAGACACTTCAAAAGGAGGCTTCTTATGTCAAATCCATGTCACTTACCGCATGCCACTTTGGCATCTGGGTCTTGCTTGAGATGGGCATCAAGGATGGCATCACTAATCTGGTCACAGATCTTGTCTGTTAAATGCAAAGAGAGAAAAGGGAGGAAAAAACAAGTATAAGTATGTTTATGAAGAGTGCATAGGATGTGAACTTGGACATGAACTAGTTAAAGGTGTTCTCAGGCCTGGTACATAAGCCTTATTCAAAGAGCAAGTTGTGGACTTGATCATAAGTGTAATGAATGTTGAGAGACCCTTCATAATACACACACACACACACACACACACACACACACACACACACAGATATACAGTCCGAGAATAACTTCATGTTAGAAGGGGGGGGTGTGTGTGTGTGGGGGGGGGGTTGCAAGAGCCTTTCCTTCGACTTTGACCTCAGCATTTTCATTTTCTTAAATATAACAAATATTAAAATATATAAATATAATATATAAACATGTAGGTCAGTCACATGCTAACTCGTTTAGCGCGCTCTTCTCTCTCTCTCCTCTCTCCTCTCTCTCCTCTCTCTCTATCTCTCTCTCTCTCTCCTCTCTCTCTCTCTTTTTACAATGAAGCGCAGGACAGCGTGGTCCCACCCGACGGTATGGGTATATGTGTGTAAGAGACGAGGACTTTACCCGGATGTCCCTCTCCCACCGACTCGGAGGTAAATAAGAAGCAGTCTTCATCAATGAAGCCGTTGTGGTAGCCGTTCATTTCTCCGTTCATGGTTCTCTCCCACGTTTCCACGTTTCTAATAACCGGCGCGTGCTCCCGTCCCGACGATCAGCCGCAATGCTTCCCTGGCCTCGTGCAGCAGTCCGTCCCGCGTGCTCCTAGCGCAGACTTTTTTAGCCCGGTCTTTTCCTGACGTCACGAACTCCGCTCCACCCCCCGACACTGCGAGTAATGGCGACACCGTGAAACGCTTGCCGACCACGTGTGTAGGAACAAATGGCTCATTTATGATCTTTTTTTTCTCGTCTACTAGAGACCCCTAGTGGTACAGGGAGCACTGTGACGTCACCCTCCCAGACACACACCCCCACCCACACCCAACACACACACACACACACGCATAGATATATAATATATATATATGATATATATATATATATATATATATATATATATATATATATATATATATATATATATATATATATATATATGTATGTGTGTGTGTGTGTGTGTGTGTGTGTGTGTGTGTGTTGGGCGTAATGTAATGGCGTTTCGTAATTTAATTACAAAATAAAAGTTAAATACAGTTACTCTTGAAAATGTTTTTAAAAGTTATATATATAATATATATATATATATATATATATATATATAATCTTGTAATGAGTGCCATAAAGTAATTGAAAAATTACATGACATTACATGTCGAATAGTAATCTGTAATCTATTACATTTCCAAAGTACCTTTCCCACACGTTATTTATTATATATATATATATATATATATATATATATATATATATATATATGACACTTCTTTGTGAATCACAGTGAATAATGATAAATGTCCAAAAACAGGTCGATGAAGTGGTCGTGCCATTGTGTAACCTTCGCCACATTTTACCTCTTTCTTTAATCACATGATATATATATATATATATATATATATATATATATATATATATAGATATATATATATATATATATATATTGCATAAAGTAACCTGAAAGTTGACAGGGTTTTTGGTTAGATGCCCTCTTATCCAGTGCGACTTCCAACTGAGTTGAGGGGTTAAAGGCCTTGCTCAAGGGCCCCACTAGTGGCAAATTGCCTGCACCATTTGGCTGAAGGTGAAACAAATGACCAATAGTTCACTGAACATTGCGGTGTTCAGTGTTAAATGTTCCAGTAGTAATATTTTATATATCAATCCAAAATTTGAATGGGCACCAAGGCAGAGTGGATAAGACCGGGTGGTGGGGTCATATCATCTGGTTGTAGGAAGTACTCTAACTGGACAAAGTGGTGTTTGCTTATGTACTTACTTTAAGATAAGTAAATAAACATTTAAGGCATTACAGTAATACAACCTAGTGTTGCAAAAGTGTGAACTACAATTACCGATCCATCAAAGAGCAATAGCGTGATCATTTGTGTCAACAGAGACACAACCCTGACCAGAGGTCAGTTGTAGATGATTGACCAATTTTACCAGCGTTGTGTCTCTGCTATGATGAGTTGTAATCATGACTCATACGTTTCATGAATGTAATTCCTTCGTGAGCGTAACTGTTTTGCTACAACCTTTTCTGCAATCTTTAAGATAAAGGTGTGATAATGGCCTACAGCTGACAAGGGTCAAGTTTTTTAATCGGATGTGTCAATAGAAATCAATTAGAGGGTTATTATTGTTTCAGGTATTATTTGTTCGAGGAAACGCATACATACATGTAGGTACAAATCCATCTCACAGAACAACAAGGATCTACTGCAAGAGGTCAGAGGTCCTCGGCTTGATGGTTTTGGCAGAACAAAGTAGGATCTGCACAATATTAGGCAGGTTGCTTTAATGATTTAAATGGCGAATGTAAAAAATCAAATAAAGCACGTCCTGAAATCGAGGTTAAAAGCTTTATATTATACTATACATATATTTATATTATATAGTACTTTTTGAAAGGGGCACGGTGGCTTAGTGGTTAGCATGTTTGCCTCACACCTCCAGGATCCGGGTTTGATTCCCGTCTCTGCCATGTGTGTGTGGAGTTTGCATGTTCTCCCCGTGCCTCATGGGGTTTTTCTCCGGGTTCTCCGGTTTGCTCCCGGTCCAAAAACATGCACAGTAGGTTGATTGGCACCTTGGAAAATTGTCCCTAGTGTATGAATGTGTGTGTGTGTGCCCTGCGATGGGTTGGCATTCCATCCAGGGTGTATCCTGCCTTAATGCCCATAGACGCCTGAGATAGACACAGACTCCCAGTGAACCGAGAGAAGATCGGATAAAGCGGTAGAAGATGAACGAATGAATGAATGAATGTACTTTTTGAAACGTATCCATTATTATTGTATTTAAGCATTTTTGCTCGCTTTTTTGTATACTCTAGGTTTTTACCTTGTAGATTATTATAAATACATTCATTCATTCATTCATCTTCTACCGCTTTATCCGATCTTCCTCGGGTCACGGGGAGCCTTGCCTATCTATGGGCATTAAGGCAGGATACACCCTGGATGGAATGCCAACCCATCGCAGGGCACACACACACATTCACGCACACATTCTACACTAGGGACAATTTTTTCCAAGGTGCCAATCAATACCGTGCATGTTTTTGGACCGGGGGAAACCGGAGAACCCGGAGGAAAAACCCCCTGAGGCACGGGGAGAACATGCAAACTCCACACACACATTCCCGAGACGGGAATCGAACCCGGATCCTGGCGGTGTGAGGCGAACGTGCTAACCACTACGCCACCGTGCCCATTATAAATACAATTAATAAAAATTATTACAGAAGATAATCAAGGGAAACAATAAAATATAATAAAAATATTAAAAAAATCTCTATTCATGGCATTAAATACAGAGCTACAACATCAAACAATGCATTCTTCCATGCATTTATATTATTGACAATATCTATGGAAAATAATGTGATATTGATAGCTCGAAAACTATATGATAATTCACAATATAAAAAAATATAATGTTAAGTATATATTTTGTTAACATTTAGCCAAATGTAATAATTCATACTTCTTAATAATCCGACTGTTATTCTCAGATCCTCAGAAGGTTGTTTCCATATCGCAATCAAGTGATGTTAAATCCACATATTAATAACATAAGCAGTGAACAAAGTAACACTTTCGAAATTAATCATACAGATTAATCATACAGATAGACTACGTGTTCAAGCTATAATTGTATTTAGGAAGAAAATATATATGACTCATGACAGCTATCTTGTGTGTTTTTGTTGAAATTGAACATCATGGAACACTTAGGAGTGCTTTATCAACCCCTGGGGGTTTCCCTCTGGACAAACATAGGCCTAAACGACCATTTCTGCTACAAGGCAGCAAATATAATTAAGCCAAGTCTCCGTTCTAGGCATAGTCTGTCCTCTTCGAAAAGGCCAGGTCATAATCTGTGCTTTTTGATTCAATTACAATATAGATAACTTTACTTAGGGATGGGAACATCACCTTTCTGTGGGGAAAAAAAACACAACAAAAATCCAGTTACATGAGGGGGAAAAAAAATCAGTTCCAGCCCTAAAGGTTTCTGTGTTCCATATCGTTTTTGAGGCAATCTGATCTTTTCTGCGATACGCCTGGTCCGCGCATTTCATATAACTCTCCGCAAATGGTGCGGTGCTGCTGTATTTATAGCTAAAACACGGCATGTGAAAAGGAACCACGGCCATATAATATAATCTCACTTATCTGTGTCCTGTACACCTGTACACACGCAATCAGTAGTTCACATGATAGCTGGTGGCCAATCGACTTTACTTACCTTTGTCCAACTTACACTATACATATCAAGTCTTAAGATAACTGCTTGGATAACGTGTGTTTCAATGTGAGGTAATGTTGCACGTATACAGTACAAGCAAGGTATATATTATATATATATATATATATATATATATATAGATATATACATACATACATACATCCCAGAGGCACACACACACACACATACACACACACACACACACACATATATATATATATATATATATATATATATATATATATATATATATATATTTATGTATTTATTTATTACATTTTTTTTTCACAACAAACCTGCTTGTACTGCATACGTGCAACATTACCTCACATTGAAACAAGGGGGATGGGGGATAGATAGATAGATTCATTTTGCACTTCAACAAACCTAATTCAAATCTAATCTAATAATTCATTATTTAAATATTAGGTTTATTAATTAAATAATAATAAATAATAATAAATACTTTAAATAATACATATTTTGTACATGAATACATATTTACAATAATAATTGCTGTGGGTTTTATTTTTCAAATAATCCTAAACAGTATTTCTGAGCGAGGTCAGGTGATCAGATTGTAGACAAAATTACAAAATGACTAAACAGGGAATTCTGACAGTGTTAAAGGTTTGCGTTTGTGAGCGTGTGTGTGTGTGTGTGTGTGTGTGTGTTTGTGTGTTTGTGTGTGAAACAGCTGAGTCATAATAAACGTTAGGTCATTGTGTGAGTCCGGCCTGGTTATGTTTGGTAGGTCACAGTGTGCGTCGACGTTAGATTCTGTGGACTGGACCTGACATGTTCATATTGGTTAATAATTGGAAAATTTCCTAAATACATTTCTGATAAAAGTGTTGTTTGTTTCATGAACAACATGAAAGATGTCACTGGTGTTGCATCAGACAACTCTGGACTAATTCTTTCTTAGACATATATAATATTCATTCATTCATCTTCTACCGCTATATCCAATCTTCTCTCGGGTCACGGGGCGTCTGTGCCTATCTCAGGCGTCTATGGGCATTAAGGCAGGATACACCCTGGATGGGATGCCAACCCATCGCAGGACACACACACACTCACACACTTACATTCACACACTAGGGACAATTTTCCAAGGTGCCAATCAACCTACCGTGCATGTTTTTGGACCTGGGGAGGAAACCGGAGAACCCGGAGAAAAAACCCCTGAGGCACGGGGAGAACATGCAAACTCCACACACACATGGCCAAGACGGGAATCGAACCCGGATCCTGGAGGTGTGAGACGAACGTGCTAACCACTAAGCACCCATGCCCCCTCTTAGACATATATAATATTTCCTATTAAAATAAATATTAGTGTGTTTTTTCATCTGCTACACAGAACCGAAGAGATGATGTAAACATTTTCCCAATTGCATCACCCGATGAGTTTTCCCAATTGGCAGCACCCGACGAGTTTTCTCGTATTAGTATTACACGAATGTAACTCAGACTTTGCATTGCATCAGGAATGAGTCATAACTGCCACACACTCGCCAACCCTCTTTATACCCTCGGATATTTTCTTATTCTGGCGATTAATAACATAATTCATTTGCCTGAGCATATTTTGCAGTTCAATTCCATTATTCCCTTTTATTTGTATGTTGTATTTAACGGTGGAGTTTAATTGTCACAAGGCAGCTTTAAAGAAATCCAAACTTTCTGAGCACACATTTTTGAATAAAATAAACAAATTGGGAGGCATGGTGGATTAGTGGTTAGCACATTCGCCTCACACCGCCAGGGTCCAGGTTCGATTCCCGTCTCGGCCATGTGTGTGTGGAGTTTGCATGTTCTCCCTGTGTCTCAGGGGTTTTTCTCCGGGTTCTCCGGTTTCCTCCCCGGTCCAAAAACATGCACGGTAGGTTGATTGGCACCTTGGAAAATTGTCCCTAGTGTGTGAATGTGAGTGTGAATGTGTGTGTCCTGCGATGGGTTGGCATTTCATCCAGGGTGTATCCTGCCTTAATGCCCATAGACGCCTGAGATAGGCACAGACTCCCCGTGACCCGAGGGAAAGATCGGATAAAGCGGTAGAAGATGAATGAATGAAAGAATGAAACAAATTGGCGAAAGGGAGAACTTTCTGGGAATCCTTGATGGGAATTCATCTGCATTTGGGAGACACAGAAAAGTGCAAAGCCTAAATAATACCTTCTTGTAATTGTACAGTGTACTTTATTATCTTATGAACCATATAGAAATAGAGTAATTTCATTATATAATTATGAATTGTATGTAAATATGTATTGTCTTATGAACCATATAGAAATAGAGTAATTTCATTATATAATTATGAATTGTATGTAAATATGTATTGTCTTATGAACCATATAGAAATAGTGAGGATGTGTTAATGTGTTAATCCTCCTATTTCAATGCCTGAAATCTTCCTAAAGTGGGATCTCATCACGAGATGATACACAAATAGAGCTGGATGAATCAGTGTGGGTAGAAAAAAAGACAAAGTGGAGAAGAATAAGCACAGATGCTGTTCATGATATAAACATGTACAAGATGATAATGTTTTTGGATCTCAAATAGCGTAACATTGTGGACTGGATAGATCAGTGGTTCTCAAACTTTTTCTTCAGGAGGGCCCCCTTGTGGAGGGTGGATCCTTTTTGAGGCCCCCAAAAGAAAACTCAAGATGCAAAACATCTGCAAGCTTACAATTTCTACCCCAACCTCTTCTGTATTAACCTTCTCAGCTGAGACACTGCATCATTTGTCTAAAAATGTATCCATTTTAAAGAGTCTTAGCGTTTATCAGCTTGTTTATTGCTAACTGTTCTTTAAAATGTATGTAATTTTTTTTTTTTATATTTATTCTTTTTTTTTACATAGCTTAACAATCCTAACATAAGGGTAAAATATATATATTTTTTAATAATTTTCTAATAATTTCACTGCGGCCCAATAGCGCCATCTGGTGGCCCCAGTTTGAGAACCACTGGGATAGATACATGGGAGTTAAAGTATTTATTGCTTTATAGTAGTAGAGTTGTGGATTTGGTCATGGTGCAGAAAAACAGGCCTCTTTCCATAAGAATAAGTGTGGAAGCTAATACGAGGTATACAGCTAATATTTACTCCGAGGACGCAGAGAGAAAGAAAAAGAGCAGTGAATCAAACATAAACTAAATACACACAGAGAAATCACAGTTTGCATGGACAAGCTGATAGCAATCAGTAAAGCAGGAAAAGGGTCTTTCTCTCATATCCAGCAACATTTTCAAGTCTGTGTTGAACAGTATGTTCGGTGGGTTCACGAGTCACATACGGTCAAGCAGCACAGAGATGTTGGACAGCAGGAGATTATTTTCCATGATGTGCTATTATCCTTAATCCAGAATGGCCTGTGCATGTATGATTTTGGTCTATAGTTAGATGGGTAATTGTGTTTAAGGTCAGGTTTTTAAATCAGGGACTTGATGACTGCATTGATAATAGTATTTAAATACACGGTTGCCCTGCCTTGGCCTTCAACTAAGAAACTGGATGACTTCAAGTCATTTCAAATGATTGCTAGTTCGGTTATAAATTATTTGGTGTTAAGGATACAAGGATTGAACTGAAAACACCAAAATCATGTGGTAACAAACAGTTGTGATGATCACTTTCACTGGATCTGGTGTTTTAGAGCAAAAAAATGAGGACGGTTCTTCGTGTTTTGTGTTGGCCGAGGTGTCCCCCTAGTGGTGGTGTTTAAGCTAAGTTATAAACAGAAAAGAGGGGGCACGGTGGCTTAGTGGTTAGCATGTTCGCCTCACACCTCCAGGATCCGGGTTCGATTCCCGTCTTGGCCATGTGTGTGTGGAGTTTGCATGTTCTCCCTGTGCCTCAGAGGGTTTTTCTCCGGGTTCTCCGGTTTCCTCCCCGGTCCAAAAACATGCACGGTAGTCTGATTGGCACCTTGGAAAATTTCCCTAGGGTGAATGTGTGAGTGTGTGTGATTGTGTGTGTGTGTCCTCGTGGTTCCTCATGTGAGTGTCAAGGAGTTCTTTAAACAGAAAAGAGGGGGTTCAGTCCGTTTTGGTGTGTCAGTTTTCATGATTTAGTCGGTTATAAATTATTCATTCTGCATAGTTGCAACGACCCTTTCCCTTGTGTCAGGTTTGATGATCACTTTCCGGACGGTGTAGCAAAAAAAAAGGTTCTTGGATTTGTCCCCCAGGGTTCGGTAGGTTGGAGTCGGTTAGCATGTTCGCCTAACACCTCCAGGATCCGGGTCGATTCCTGTGGCCATGTGTGTGTGGAGTTTGCATGTTCTCCCCGTGCCTCAGAGGGTTTTTCTCCGGGTTCTCCGGTTTCCTCCCCGGTCCAAAAACATGCACGGTAGTCTGATTGGCACCTTGGAAAATTGTCCCTAGGGTGAATGTGTGAGTGTGTGTGAGTGTGTGTGTGTCCTGCGATGGGTTGGCATTCCATCCAGGGTGTATCCTAACTGCCTTAATGCCCATAGACGCCTGAGATAGGCACAGACTCCCCGTGACCCGAGGGAAGATCAGATAAAGCGGTAGAAGATGAATGAATGGATGAATGATAAAAGCTTTCTACGTTTCCGTTTGAATATTCCGCTTTAAATTTAGTTAAACCTATTCCTGATCAATTGTAATTTATGTATTTTGACTCAAATACCTAAGTGCAAGTTCATTCATTCATTCATTCATTCATTCATTCATTCATTCATTCAGCCATCCACCCATAGCATTTAGCAGACACCCTTATCCAGAGAGACTTGAGCATTTGAGGTTTAAAGGCCTGGCTCAAGGGCCCACTAGTGGCAGCTTAGTAGTGGTGAGATTTGAACCTGCCATCTTCCAGTCCAGAGCCCAATGCCTTTACCACTTCTTACCACCTCTCATCAGCCATCCATCAATTCTATTCAATTCATCCATCTTCTACCACTTTATTCAACTTCAGTCTTGGGTCACGGGGAACCTGTGTGAACCTCAGGCGTCTTTGGGCATTAAGGCAGGATACACCCTGTATGGAATGCCAACCCATCGCAGGGCACACACACTCACGTTCAGATTCACATTCACATACTATTGACGATTTTCCAAGGTGCCAATCAACCTACCGTGCATGTTTTTCGACCGGGGAGGAAACCGGAGAACCCGGAGAAAAAACCCCTGGGGCACAGGGAGAACATGCAAACTCCACACACACACATTGGAGGAGGGAATCGAACCCCCAACCCTGGAGGTGTGAGGCGAACGTGCTAACCACTAAGCCACTGTGCCCTGAGTATAATATTATATAATATTATAATATTATAGTATTGCCTCACAGGTCTATGGTCCTCAGTTTGATCCTCATCTCAGGTTTCCATGTTCTTCACTAGTCCATGTAGGTTTCCAACAAAATGTCATTGATGCCCTGTGATAGAAAAATGTCTCATCCTGCGTTAATCACAGAGCACCATGCACACGTTCATGCCTTTGAACGAGTTTTGAGAGGTTAAAGGAAGCCCCACATAAACAACGAGCTCAGGTTTAAACCAGAGTCTTTGGTGCTTTGGCAACATGATGCAGCTTTCTATACACTAGAAGTGACACAATCCCACTTAGGCCCAGCAGCTGGAAACGTACAGATACTGGAGTATGACATGTTGATTATGATGAATGTTCTCAGTATAGCTTAAAAAGAAATATTTATTTGCTTGCATGCTGTGTGTCCTACTTCAGCACACAACAAACATGCCCTTGTGTGTGTGTGTGTGTGTGTGTGTGTGTGTGTGTGTGTGTGTGTGTGTGTGTGTGTGTGTGTGTGTGTGCATGTGGGCAAATACCGGATGTGAATTATCAGGAAGGTCGTGATGTGGCGAAAAAAAGTATTCATGCTGATTAAATGCTGATTCTTCTTCCTATTTTTCAGATGTTAATGCTCAGTGATATTAGTAGGTGTTTAAATAGGTAGAAGTGCAAACATTAAACATTTAATACAATAGCATTTGCATCTGTATGGAGAGTATTTTTTTATTACATTCATTCATTCATTCATTCATTCATTCTATATCTTACCCCTGTACGGGTCACGGGGAGTCTGTGCCTATCTCAGGCGTCTATGGGCATTAAGGCAGGATACACCCTGGATGGAATGCCAACCCATCGCAGGACACACACATTCATACATTAGGGACAATTTTTTCAAGGTGCCAATCAATCTACCGTGCATGGGGAGAACATGCAAACTCCTAACCACTAAGCCGCTGTGCCCGTTCTGTGTTCATTTTTGCTTATTTATGTTGTCTTATGTGGCACCTTCGTCTTAGTGGGTTTTAAACTGGTTGACGCTAAGGTTGTGGCAGTGAAATTGTACGATCAAGCTAAGGAAATTATTCTTTTTTAAATATTTTTTAAAAATTTGCCAGCCAGCATTGCCAACCTGTGCAATCTATGGTGCATTTGAATAAAATAGAAATATTAAGAACTAATAAAATTATATAATTTTTACGCAACGCACTGCACTGAAAGCTCACCAGAACCTCCGTTGATATAATAATGCACAGGTTAGCAGTGAACACACTCTTAAATGCTAAAACTCTCTGATACATTTTTAGATAGAGGATGCAGTGTCTCTGCTGAGAAGGTTAATACAGAAGAGGCTTGTGTGGAAAAAAACTTACTGCAATCTTTTACAAGTTTTAAAGTAAAATTGTAAGTTTGAGGATGTTTCGCATCATGAGATTTCTTCTGAAGAGGTCTCAAAAGGATTTACCATTACACAAGGAGGCCTCCTGCTTGAATAAGTTTGAGAACTACTGATTTAGAACCTGTGCTCCCACCCCAGTTTCCAACACCAAGCTGGGATATGCGAAGAAACAATTTCACTTTGCCGTAATGTGCATGTGACAAAAAAAGTTATCCTGAAGCTTCTAATCAATCCAGAGATTAAACAAATTGGGTTTTTTGTGTGCCACTATCTCTAGCCTCTTTAGCTGACCCAGCACCTATTATTACATTCATCGGAAAATATTTGTAAGATGAAATCGCACTGCATCATGATGAACGTATTGGATACTTCATGTTTTAGAGTATAAACACACAAAAAAAAAAAACGAGACTGGCTTCACACTGACGAGGATTTATTTTCTCATGGACACAACAGTTCGACAACATCGGCCAAATCCATCGGCTTCCATCACAACAAACCTCCATCCATTACATAAACGTATATCTATAAAGGATATGCTCTCAATAGAATCTGGAATAATTTTCAATTACATAATACATTACAGAATAAATATTATCTGATTCAACATAATACATCCGTTAAGATGATTAAGATAATATAAATAGAAAAGGAAAAAAAAACGGAAAATAAGGGCAAGTCACATCTTAGAAAGGCAACTGAAATGAGTTTAGAAAAATCAAGATTTTTGCTACTGCTGTATTCTATCCGGGTCACGGCACCATCTCTTTTTAAACTTTCATCCAGGGAAGACCAGGAGACTTAATGCCTGCAGCTCTGAAGCACTAAAGGCTGGTCGGCAATAAAGACTAGTGCGGGAAAGATATCCGAGTCTCCTGGTCGTCCCCGAATAAAAGTTTTCCAACAGATGGTGCCGTGACCCGGACAGAATTCTCTCACTACAGAAGTCTCCTGGATAAAAAGTTTCCAACAATCCAAAAAGAAAAAAATGAATAAATAAACAACAACAATAATTTTTTTTCCATTTGACCCACCTTTATACAAATGAAGCATTATACTATTTATAATTTAAATAAAAAAATCTGCCTATTTATAATGCCTCCAAGACACTGGCCAGCAGAATGGCATTCTGCATATAGTACATATAATGGCATAAAAATATAAATTAATGCACATATACATACAATATTATGTTATATCACATCATTTTCTCTTTTTTGGCATTGATTGTCTATCCATTGACATAAACAATTATAAATAAGACTATTCTGCAGAGACAAGAACGGTTAAAGATCCTTAACCATACACTGATGCCTGTAGGTGAAGTAACCTGTAGATTTTAAGAAAGAAAGAAAGAAAGAAAGAACACATGTCTATATATACCTATTATAGTAATCAATTAATACAGACTATAAATATATCCTGTTTTTCTAAAATGTGGTCCAAATCCCATAACAGAAAGATTACAGCAGAATTGTTTGGGAGACAACATTGGTGCAGCCTGAAATGCTTTGCTGCGCTCAGGAGGACGTTTCAAAAGTTACAAACATGTTTTTAGACCCGAAGCACCGTTAGCATACAGCTGCCACTGTTTTTAATACAGCAAGGACATTTAACAATGCAAGAATTTCCTCTGGATCAATCAGGCCTTAAAATGAATTTGGATAAAACAGAGCTAACAGCTCCGATGCCACAAAACTAGCCGCTAACAATGTTTGCTAATGAGCTAATGAGCTAAAACGTGTCACGCTCTTTCCTGAAGGAATTATTTTCAGGGTTTCACTGCAATCTTTTGTGACTGGAAGCATGGCTATGATTATTATGCCTCCCCCCCCCACAAATATATTTTTGTACTGGTCCACAATGAGGGGGAGATGGGAAACGGTAGCACAAAACGACATGAAACGCCTCAAAACCTTTTTGAAGAACACACATCGTTCATTTTTTTTGTTTGTTTGGTAGTTTTCCACATTGCAGCACGAATGGAATGAATCCCCGTGACATCCGCGTCACACACACATACAAAACACGTAAACACTTACATTGCACACTGAGTATTAGTATTCCTGATCCTAAACGACAGTGCACTGAGATTTACCAGCTATTAGACTACAGCTACTGAAAACAGCACTGGGAACCTCTAATCAGTGGAACGAGAGAAAGAAAAAACATAGAGAGAAATAGAGAGAGAGAGAGAGAGAGAGAGAGAGATCTTCACACATTGGACGTCCTAGAAATTACCACACGACACAATGACAGAATCCCCACAGTTCTAGCTACAGCGGTGACGTAGCGTCGCGTCGTAATTACATTTACATTTACAGCATTTGGCAGACGCCCTTATCCAGAGCGACTTACAACTGAGCAATTGAGGGTTAAGGGCCTTGCTCAAGGGCCCACTAGTGGCAGCTTGGTGGTGGTGGCGTTTGAACCCATGATCTTCCGGTCCAGAGTCCAACACCTTAACCATTGGGCTACACCACCTCCCCATAATTCAGATCCAAATCTAACCCGACTTTCTTCCAAACATCGAACTAAATGAATATTCTCGTATGATCTATTCACAGACTACGACTATGCTTTTTTTTTTCTCACCTACCATCCATTTAGACATCGGCCTTCAAGATTCTCATATTTCTCAGAAGGGAAAAGGGAAGGACATGAGGTTTTCTGTCATGACTTGAGTTTTCGACATCTGCAGTGAGAGGAATATTACTACAGAAAAGCAATTATATTGCAAGGGTTCAATGGTATAAATGCAGCGATCTAAGGGGTATAAATCCAGCTCGACCGCTCCTGATATAAAGATCGGGTCCTTACCTGTGGTAGTAAACTTAATAATAATAATTCAATCCAAGAAACAAGTCCTGATTGTTCAGTAATATAAAATCGAAATGCTTTCCATAAACTGGCTGATGTGTGCTCCAACCTGGAGTGCTTGGGTTTCATGATTAGTGCGGTGGTCAGCAAAGGTATTTGCGTCAGCAAAAGAAACCCGCCAGAATCACTCTGGAGCTTCAGCAAACACCACTGCAGTGTTTTTAATACATAAAAAAAAAAAAACAAAAGTAAAAAATATTTTTAGCTAAATCATCCCTTTGTATCATGGTAAAAAAAAAATTTAATTATTGTGCTTTAATCTTATCGTTAAAATTGGGGGAAGAAAACGTTTGGCGCTTGGCACAAAATCCCGCAACACAGACAAAGACTTTACCATCCCCGCCCGACCTCCTAGGGGGCGCTACTGAAGGTCTAACTCCTGTCCTGCAACATAGACGACATCACGAAACGGAGAAAGTGACAATCCTTCATCGGCGTGCACGTTTAGGAAGCTTGTGTCTTTCCGCCGTTGTTCCCTGAGTTTGAGTCATCTAAAGTGTCGCACGTTTTAACGGGGCTGCCGTGCTTTGAGCTGGACGCAGAATGGGAAGAGTCGTGTCCTGATCGGTGTTTGTGGAACGCCCCCTCCTGCCCGGTGGGTGTGGCACTGCGGCTGCTGCTGCTGCTGCTGCCCTTCTTCACCTCATCCTCGGAGGTAAAGTCGGAGCTGTCAGAGGGACTGAGACCAGCCGTGCTGGAGGTAGGCAACTGGATCTGTAAAATAAATAGAACATTCATTCATTCATTCATCATTCTATCTAATACTCTCCCGCTTTATCCGATCTTCCCTCGGGTCACGGGGAGTCTGTGCCTATCTCAGGCGTCTATGGGCATTAAGGCAGGACACACCCTGGATGGAATGCCAACCCATCGCAGGACACACACACACACTCACATTCACACACACATTCATACACTGGGGAAATATTTCCAAGATGCCAATCAACCTGCCATGCATGTTTTTGGACCAGGAGGAAACCGGAGAACCCGGAGAAAACCCCCTGAAACACGGGGAGAACATGCAAACTCCACACTCACATGGCCAAGATGGGAATCAAACCCGGACCCTGGCAGTGTGAGGCGAACGTGCTAACCACTAAACCACCGCGCCCCTCATAAATAGAACATTTCAAGTAAACACTTCTGTTTTTCAGTGAACAGAAACCGACTTGTACCCTGTCAATGTCAGTACCCTGGTTTATGACACAAATCTTTACACTCTAGATCAGGAGTGTGAAACACATCGTCACTGTGGGCCACATCAGCATTATGGTGGGCCTCGTAGGGCCAGTTGTAACTATAAGACAGTATATAGTCTTTAATGAGAGTATATAAACATAAGGTTTTCCTCCTTGAAGCACAAACACATCTTTCTTGGAAGTGCCTTACATCTGCATCAATTTTTTGCTTCCTGGACATTTTATAGCAATTTCTCAATTGTATGGCAAAAAAAACGCCCTTGGTAAAACACAATGTGGGATATGCTGCACTCTAGTGGCAGGATGGCGTCACTTCACGTGTGTAACATAGTCTCATGCATTGTGGGAGTTTATTGTCAATGCACACTTTAAAGCAGAATATCCTTTTTTTTTTTTACTACAATCATACACGTTTTAAGCTTCTGTAGGCCACATAAAATGACGTGACTTTGTCATTCTAATCCGTCCCACAAAAGATCGGTAGAGAATTGTCCAAATCAGATCATATCATAATTATGACTGCAGTCATTTGACCTTGTCCTGTAATTGCCTGACATTCCACCAGGTGGCGCATTAAGCACGGGGATATATTGAGTATTAGCGTTAATTACTTTTATATGTTTATGTTTGATATGTATGCATCTGGTGCTGGACTGGCCTATCCGTCAAAGTCAATGTGGCCCCTGAGCCAAAAAGTTTGCCCCCCAATGGTTCTAAAGCATCAATGTGTCACATGACACATGTGCCATAGAAGAAAGCTATTGTAATTAAGTAGAACTGAAGCAGAACTAAAACGAAAACACAAATAGGTGTTTAAAACAAAAAAAGTAAAAAAAAACAAAACAAACAAACAAAAAAAAACTTAAAAAAATTAATAAATACTGCTTGTTGCTGTGACTCAGCAAAAATAGGTTTTTGAGACCATGAGTCAATACACACATGGACATAACAGTCCGTATGTGCGTCGGGTATACAAGTTGTAATTTGTATCGTGAATCTTATCACATTACCTCAGTAGCTGCTTCGTCTCATATATGTCTTATAACAAAGTATTGTATATCGCTGGCTGTGCATCGAGACTCGACGCCTCGAGATGCTGTTACCTGGAACGGCTCGGTAACGCCAACAACGGAGTTCATATTGTTGCTGTAGTAACCCAATATGTAGTCGCCGGGTTCCTTGGGTAGCTCCTCCTCAGTGAAGGTGACCTGGGAATGAAACGCTGAGGTGAAAAATGCCATCGATTTCACGCTGGGTGTTAATGGTTTCAGGACTTACGTGGTGCTCCTGCCTCAGGTAATCTGATTCCTCCTGTTTGGCCCAGGCGTAACCTACATAGTCTTTATGATGTTTAAATCCAACCTGAAAGAAAGAAAGAAAGAAAGAGCAAGAAAGAAAGACAGAAAGAAAGAAAAATAGAAAGAAAGAAAGAAAGAAAGAAAGAAAGAAAAGACAGAAAGAGAAAGAGAAAGATAAAGCGAATAAAGAAGTCAGAAAGAAAGAAAGAAAGAAAGAAAGAAAGAAAGAAAGAAAAAGAAAGAAAGAAAGAAAGAAAGAAAGAAAGTCCTAAGAGAAGCGGAAGACAGAAACCGAAAGAAAGAGAGAAAAGAAAGAAAGAAAGAAAGAGAAAGAAAGAGAAGAAGAGATCTCCCTAAAGCTCCCTCCCTCAAAGAACGCCCTCCCGAAAGCCAAAGAGAAAGAAAGAAAGATCCCTCTCTCCCTCCCTCTCTCCCTCCCTCTCCCCCCCTCTTTCTCTCTCTCTCTCTCTCCCTCCCGCGAAGAAAGAAAGAGAGAAAGAGAGAAAGAAAAAAGAGCTCCCCGAGAAGAAAGCTCTCCCGAAAGAAAGAAGACGCTCCCTCCCTCTCTCCCTCTAGCCCGACCCCTCCCTCCGCTCCCTCCCGAAAGAGAAAGAAAAGAGAAAAGAAAGAGAGAAGAAAGAAAGAAAGAGAGAAAGAAAGAAATCCCGGAAAGAAAGAAAAACCCGAGCTCCCTAGAGAGTCCTCCCGAAAGAAAAGAAGAAAGAGAAAGAAAGAAAGAAAGAAAAAGAAAGAGTGAAAGAAAGAAAGAAATAGAGAGAAAGAGAAAGAACGAGAGAAAGAGAGAAAAAACATGGAAATAAAGAAAAAAGGAACAGAAAGAAGAAAGAAAGAAAGAAAGAAAGAAAGAAAGAAAGAAAGAAAGAAAGAAAGAAAGAAAGGAAAAAAGCAATGCTTAGAAATTTTCAGAGGTGTTTATATTTGACTTTTGTTTGCTTGTTTGTTTTCTGACCCAACATTACAAAGGCTAATTCACGACATTCTGTGGTTACGATATTTATTCATTCGTTCATCTTCTACCACTTTATCCGATCTTCCTCTCGGGTCACGGGGAGTCTGTGCCTATCTCAAGCGTCTATGGGCATTAAGGCAGGATACACCCTGGATGGAATGCCAACCCATCGCAGGGCACACACACACACACACATTCACACACACATTCATACACTAGGGACAATTTTTCCAAGGTGCCAATCAACCTACCGTTGCATGTTTTTTGGACCGGGGAGGAAACCGGAGAACCCGGAGAAAAACCCCCTGAGGCACGGGGAGAACATGCAAACTCCACACACACATGGCCGAGACGGGAATCGAACCCGGACCCTGGTGGTGTGAGGCTTTGGTTATAAATGTTTCAATTCTTGGTTATGTTCTTTGATATTTAAATGTAAAACATCACACAAAAAGCCATTATAATCTGAAGATAATGATATTACATAACGGCCCCAGGCAGTGTTGGGAAGGTTATTACGGAAATGTAATAGATTACAGATTACAAATGACCCTATTAAAAATGTAATAAGTAGTGTAACTTTTCAATGACTTGATAAAAGTAAAGGAACTCAATACATTTGATTACTTTCATTTGGCCACTAGGTGGCGCTTTAAGTTACTATTCTAAGACAAAAATCGAATTCAAATTAAAATCACGTTTCGGTTGAAAATCACATCGTCTAAAGCGCTGATTTTACTCGGACTTGTTCAGATGTAACCCTATTTGTAATCTTTATCATTTTCATAAGTAACTGTCAATTTAATTACACATTTTGTTCTCTCAGTAACTATAACAAATTACTGTTACTTTTATTTTGTAATTAAATTGCATAACGCAGGGGCATGGAGGCTTAGTGGTTAGCACGTTCGCCTCACGCCGACAGGGTCCGGGTTCGATTCCCGTCTCGTCATATGTGTGTGTGTGGAGTTTGCATGTTCTCCTGTCAGGAGTTTTTCTTGTTCTCCAGTTTCCTCCCGGTCCAAAAACATGCACGGTAGTTTGATTGGCACCTTGAAAAATTGTCCCTAGTGTGAATGTGAATGTGTGTGTGTGTGTGTTCCTCGATGGGTGGCATCTCAGGGTGTATCCTGCCTTAAGCCCATAGACGCCTGAGATAGGCACAGACTCCCCGTGACCCGAGGGAAGATCGGATATAGCGGTAGAAGATGAATGAATGAATAACATAACTCCGTTACATGTAACTAGTTACTCCCCAGGTGAATAATACACATTTGATTGTTGAATCTCTTACGAAGGCATCGTTTGCAATCGTATAACATTCTTACTGATACAACACACCTTGTAAAGTCCGATCCAGTCCCACGAACTCCTGCCATAATTGGGAGCCACCTTAAATTTGACCACGGCGTCAGTGATCTCCTGCCATTCGTCCTCTACGATGAGTGTCACCAATGGGACATCCACCTTGTACGGGAACTGTAAAGAGAAGCGTGCGTTACAGTGATCCTCAGGCCTGACGCAATGAAAACCAACTGACCCCCGTCACGCCCCCCCCCAACCCCCCCCACCCCCCTCAACGTTACCTGCAGGGTGAAGACGGAGGAGACGGGCTTGTGGTCGCTGGCGGTGTATTCCATGTAGCTGCTGCGGTAGAAGTGCTGCGTGACGCGAGAGTGCCGCTGGTGAGGCCCGATGTCGAGCTGCGCTTGGACGCGCCGCTGGCTGGAGCCATCGGCCTCATGCGCCACAGGATGCGATCAGTCCATGCAGGCTTGCGTTTTTTTTCCCGCTAGGATAGAAATATGACGTGTAAAAATGAAAATTCTGTTATTCTTCAAATGTGCCTACCCTTGACTTTTTTTATATATTATTATTATTATATTTTTATTATTATTATTATTATTATTTATTCATTCATTCATCCTTATACCGCTTTATCCGATCTTCCCTCGGGTCACGGGGTGTCTGTGCCTATCTCAGGCGTCTATGGGCATTAAGGCAGGATACACCCTGGATGGAATGCCAACCCATCGCAGGGCACACACACATTCACACACACACATTCATACACTAGGGACATTTTTCCAAGGTGCCAATAATATATTATTATTACTATTATATTTTCAGAAAGTCCATGAAACAGGGTGCATGCAAAGTAAACACAGGTTTTAAATTGAATTAAATTTAAAAATAAATAAATAATGGCAGGTCAGGAATAGCAGTATATATAAGAAGAATAGAATAGACTTTATTTGTCATATATACGTTAAAGCACAGTGAAATTGTTTCTTCGCATTGGCCAGCTTGTTTGGAAGCTAGGGTCAGAGCTCCTGGATCACAGACGGTTAAGGGCCATTCTCAAGGACCCAAGGGTGCTAGCTTGGCAAAACTGGGGCTTGACCCCCCCCCCCCTCCAATCAAGAGGACAGCGCCTTAAACCACTAAGCTACTTCCTCCCAAAGGAGACACCATAGATGTCACGGAACACCATATATACATATATGTTTTTGTTCACTTTTGTTCATATAGAATAAAAAAAAAAAAAACATGAATTAGCACGTTCGCCTCACATCTCCAGGGTCCGGGTTCGATTCCCGTATTGGCCATGTGTGTGTGGAGTTTGCATGTTCTCCCCGTGCCTCAGGGGTTTTTTCTCCGGGTTCACCGGTTTCCTCCCCGGTCCAAAAAACATGCATGGTAGGTTGATTGGCACCTTGGAAAATCGTCCCTAGTGTATGAATGTGTGTGTGTGTGTGTCCTGTGATGTGTTGTCGTTCCATCCAGGGTGTATCCTGCCGTAATGCCCATAGACACCTAAGATAGGCACAGACTCCCCATGACCCGAGAGAAGATCGGATAAAGCGGTAGAAGATTAATAACATCTCAGATCTGTTCACCTGGTATCATATGTGTCAGTTCCCACATCGAACTTGTAGGTCGGAGGGAATTTCAGAGGTCCTTCCTGGAAGCCTTCGAGGACCGTCTCAGTGTCTTTGGCCATGTTCAACTGTAAGAAAGACACCAAGAAACACGAAATGGATCGGTGTGTATTTGCCTCTACAGCAACCTTTCTCGCGCCACGGACCCGTTTAATGTTAGACAATATTGTCACAGAGTGGCGTTTAATGTGTATTTGCTTTTAATAAAATAATACGAGCGACATAAAAACTGGTATTTTAATGGCGAATGATTGGTCCCCAAGTGGCGAAGCAGTTTTGAAAGCTTTGTTGTGTCCTCGGTTGCCATTATACGGCGCGGGTTACGGTGTGTGGGAACGACCCATCGCAATAAATCCATATTTCAAATAAGGACTCCTGGTATTGTATGTTAAATACAGCTTTCTTTTTCAGTCATATGATCATCTTCTGTCTCCTCACTGACTCTTTCACCCTGCGCAAAGACACTTTCCAAAGACGTTTGTGTGTTCATGTTGGCTTCAATTTAGCGTTAATGTGTTAGCGCTCCCGGAGCAGCCCCTTTAAGAAGGTAGCGGATCTCGGTAAGTCATGTGACCGAGGCAAGAGTGAGTCATAGACAGATGTGGCGGACATTTTCCAAAATAAAACATCAATCATATATATATATATATATAAAAATAATGTAAGCTATGTATTCTTTCTGTGCGGCCCGGTACCAAAAGACACCATGGACCGGTACCGGTCTGCAGCCTGGGGATTAGGGACCACTGATCTACAGCACAAATGTGGCCCTCCACGTCATTTTGTGTGGCCCGCAAGAGCTTAAAAGGTGTGTGGTTGCCTTAAAACAAGGCCGTGCTGCTTTAAAGTGTGCATTGACAATAAACTACATCTCGCAGTGACGGCATCCAGCCACTAGAGTGCATTGTATCCTACGTCAGCGATTACCGAGGGTGAATTTTTCCAACGAGCGGAATTGAGTCATTTTTCTAGCACGTGAAAAATAGCACGGAATTGAGTCATTTCTGTCCAGGACGTGAAAAATTGACGCAGATGGAAGGCATACTAAGTGAATATTCGAGGAGAAAAAGCGCTGTGTGTTTTGTGTTATGAGGTGACGTCGCTTATCATACACTATATACTGTCTTATAGTTACAACTGGCCCATCGAGGCAGACCATAATGCTGATGTGAGTGTTTACTGTAGCGATAACAAACACATTTTTGCCTGTCATCGACATTCGACTGAACCAATAAGTGACTTCCTGTCACTACAGCCTGCGTCGTGTCTTAGCATTGCTTTTTCCGAGCTCCTAAAGATGATATTGTTAGCCGTTTCTATAGTAACACCTCGAATAGGGACTTGTGTGGAGGACGCTCATTAATGGTGAGGTTTTTAGCGAGAAGCCGTTTTTCTAGCATACACATGGCAGAATGTGAATTGCATTTTCACCCTCTAATATGACAAGCTGCAGATGATTATGTTGCTCAGAAATATTTGCTCGTCTGCTCAACTTTAGTGTGATTTCGAGAGCATGTATTAGGCCGGGTCTTTCTACAGTCTAGTAACAAAAGTATAAACAATGTCCTCTGGAGCACCTGCTTCCTGAACCTGAATCATGGATGATTACAGATCACCGTATATCTATATATATATATATATATATATATATATATATATATATATATATATATATATATATATATATATATATATATATTATAAACTCCATATTATAATATTTAGATAAACGTTCCTTCTTCAAAGTCATGATGCTAAAGGAAATGTGACGAAAGCAGAAATAGTTTCTTACCTGATCTTTTTCCCACAGCACGGACAGTTTGTTATTATCGATAGCGGCTTTAACCACATGCATCTCCAAGTCTTCAATGCGGAAATTCAGGTCCCCAAACCAGAAAACGACACTGAAATTATGTACAATAAAAAAATCAAATGTTGCATCCTCATAAAACACACTTTGTAAAATATTTAAAATGCTTTAAATCCGTACGATGTAGAGCAGGGGTGGGCAATTATAGTTTCTAATGGGCCTAGAGGTGCTTTAGTGGGCCGAACCAACAACAACATTAAACATAACGTATGTTCAATATTAATTTTTTCCACTTGTAAAGAGCGGGACAAGATATGTTCATTATGCTACCAAAAGAATAAGGATATTCTATTTGAGGAAAAG
>JACRUU010000027.1:6389588-6437088 GCA_030449085.1 Kryptopterus vitreolus | reverse complement strand
GGTGTTCCTTTTGTTGTTGTGCCGTGGAAAGACAAATTCTCACATAAATCAAGCTCCACATTGTGCCCTTGATCATCATGCTAATTAGGCACCTCTTTTGCACACAACACACGTCTCGTACAAATAAGTCTAGAGCTGCTTCGCGGCCTTTTAAATACAAGTGCTTCAACCTACAAGTGCTCCTGCCTTTCATAGTATGTGAATAGTAATATATATATATAGATATAGATATATATATATATATATATATATATATATATATATATATATATATATATATATATATATATATATAGAGAGGAGAGAGAGAGAGAGGGGCATGGTGGCGTAGTGGTTAGCAAGTTCGTCTCACACCGCCAGGGTCCGGGTTCGATTCCCGTCTTGGCCATGTGTGTGTGTGTGGAGTTTGCATGTTCTCCCCGTGCCTCAGGGGTTTTTTCTCCTGGTTCTCCGGTTTCCTCCTCCCGGTCCAAAAACATGCACGGTATGTTGATTGGCACCTTGGAAAATTGTCCCTAGTGTATGAATGTGTGTGTGTGAATGTGTGAATGTGTGTGTGTGTGTGTGTGCCCTGCGATGGGTTGAGCATTCCATCCAGGGTGTATCCTGCCTTAATGCCCATAGACGCCTGAGATAGACACAGACTCCCCGTGACCCGAGGGAAGATCGGATTTAAAGCGGTAGAAGATGAATGAATTAATGAATATATATATATATATATATATATATATATATATATATATATATATATATATATATATATATATATATATATCCCTGATGAGGAAGCCTACAGTGATATTGACAAGGGAAAAAACTTCATTACAAACTATGTAACATTGTACAGAACATAAAAAGCATAATACGTGACTTCACTGAAATCCTGTTAATGCAAAGGGTGCTTGTTTCTGGGCTAATATTCCTAATAGTGTCCTATCCAACGCCTCTCAAACCGAGAGATCATTCGCATTGACAGAAACGTGAACGTGAACACACTTCTAGATGAACAGACGGAGATCAAAATGAATCAACAAGTGTATTACCAGGTTGGATAATTTTCCCTTCTGAGCAATAAAGTGGATTTATTTGGAGCGAATAGTTCAAAGTCCATTCGTTTATCAGCATAACCTCAACACGCATGCACACACACACACACACACACACACACACACACACACAGAGCCAGTGAAATTAAGTATGGGGTTAAAATAAAAAAAAAAACTTGTCCTGTCTTGCTTTTCTGTCGAAAATTGTCCATTAATATATAAACTATGTGAATGTATACAATGTGCAGAGAGCAGGAAGAGTCATAGCTATACAATTTAGCCACAGTGTATTGTGTGTGTATTGTGTGTCTGCGTGTGTGTGTATTGTTGCTGACCAATACGTATCCGAATCGGCCGAGCGTCTCCATACAGACTTCACTCCACTGGTCAGTGAAAAGGACATCCTTCAGTCGTTTATTGATCATCGAGTTCACTTCCTGTAACCTTGTATACGGAACAGAAGGAGCGATGAATGATAAGAGTGACTGAATGATGGAAAGACAAGGATTATCTAATACACTGTGTTCTAAACATCCTACTGTTACAGCGGGCTACTCTTACACAACACAGACAGAAGCAACTGTATATGACTAACAAAACAGTTCACCCTCTTTATTTGCATGTGCATTATTTGCTTATTCCTCTTCGTCACACCGATCAAAATAGTCGCCTTACCCTACAATATACATGTCCGTGTTTCCATCGCCTACAACGTTCAGCCCTAATAAGGAAGGTGATGTCGTCTGGGGGCATGGCGGAGCCCACGTTCCATGTGATTATGTGCACTCTGTCAGCAAAAATTCAGAAAATAAAGCACATGTGCATAATGGTTCATGGATCACTATAGAACACATGTACAGTTGTATATACAGTGTACACTTCACATACACCCAGGTACTTTTATATACTACTTACACACTATGCTTTACAACATCTGCACTACTTTATTTATATGTGCATCTGTATATATTCTTCTACATATAATACTTTTTTCAACCAACACTGTTTATATATATACTCTTGTTATATCTATATATATATATATATATGTGTATATATATATATATATATTATATATATATATATATATATATATATGTTTTAATGGGATATGTATATATATATATATATATATATATATATATATATATATATATATACTGCCATAGTCTTGTACTTTTTACAGTTGTATATTCGACTTATCTATTGCTGTAAATACATTTGCACATTTATTCTTCAAGCTGTACATGTACATTTGCTTGGACTACAAAAGCTATACATATGCACATATTTATGTTTATATTACTCACTGTACATATACTTGTGTCAATGTGTACAATGCTAATATTTGCACTTCTGGTAGATGCTAAAACTGCATTTTATTGCTGTATACATGTATTATGCAATGACAATAAAGTTCTGTCTGTCTGTCTGTCTGTCTGTGGTTTAGTGCGTAATCGTCATACTACGTTTCAAAATTCCATCACTAAGATGTTTTCTGGCATCGAGAGGTGATCGAGTTTCCATCTGATAGTCTATAATTTGGTTCCTGTGTTAGGAACATTAGGAACATTAGGAACACATTAGCAGCAAGAAAAGCCTTCTCCTTCTCGAACCCTCGTTTGGAGAGGAGGCAAGACAGCGGGGAAGCGAGTCTCATGTTAACTAAATAAATAAATAAATAAATAAATAAATAAATAAATAAATCCATAGAAAAAATCTCTGGTCATGTGTCTGAGACACATCTTGGTTTACAGGAGGCTGATTGTACAAGTAATAGTGGGGGATGCTGTGACTTAATGGAGGTTAAAAAAAAGAAAAGATTAATGGGAATAATATTATACTCATTAGCGCCAGTTAGAAATGGATACACAACAGACACTCCGGAAATCGGATAAATACGCAACAGACGCAATTGAATGGTTAGCAATACAAATGTGCGCCCAGGAATAGTTTCTCCGTGTAATACATACATAATATCATCATTATATGATAATCATATAATATAGGGCTATTGAAAAATAACTCCAAATCCATAATTTTCCCCGAATTACGCCTACTAGCTGTGCATTCACAACAGGTATGATCTCCTCACTATATTAGCTTATATTACCGTATGGAACCTTACGCAAGCGCATCGCATTCCCAAACCCGTATTACGCAATAAAGCGCATTTTTACTGAACGTAACGCGCTTCCGTATAACCTAAACACCGTATCACCAGTTTATATGGAAAAGCAACCGGAACACAATTCTTAAAGGAGCCACGTCCCATATTTTTACAATATAGAAAGAAATGTATATTAAAAGAATAATATACTGAGTAAAATAAATATGAAATAATCAATAATGTTATTAAAGGGAGAGATTTTGAGTGAAATGTATATTATTATAACATAGCTACAGTTAAAGTATTACTCATTGTAAAGTACAGTGAAAATGAACAATGAAAGTACAATGAAAATTATTAATTTATGGTACGTTGAAGACATGCCATCAATGGCGATTAAATATTTGAATCATTTGACATCCCTATATAAAATATAATGATTATACTGAAGGTCAGAGATATTGCCAATATGTCAGTATTTATAATGTTGATTCACTACAAACGTGGCTTGCATTACCTGAAATCTTCATCACTTTGCGGCTTCGTGTCAGCAGTCCCGGCGACAGAGAGCGCCCTCTGAGGGTGGACGCTGGGATTTGTGAGTGACGGATTGTAGGACGGTGCCTGAGGAAGTGAAGCTGCTCTCATCGAGATGTGGCTCCTCGCTGCAGCAGGTCCGGGTAAAGTGGATAGTCCACAAGGTCTGTCCTCATGGAGTTGCTGGGCGGGACGTGACGCTCGGCTGGGCTGGACGGGAGCAGGATAGCCGGCTTTGTCCTCGCAGAGTTCGGGATCATCCTCGGGCATTGGCAGGTCAGCGGATCCGTCGATGCGGGGAGTTCTTTGTGGCCTCTTCGGCCTGGACGGAGCCGGGGGTAATGTGCGCGGCGAAGAGGATCCGCTCTCTGAAGACTGCGCTTTCGGGTCTTGTGAAGTTGACTGGACATCAGTATTCCTCTGGGTGTGTGGTTCCATGCTTGTCTGTAACAGAGAGGTATCGGCTTAGTACAGGGGTTCAGCAGCCTTTACCACTCAATGAGCCATTTGGACCCGTTTCCCACAGTAAAGAAAACACTGAGAGTCGCAAAGCCCACTTGACTGCACTGGGCTATTGATTGGACGGTTGGGAGCCCCAGGAGTAACCAAGCAGCCACCTTTGGGTCCTTGAGAAAGGCCCTTAACTCTCTGTGCACCAGGAGGCACCATATCATGGCTGAGCTCTGACCCTAGTTTCCAAAAAACGAGCTGCTGGGATACGCGCGAAGGGGGAGGAGAAGAATTTCACTGTGCTATAATGTATATTGTGTCTATATATATATATATATATATATATATATATATATATATATATATATATATATATAATGTATATATATATAATATAATGTATAATTGGGAGGGTGAAGCTCAGTGGTCTAAGGCGCTGTTGATCGGAAGATCCGGGTTCGAGCCCCGGTATGGCCAAGCTGCCGCCCTTGGGTCCTTGAGCAAGACCCTTAACCCTCTGTGCTCCAGGGGCGCCGTATCATGGCTGACCCTGCGCTCTGACCCCAACTACCAACATCAAGCTGGGATATGTGAAGAAAATAATTTCACTGTGCTGTAATGTATATGTGACAAATAAAGGCTATTATTATATTATTATTATTATATGTGACAAATAAAGACTACGCACTTATTGTTGTATTGTTGACTAGTATCTGATTCAGCAAGAATAGTGCAGTGAATATCAGCATGGCTGTGATCTGGACATTAAAACTCTGGCGTTACATACAAAAATGATGTAAATAACACCAAATGAAGACAGTAAATAAAACCAATGAAGCTTTTTGTTGTGTCGTTTCCAGTGTACTGTCGGACTGCACATAGGAAGTGTACTCACCTTCCCTTTGCATACCTAGTAAAGCTGGTCGATGGGTTCATAGGCCAATAAGACATATCAAATCTACAATTTAAACTCTCACTTTGAGCGCTTTCGATTATAAATAGCTAATAGCGTCTAATACATTTAAAATCAGCATTACATTTATTTCAAGACACGTGTTTATCTTGTTTTTATTATTCAACGTCTCTACGATTGCATTCCTCACTCTTTTGTGACTGCAAACGTAATTTGCGAAATCGCGTTTCCATGGAAACTGGACTGGATGTATAAATGTGGGACATACTCTATAACTCCGAAAGTGATGAATATTTGAGGGAAGGGCCGCCGATACACACCGTGCGAAACTAAACAGCACCGGCAATCATTCTACTTTTCCCTTAAGGCAAGGAGACGGTGACACAGAAAAAAAAAATTAGGTCCATCCAGACAGTAATGAAATGATGGAGGGGGGAAAAAAAACCTGTAGGCCCTTCAGACTGTAATTTATGGGGTAGACGAAGAACAAAAACAACAGCATGGCAGTAAAATCACAGAGCAGGAACTGTAACATGGGAAATATGACCCGGACTCATGTAACCTGGATCCTGATAAGAAGAGTAGTGAACTGCAAGAGCACTGAAAAGAGACTAATAAAACAGAGAGCGCTGAATAAGAAAGCGTTGAATGGAATCGAATAGTGCTTCGCGTCTCACCTCAGACACGCCTCGGTGTGAGTCATACGGCTGCAAGTTGTTAAGCCGATGCTTTGTTGAATTTGTAATGCATTGTAATGGATCACGCATAACACTGTGTCTAAATGAGTTTCAATTATTATATGTTTATAAGGATGAAAGTGTTTCAGCACCGTGATAACACAAACTTTTTCTGTCTCACACACACACACACACACACACACACACACACACACACACACACACACACACACACACACACACACATATATATATAGGGGCACGGTGGTTTAGTGGTTAGCATGTTCGCCTCACACCTCCAGGATCCGGGTTCGATTCCCGTCTTGGCCATGTGTGTTTGGAGTTTGCATGTTTTCCCCATGCCTCAGGGTTTTTTTTCCAAGCCCCCGCCCCTTGTGTCCTTGAGCAAGACCCTTAACCATCTGTGCTCCAGGGGGCGCCGTATCATGGCTGAACCTGCGCTCTGACCCCAACTACCAAAACACACAGCGACAAGAAAAAAGAAAAAGCGAAGAAAAGAATTTCCCTGTGCTGTAATGTTTATGTGATAAATAAAGGCTATTCTATTTAAAGTCCATAGTGAAGAACCAAGTTCATAGTGATGGACCAAGCAAGCGAATCTTCGAAGAAGTGAGAAAATATAAACACTTCTATGATTCTTCATCACCATTTTACAGCTAATTTAGCTAATTCCTGTCATTGGAGGAAGTTGCCATTGTTGCTACAGCAGAAAGCCAAAACACCAACGAAGACCACCAACCAGTGTTAAGGGAATAGTAACTGCAGAGTGACGCAGAAGTATAAACGCTCACAACGGCGTCGGCTACGTTGCGTAGGCTACATTGTTGCGTAGGCTGCATTCAAAAACATGCCACGTTCACATGCAATTGCTATTGTTTAAATAGTGATTGGTAGACTATTTTTGTTACTTTCTTTTCTTAGGACTTGACAGCCATACATTTTTGTTGAGAATTGTGTGAGAGAATCGTGATCTCAATTCCCTTTGGAGAAAAATCGTGCTTCGCATTTTAGCACGGATCGTGCCGCTCTCACTTTTATCATTCAATAAAGGTGTCAACACGAGGACACGGTGTCTCCAGCTCACCAGTTTCCCACAGTGATCATGTCATAAAATAAATAAATAAATAAACGAAACCTCCATTTCCTTTGTGACTCGAGTCAGACTAGGACAGGCTAGGAGCCGCTGTCCACACAGATAATGGTGGGAGTGAATGACCCTCAACAATACTCAACATCAAGCCCACTTAGGGCTAAATTCGGCTTGTGGTTATTTACGGATGCTACACATGTTCGAAGGCTAACGGCTTACAGCTGCTTCATGACACAACACAACAACGAGCAGATGAATACTAATGTGCTACACCCAAATTCCACGACCAGAAAAAAACAACAAAAAAAAAAGCTCCACTGTGAAACAAATATTGCTGTATAGTCTTTAACTTTAAAAAGGTCTATATTTATATATAAGATAACCACATACCTCATACGATGTCATTCCTTCAGCCACTCCTTCACCCGCACCTCACTATCAGCAAGTCCATGCTCAAGTAAACATCGACAAATGTGGGCTTATTTATACTCGGCCTCATGTGGCAGGTCTTGCTATACCAGTCTAAACTTTCTTTGACTCATTCCTACTGCTTGTTTGTAAACTAGGTTATTCTTTAACCTACATTTCGCCAGAAAATCGCTTTGTCTTTACGCTCGACGGTGCTAATAAATAACCTTTGCCTTCCCACTGTAAGTCCACATGAAGACGCCAAGGTAAACCTTGAACACCAATCCTGACACACATAATCCCTGCTACAACACCGAGACACCACAGGGTCAGCGTGGGATCATCTTACCAGCAGGATAGAGCTGCCAATAAACAGTAATACATAGTTTTTTAAAAGCTTTTCGAAGTCTAAATGAACTAAATGCGGAAAGATAAAACAGGGGTGTTTTTTGGTTTCTTAGTGGCAGCAGGTCTCAAAGGTCCCACTCAAAGGTCTCTAAGCAAGGCCCTTAACCCTCTGTTAACTTTAAAACAAGCTGGGAAAACATTTACTGTGCTGTAATGTATATGTAACAAATACAGGCTATTCTATTCAAAGCAAAGGATGCACTAAACTCCCCTCCTGCTGCACATTCCCTGGTGGACATTTTTGTTTTGGACCATACAAGGCGTCAAAAGCCTAATAAGTCAACAGCTCCGGGGGTCTGACACTGAACCAGGGCCGCGTGAAGAAGAGTACTTTGAGGGTACCAATTACTGATCGCTTCTGGAAGAGCAAACCTCCATGAGTATAACTTCAGATATAGAATCAATAAATGAAGAAGAACTCCTTGTGATATTCTCACCCAAATTATTCCTATTATGTCGATCCAATTGATGCGATTTGAATATAAGGGAAAATACCTGCATTTATCCCTGATGAGAATGACCAGGAAAAACTCCCTTTACATTTATAGCATTGTGGCAGACGCCCTTATCCAGAGCGACTTACAACTGAGCAACAACAATTGCAATTGAGGGTTAAGGGCCTTGCTCAAGGGCTCCCAGGCCCACTAGTGCAGGGGTGGGCAAACTACGGCCCGGGGGCCACATCCGGCCCCTTGGTCCTTTTAATCCGGCCCGCTGAACTGCTTCGGCTTCTTTGCCGCACGAGAAAAATGTATAACCACTCAGTGTTAAAAATGAAGGAAAAATACAGCCGTTTTTTTTGTTGTTTCTTTTCCTTAAGTAGAATATCCTTATTCTTAAGGAGCCTATGGTTTAATGCGCATGATGGATATTTACCACTTCTTAAGGATAGTGGGATAGCCTCCTAATGAACATGATGATATTTAACATGATATTTCTTGGTTACAAGAGAAAAAATTCATATTGAAAAAATTCATATTAACACAAAGTTACGTTCAACGTTATTGTTGGTTCGGCCCACGAACACACCTCAGGTTTCTCATGTGGCCCTTTGGAAAATATAATTGCCCACCCCTGCACTAGTGGCAGTTTGGTTGTGGTGGGGTTTGAACCCGTGATCTTCCGGTCCAGAGGCCAACACCTTAACCACTGGGCTACACTACCTCCCGATATTACCTTTAGATAATAATATTGTGAATATAGGGAGGTAGTTAAGGTGTTGGCCTCTGGCCCGGAAGATCACAGATTCAAACCCCACCATCAAGCTACCACTAGTGGGCCCTCGAGCAAGGCCCTTGACCCTTAATTGCTCAGTTGTAGGTCGCTCTGGATAAGGGCGTCTGCAGCAATGCTGTAAATATAAATGTAATATTGAGAGGAAGTCAAAAAGGGGAGCCTATCCTTAATCGAGTGCGATTATTAATCGTTAAAACATTACAAACACCAAAATTTGGTGAGCACTAAAGTGTGTGATTATGATGAATGTCCTTGTACAGCCTGATGGAGCTGTGGTTGTGGAACTGCCTCTGAGATGATTATGGATTCAACACCAACTCCTCCATACGAGCCTTTAAATTGTTGTAATGGAGAAACAGCATTGCTTACAAGGCTGTTTACACTCAAAGTCCATAATATTCACGAAGTGGGATCCAACAAAACAATGGCACGTCCCCAGACGCTGGTGTCGGCATCTGAAGGTCATGACGCGCATGATCTCACAGATGGGTATGAGGTCCAGTGTCTCTCTAAACCACAAAGGGAGATAAACCTGCCTTCCTATTCACCCCGAGATCAGTGTTTATTCTATGCTTCCTGGCCCTGGAGTCGTCTGGTTTTGACACGTCATAATAGTCTTATATGTTCAAATACAAAAATATATATATAATTTTCCTACGGTCAGAGTTTAGCTGATGGCACGTGCTGTACAATGTCTCTCTGACAGGTCCTTGAACTAGCTGTCTGGGACATGAAGCTGTTTCATGCGTGATGGCCCCTGTCAGACACACATAGACGTACGAGTCTATTAAACGCGACGAGTGCGAGCACCATTCCACAAAATGACACGGCAGGGAAAAAAAATGTCTACGCGGTCGTTTTGAAACGGAACGAAATCACGGCGCGACATTCCGGGCTTATTGTTATTTTTAAGTGTCCTTCCTATCACATCTCATCGACTGAGCTTGCGAGGATAATGAAAATTGATGATTGCGTCCTGATCCGTGTATCGCTCGTTTGGTTCGACTGCAGAGATGCTGCAAGGAAAATGAGACACGCTTAATGAGATCAGCACGGTGAAATCAGAGGTGTGCATTCGGCTCTGATGAACCCCTGCGCACTGAATCAGAACGAATACGGTCTTCATGCTACACACACACACACACCGCACACACATTGTGCACACACACACACACACACACACAAAATGACCTTCAGGAGTTTTCCACGTCCCTTATTTTTAGAGCAGGACCCAAAGGCACAGACTGTCAAATTCTTTTGTTGCCTGAGCACACGAGCTTCCCGAGACTTCACTGAAGTGCACCCAATTCTAGGAAGTGACACCCTGTTCAAGACACATGTCTGGATTAAAAGACACTGGTGTGAATGTCTAAAGCCAACAACAATGAGATGTGATGTGATGTGATGTGATGCACTGATCACATGTTGCAAGGAAAAGCAGAAACATTTCCATAGTTATTTGTCACGTGAGCCAATGATAAGGTCGGATTAAAACCTTATTTGCAGATGTGCAGTATAATGTTCTGAGAATGCAAATCAAATGGAAACGCATGGCGTATAGTGCTTAAGAAACTAACTTCCCAAAGAGATGATCCAAAACAATGATTAACAATAATAATAATAAGTAATAATAATAATAATAATTATTATTATTATTATTATTATTATTATTATTGCCTATTAAATTCCATTAAACTACATGCATACACCATGACATTGTGTCCTGGAGTTATTCTATATTGCAATTACTTTTCCATGCGCAGACTCAGTGCTGCCTGCTGGTAAATGACAGCATCTTGCATGTCAAGTGAGACTTAAATACGATGTAAACATACCGTGCATTATAGTAAGTAATAACAATAATAATGCAATGCACCTCCAGGCTGCATATGCAAAAAGGTGCATGTGAGGAATTTGTGCATTGTAAATAAAATGCAAAGCGCTAAACCACAGCTCATCGCTGAGATGTTTGGCATAGATGGAATGCTGTAAACAAGTCTGTTTTCTTACCCGCTTGTGGTGGAGGTGTAGAATGAGAGTCCGCGGTGATGGGAAAAGGGAAGGGTGCAGTTAAAGAGACATTTCTGTCACCTGAAATGAAAGGGGAAAAAATACGACTGATGTGAAATGAATGTGAGAAACCGCGTGCAAAGCTCCAGCTGAGCCTTCGGTCCAGCGCGCTCCCGCTTCGCACCGGCTGACTCGTGGTCCGGTGGAACACGTCGTGCTCGGAAACGCGCCTCAACCGCGCAAAACGTCCAGACGCTGGAGAGGAGGGAGAAACAAAAAACACTTCCCGGTTTCCTCCAGCCACAGTCTCGGCTTTTCCGTCCGAGATGCTATCAGCGCGCACGTCACCTGCTCACGTGGTGCACCTCGGACGCCGCGGCGAATCACCGAATAAATCGCGCATTCCGGAGGATGCTGCAGGAAAAGCATGTCGAGTGCGCGCTATGAACGCGTCACAAGAAGCAATATGTTTTATAGTTAGTGTTTACAGTAGGGAAGTCAATCGATGGAAATATTTAATCGCGATTAATCGCACGTATTTCAGTGTGCCAGAAAAGAAACACTTTTCATGTTTCTGATGCTGTAAGCGATGTTATAATTATATAAATTCTTCTCAAAATCTCTCCATTTAATACAATTATTGATAATTTAATATTTACTTAAATTCATGTCTTGTTCATCTCAGTGTTGCTTTGTTTAGTGGTGGCTTTAAGTGTAAAATATGGGACGTGGCTTCTTTAAGAATTCTGTTCCGGTTGCTTTTCCATATTAACTGGTGATATGTTGTGGTTATACGGAAGCACATTGCGTTCCCAAAAGGAAAATGTACTTTATTCTGTAATACGGATTTGGGAATGCATTGCGTTTGCGTAAGGTTCCATACGGTAATATATGCTAATATAGTGAGGAGATAATACCTGTTGTGAATGCTCAGCTAGTAGGCGTAATTCGTGGAAATTTAGGAAGCGTGAGTGGATGCACTGAAGTTTTTTATTTGTTCTTTGTTGTTCGGGTTTCGTTCATTCGGCCAATACAACGCAGAGTGAAGGAGCTGATCACTCACATAGTAATGTACACTGCGTTAATCATGCATTAATGCCGTTCATATTTCTGCTCCATCTGATATTTAGTCCCTTCAGCATTCATATTACTTTTACATTTACATTTACCAGATGCTCTTATCCAGAGCGACTTACAACTGAGCAATTGAGGGTTAAGGGCCTTTCTTAAGTGCCCACTAGTGGCAGCTTGGTGGTGGTGGGGTTTGAACCCGTGATCTTCCAGTCCAGAGGCCAACGCCTAACCACTGGGCTACCACCTCCCCATATTAAATGAACCGAGTGTTTGGGAAAATCCAATTTTCACTCATCCTATGACCATTAACTCACATATATTATAATTTATAGTATCTGCCATCAATATCCACCTTCCTCTATATGTCCTTCTGTTCTGCAATGCTTTTCAGCTTACCATGGTTGGAAAAAGTTGTTAGTCACTGTAGACTTTTTTTGTTTTATACAGTATCAGCAGTATCAGGTGGCAGGTCGGAGGTTAAAACATAGGTCTCTGGACGGGAAGAGCACATGTTCAATTCCCACCACTGAGCTGCCACTAGTGGGCCCTTGAGCAAAGCCCTTAACTCTTAATTGCTCAGTTGTATGTTGCTCTGGATAAGGGCGTATGGCATAATTGTAATGTAGACATTGAGAAGATCTCTTTCCCTTTTATGATGTTTGCCACATGTTTATGTTTGCCACATGTGATTAATTGTCAGGGCACAAGGAACACAAAGGCTTGTAACTATGTAGTACTAGAAGAGTAAATAGATTTACATTTACAGCATTTGGCAGACGCCCTTATCCAGAGCGACTTACAACTGAGCAATTGAGGGTTAAGGGCCTTGCACAAGGGGCCACTAGCGGCAGCTTGGTGGTGGTGGGGTTTGAACACATGATCTTCCGGTCCAGAGTCCATCACCTTAACCACTGGGCTCACTGCTTGATTGGACGGTTGGAGAGAAGGCTGTGTAGCTGAGGATTATACCACATGAACAGTAAACAGATCTATACAAGTTCCTGAGCAGGTTGGATTGTAACTAAGTCTACTGGAAGTATTAAATTAGCTCCTTTAATTAAGTGGTCTTTATATAAAAAAACACACCTAAACAATAATGGAATTATTATAAATAAGCATTCGGGGCCACTCAGATGATGATGGATAATTTTTGACTCTGGTTTCTCTTTTTCATTGACTCGCTCATTAGGGTATGAATGTATAGCTACTAACATATACAACCAAACCTTATAAACTATTTATCTCTGTAAAGCTGTTTCAAGATGTTGATGTTCATTGTAAACATTTTATCTCTTTTTTTTGCTTTATTATTATTATTATTATTTTAGAGTAATATAATTTTTATAGAGTAATATAATACAATATAAAGTGCTTTACAGATGAAACTGAATAAAAATGCATTATTGTATATTGTCATTATTGTTTTGCTTCAGGAAAAAAATACAATATATATATTTCTTAATTCTTTTGGAAAGCTCCCAGGTATTAAATATGAAATATGTCGTTATTTACACACGTATTTACATGTACTCACGTCTGCGTTAACGTCATGCAAGCGTTCTGGCAAAGCTTGGTGTGTGATCAGAAAGCAGGCTTCTCAGGAAAGGCTTACGTTTAAGGCATTTGTTTGTTGTTATATAAGCTTAGACCGCGGTCAGAAAAGATTATTTCTCCAGGCGGCATTTCACACTCCGCCGCACATCACCAGCTGCAGCTACTGAGAAATCTCCACAGTGATTCGTGGGAACGGGGCTGCATGTCAAACATTGACGAATAAAAGTCACCATGGAGGATCAGGCATGATGAAAGGATACACTAAATACACACATTTACTCTTAGTGCGAAACCACTTGCTTCTTGTTCAAGATATTATGCTGAACTTAATACTGGTGTTTAAAATAGGGCAAAAGCATGTGGATATCTGAGTCACTGTCAGTCAAAATTGTAAGCGAGTAATTATATATAAATCAAAAATAAATATATTTAGAAGAAATATTTAGCAGACAAAAAAATTAACGCTTTGCAGTGGCTCAGCCAGCGCAGTGGCCCTGTGGAGGGAGTTAAACATCAGGATGATGGCAAGGAGACCCTCCCCAACCTGAAAGAGCTCATCGCTGAAAGGGCAAAAATACCGGTGTACACACGCAAAAAGCTAGCCACCGATTCTAGGATGTGTTTTATTGCTGTAATATTCAATAAAGGCTTTTCTATTGATTATTGAGAAGGATATGTATAATTTTGGCTATGCTACTTTGTGGTGAAATGTAAAGAAAAACTGGCCAATATTTTTTTCCTCAATGATGTCTTTTGTACATCTGCCATTATCTTTTGATTGAAGACTGTGATAGAAGACTCTCTCTCTGTATTATATTTATCTTATATATATATATATATATATATATATATATATATATATATATATATATATATATATATATATATATATATATATATATATATATACAGACGTGGACAAAATTGTTGGTACCCTTTGGTCAATGAAAGAAAAAGTCACAATGGTCACAGAAATAACTTTAATCTGACAAAAGTAATAATAAATAAAAATTCTATAAATGTTAACCAATGAAAGTCAGACATTGTTTTTCAACCATGCTTCAACAGAATTATGTAAAAAAATAAACTCATGAAACAGGCATGGACAAAAATGATGGTACCCCTAGAAAACACAGAAAATAATGTGACCAAAGGGACATGTTAATTGAAGGTGTGTCCACTAATTAGCATCACAGGTGTCTACAACCTTGTAATCAGCCATTGGGCCTATATATATGGCTCCAGGTAATCACTGTGTTGTTTGGTGATATGGTGTGTACCACACTCGACATGGACCAGAGGAAGCAAAGGAAAGAGCTGTCTCAAGAGATCAGAAAGAAAATTATAGACAAGCATGTTAAAGGTAAAGGCTATAAGACCATCTCCAAGCAACTAGATGTTCCTGTGAGTACAGTTGCACATATTATTCAGAAGTTTAAGATCCATGGGACTGTAGCCAACCTCCCTGGACGTGGCCGCAGGAGGAAAATTGATGACAAATCTAAGAGACGGATAATCCGAATGGTAACAAAAGAGCCTAGAAAGACTTCTAAAGAGATTCAAGGTGAACTTCATGCTCAAGGAACATCAGTGTCAGATCGCACCATCCGTCGTTGTTTGAGCCAAAGTGGACTACATGGGAGACGACCAAGGAGGACACCATTGTTGAAAACGAATCATAAAAAAGCAAGACTGGAATATGCCAAACTACATGTTGACAAGCCACAAAGCTTCTGGGAGAATGTCCTGTGGACAGATGAGACAAAAATCGAAGTTTTTGCCAAGGCACATCAGCTGTATGTTCACAGACGAAAAAATGAAGCATATCAAGAAAAGAACACTGTCCCTACTGTGAAACATGGAGGAGGCTCTGTTATGTTCTGGGGCTGCTTTGCTGCGTCTGGCACAGGGTGTCTTGAATCTGTGCAGGGTACAATGAAATCTCAAGACTATCAAGGAATTCTAGAGAGAAATGTACTAGCCAGTGTCAGAAAGCTTGGTCTCAGTCGCAGGTCATGGGTCTTGCAACAGGACAATGACCCAAAACACACAGCTAAAAACACCCAAGAATGGCTAAGAGGAAAAAATTGGACTATTCTAAAGTGGCCGTCTATGAGCCCTGACCTCAATCCTATTGAGCATCTTTGGAAGGAGCTGAAACATGCAGTCTGGAAAAGGCACCCTTCAAACCGGACACAACTGGAGCAGTTTGCTCATGAGGAGTGGGCCAAAATACCTGCTGAGAGGTGCAGATGTCTCATTGACAGTTACAGGAAGCGTTTGATTGCAGTGATTGCCTCAAAAGGTTGCGCAACAAAATATTAAGTTAGGGGTACCATCATTTTTGTCCATGCCTGTTTCATGAGTTTATTTTTTTACATAATTCTGTTGAAGCATGGTTGAAAAACAATGTCTGACTTTCATTGGTTAACATTTATAGAATTTTTATTTATTATTACTTTTGTCAGATTAAAGTTATTTCTGTGACCATTGTGACTTTTTCTTTCATTGACCAAAGGGTACCAACAATTTTGTCCACGTCTGTATATATATATATATATATATATATATATATATATATCAACATTCCTGCCAGTTTGTCCTGCCTCGTCCTGTTTTTGGGTGTTTACCTGTTAGTATTTGTTACCTGTCTGTACTTGCTTCTTTTAATCTCGATTAAAGCAAAACTCGAACCAGCACATGTCATAACTTAACAGATCAACGTGCCCAAAGCAGCCGATTTACACGCCTTAGATAGAGAAAACGTCTAGTCTGTCAATCGCAATAGCAATTAAACACACAAAGTATTATATATATATATATATATATATATTATATATATATATATATATATATATATATAAAGGGGCATGGTGGTTTTTTAGTGGTTATCATGTTTGCCTCACACCAGCCAGGGTCCGGGTTCGATTCCCGTCTCGGCCATGTGTGTGTGGAGTTTGCATGTTCTCCCCGTGCCTCAGGAGTTTTTTTTTTCTCCGGGTTCTCCGGTTTTCCTTCCCCCGGTCCAAAAACATGCACGGTAGGATTGATTGGCACCTTGGAAAATTGTCCCTAGTGTATGAATGTGTGTGTGTGATTGTGTGTGTGTGTCCTGCGATGGGTTGGCATTCCATCCAGGGGTGTATCCTGCCTTAATGCCCATAGACGCCTGAGATAGGACACAGACTCCCCGTGACCCGAGGGAAGATCGGATAAAGCGATAGAAGAATGAATGAATGCATGAATAAATGAATGAATATATATATATATATATTATATATATATCTATATATATATATATATATATATATATATATATATATATTCCACTCAGAAAGCTGAAGAGGTGAGAAAGACGAGAGGAAGGCGAAACAACACCCTCAAAAAGCATCAACATTTACCTGCAGCAAGTGCAACAGAGACTGTCACTCTAGGGTCGGACTCTATAGCCACTCACGAAGGTGCAGATAGGACACCCAAGTTGAAAGCTACACCATCGTCTCTCGAAGACGGACGGATGACGGATCATTCCCTCTGAATTCTTTTCTGAGGATCTCATGTGATTAGTTTTACTGGTTGCAAGTAAAGAGGTAAATATTCGCGAAGGTTACGCGATGGCACGACCACTTTGTTGAAGTGTTTTGTACATATATCCACCTTTCTTTCTGAGTGCAAGATGGCGGGGGAATATCTGACCTACAAACAGACAATGGCATCACACAAAGGCAATGGATGTCAAGTCAAGTCACCTTTATTTATATAACACTTTTAACAATAGAGATTGTGTCAAAGCAGCTGTTACAATAATAATAATAATAATAATAATAATAATAATAATAAATAATAAATGACACTTGTCACTTGTGGTGAACAGAATATCATCTCTAAATCTCAACTACAACAAATAAAAGACCAGTAAAATGTCTCCAGTTCCTCACAGCACTGTAAAAACTAGGGACCTTCCTTTACTCCAAACATGTAAACCGATGTCATTAGGGACCTTCCTTTATGCACAAATGCAGGAAATGCGAGAACAGGACGTCCTTCTCCAAACAGTTTAAAGGCACATTGTGTACTATCATTTTTTTGTAGTAATATAATACTCTCAATGGATGAGGTGGGCTGTTTCCTTGTTTATTTATTTTGCACTAATTATGTAAGTAGTTGGGGGCACGGTGGCTTAGTGGTTAGCACGTTCGCCTCACACCGCCAGGGTCCGGGTTCGATTCCCGTCTCGGCCATGTGTGTGGAGTTTGCATGTTCTCCCCGTGCCTCAGGGGGTTTTTCTCCGGGTTCTCCGGTTTCCTCCCGGCGGAAAAACTTGCACGGTAGGTTGATTGGCACCTTGCAAAATTGTTCCTAGTGTATGAATGTGTGTGTGAATGTGAGTGTGTGTGTGTGCCTTGCGATGAGTTGGCATTCCATCCAGGGTGTATCCTGCCTTAATGCCCATAGACTGCCTGAGATATGACACAGGCTCCCCGTGACCCGAGAGAAGATCGGATAGAGCTGAATGAATGAATGAATGTAAGTAGTTAACGCTGCTAGCATGAACAGAATAAATCCAGTGAATAAAATGCAGTAATAATTGTTAACAGATGTCGAGAGGCCGAGCTTTCAGGAACCTGCTGCTAAAATAAGCATCTCAGGTGTTGATTTATTGCACTTGACGATTTCAAATCTTTAAATGCAGGATGTCTGGATAGAAGCACTTATTCTATTACAACAGCGAGTATCAGACTCAGACGTCAGACTTCAGGATAACTAAAGTATTCAGCAGTTTAGCCTGACTTTGTTTTACCTCGGCAGTTTGAAAAGTGCGAAAAAAAACGGAATCATGGCCAAGGAAGAAATGAATAATTCGTTAATTAAATAATTAATTAGCGAATATACAAATAAGTTTGTGTAATAGTTTCGAAACCTCTGCGTTTAATAGAATATTAATGCAGATTCAGAAATCGTGAAAATGACCATCCCATTGCACCAGAACGCTCATTCCAAATAGCCCTACATCATGCATTATACAATGGAGCCTATATTGCTCTATAAAAATAAAGATTATTCAATATAATACAATATACAACCCTGTTCAGAAAATACATTCATTCATCTACCGCTTTATCCGATCTTCCCTCGGGTCACGGGGAGTCTGTGCCTATCTCAGGCGTCTATGGGCATTAAGGCAGGATACACCCTGGATGGAATGCCAACCCATCGCAGAACACACACACACTCACATTCACACACACTCACATTCATACACTAGGGACAATTTTCCAAGGTGCCAATTAACCTACCGTGCATGTTTTTGGACCGGGGAGGAAACCGGAGAACCCGGAGAAAAAAAACTCTGAGGCATGGGGAGAACATGCAAACTCCACACACACACACATGGCTGAGGCGAGAATCGAACCCCCGACCCTGGAGGGGCCGAACGGCTATTTGTAATTTTCATAAGTAACTGTCATTTAATTACACATTTTTAAATACACATTAATTACACACATTTTTCCTATTGGTGTTAGTGTGATTGGCGTCACGGGAGTTGTAAAATGTCATCCAGAGAGCACATATAAAATCTCACTTTTCTCTTTTTTAATTTTTTCTCTTTTTTTAATCTGTTCGTTTCCCGTAAGCTAAAAACCAAGTGAGTTACTATATCATTCTACACATTTGCGTTCTGTTACAAATTTTACTGTCAAACATCAAATGAATTCCTTCATTCATTGAACTTAATTGTCTGTGCTTTGTGTTGTCTTAATAACTATTACATGCTTACAAGGCAGGCAGTCGAACAAATGATTTGACATACTGTTGTGATTTTAGTTATTAAATCAAAATGCCATTCACATCAATAAATGTTCAATCAATAGTTTTAATCGTACTGTACAATGCCATAAAGAATGTTAAAAGATCATTTCACATTAAATCGCAATGAAACTAGATCATTTTCCACAATCATATATATATATATATATATATATATATATATATATATATATATATATATATATATATATATATATATATATATACAGTCAGAGGTCCAGCATTCAAAAGTAGAGAACAGAAACACATTCTAACTGAGTTATTCCGAAAAACACTGTTCCTCTCGCCATCACAGTGTGCGCCTCATTAATTTTCCATGGATAGCTGATAGACTTTTTGCCGTTCAGGAAGTCTCATGCAGTGCCTCGGAAGTTGTGTTTCCTGTCTTTCCTTAATTACTGATGACACAGTAATGATATTAGCCATTTCACTTACCTGTGGCCACGGCAGAATAAGCTCTTATGCACATTCATACATTATGGATTATGAAAACACACACACACACACACACACACACACACACACACAGTTAAAAATGAAGGTCATCACTTGCAGAGAAAAATAAGATAATGTAGTGTATATTGTAATGTGGTGCATCTCAAAGATTTAACATCTAAGAAATCATCAATAAGGAACATTTTACATGACAGTATATCGGATTGCTCTCTTGCTCTGCATATGTGCTGAAAACAGGGTATTTAGACATTTCCCTTTTTTTTTCCCTGTAGAATTTACATCAGTGCAAGAAAGATAATACAAATACTTTCTGAAAAATGATTTGAACTCTTTGGCCTGACTTTTCCTCATGATGTCCAGCTTTTCTTGAAGCCATGGTGGAATGAAAAAACAAACAAACAAAAAAAACACATATACTAAATGCACAACAATATATTTGGGCTTGTTTATATTTGATATTTGATATATTTGGGCCAGTTTGATCTATATGCGTTTTATGCGAGCTATGGCTACTGCCATCCGATATAAAGGACATGAAATCTTATTGTTAAAAATAACAGCTTCCAGGCTAAATGGATTTGAAGATACAGGATGTCCTTTTTCTCATCCTATAAATCATTTACATTCAAAAAATTTTCTATTATTTTTACATTCTTTGAGTCAATCATTGTGTCATTTAATGCATGTAGTCTTTGTCTGCTTAGTGTCTGGAAGCAAATTAATACAAGAACATAAGCAACGCTATAAAGCCTTACAATATGTATGCACTCTGTCTCCCTCTAGAGGGCAATTTTATTTGAGCTATTCAAATTTGAACAATAAATATTACTTCTATCCAACAATGACTGTATTATGCAAAGCCTTTCAGTTAGATGACATGTTTTAGTCACGTAAATAATGTTTATTGGGAATAATTTTGGGAATATTTGGGAAAAGTGTTCTTGTCAATAGTACAAGAAAAAATCCAAAGCACAATACATTCCAGAAATCCACAATGTGTTTGCATAGATTTCAAATAAATGTATATTTCAAGTAAAGTAAAGTAAATGTGAAGTAAAGTTTTAGCGTATTTTAACAAAACACAGAGTGGCAATATATGCCTTGTGTAACTATTTAGATTACGTTTTGACTTGACATCCATTGTGTTAAGTTTAGCCAAAATTATAATGCTTATATTCGACCATTAAAATGCTAATATTGGTGAGTCTAAGCATCCCCAGAGCATTTTCATTCACCTCAAATGCACTGAGTATGATTACCGACAGTCCTGACATTATTACACTCCATACAGTCTTTACTTTAGCCCGGGGGTGTCAAACACATAACATGAACCTACAGAGAATTGTGTTTACGTTCGTCTAAAACAGCAAATTCACCTCAGGATGTCTTGGGAATTACTTGATGCTTAGATTCAGGTGTGTTCAGTGAGGTGGAAGCAGACATGTTGCCTTCCATGATGTAATTTTGGGTCCCTGGATTGTTACAAACACACAAGGGCAAATCCTAAGCATTAAGTGATTTATTTACTGTAGAAATATAGTTGTTGGGAAAGAACTTAAAAACCCTATATATATATATAAAAGACTTGCATTTATTACTTGTATGTAATACTAATATAAGATTGCCAACCTCCAAGTGTGTAACCGCTCCTCGTCATTATACCACAAGTCATGCTACTGTGGTGAATGCAAGCACTTAAGTGATAAATGGTTTGATTTTGTATATAATATATATAATATTTGAATATAAATAACTTTAACTCATATGTACAGAATTAAGTTAATTAATATAGAATGAACTAAAGGTTAGATCCTGTTCGTGATAGAGGGAATGTTAAGGTGTACGTTTGTCTCAGGTGTGTGTGTGTGTGTGTGTGTGTGTGTGTGTGTGTGTGTGTGTTTTCAAGTAAGGAAGTATCTTTTGTTACCTTACTTAAGTGGAAATTTCAGGTATCTATACTTTACTGGAGTAATCATTTTTCAGCCAACTTTTTACTTCTTCTGCTTTCATTTTAACACAATAATCTGTACTTTCTACTCCTTACATTTTAAAAATAACCCTGGTCACTATTATTTCATTTCGGCTCATTTTCATTCGGCTTTTCATTGCTCAAAGATAAACAGATAAACGTCTCCATCTGGATAGAGTGAATGTGATTGTGGTTGGATGAGATATAAACATATACCATTCCGTCACCCTACTGGTTTGTATGCGATCCAGACGCACCTGCTTTTATACTTTAAGTATATTTGAAAGCAGTGCGTTTACACTTTTACACTACATTAACGTCTTTTTAAACCCTAGTATCTACAATATACTTTCACCTGAGGAATGAATGTCAATACTATAGACTCCAGTGTGTGTGGGTGCAACTACATGGCAATGTGTAAGAATGTATGTAATAAATATAAAGATAAACAGACAAAAATATTACCCAGATTACAGTCTAATGATGTAAGATACAGTTGTAAGTTGTTATACTGATTCATAGTGAAGCCTTACCTTCGGATGAAGATCTTTTCAAATGGAGACCATATTGTGAATCTGAGGACGGTTCGTCTAAAGATCCATGAAGATACTGAGCAAACCAATGACTACGAGAATGGATTCGGACTGCGTTTAATATCCTCTGGTATTAAACCTATCGGCATTGAACATATGAATTCATATTTTATAGCCTATTTCATGCTGTAAAACTGCTTTGAGACAAGTGCAGTACAATTAAAACTGAATAGAATTGAACATGCACCGATCGGGTATGACATTATTGCACTATGAGTGGTGAAGTGAATAACATTTATCATCATCATCATCATGCTTGTGAATATTGTGAATATAGTGAATATTTTATCCTCAAAGTTAATGTGTTAGAAGCAGGAAAAATGGGAAAGTGTAAGGATTCGAGCAAGTTTGACAAATTGTTATGTTCAAGTTTAAGTGTGGCTTAGTAGTTGGCACGTTTACCTCACACCTCCAGGGTCCGGGTTCGATTCCTGTCTCGGCCATGTGTGTGTGGACAATTGGAAAATTGTCCCTAGTGTATGAATGTGTGTGTGAGTGTGAGTGTGTGTGCCCTGCGATGGGTTGGCATTCCATCCAGGGTGTATCCTGCCTTAATGCCCATAGATGCCTGAGATAGGCACAGACTCCCCGTGACCCGAGGGAAGATCGGATAAAGCGGTAGAAGATGAATGAAGTTTAAGCTCGATTTTATTTATTTATAGAGCACTTTTCACATGGACATTGGCTCAAAGCAGCTTTTACAGAATGTAAGAATTTTGGGACCAAAAGTGAATATAAATGATTTATGTGTATTTATCCCTGGTGAGCGAGCCTGGGGCGACTGTGGCATGGAAAAACCACTTTTATGAGAGGAACCCATGAGAGGAACCGGACTCAAAACGGGAATTGAGTTTGTGTGTGTGTGTGTGTATACAATAAAATACCATAAAATGAAAACGCTAAGGAACATCGGAGTGTGTGATAGTGAGTAATGTCCTAAGCCAAAGTAGCCAAAGTAATCAGTGTCAAAACTCTGCATGAAGTGGGACCCAATGGGCTCTGGTACATCTCTAGATGGTTCAGGATGTTTGCAGGGTCTTTTTTTTCCGGCATTTATTCTGTGAAATTCCATAATCTGCATGGGGTGGGGCACAAGTGGAGCTAGCTGAACCTCGGAAAGCCTTCGAGATGAGAGTGAGCGACACAACCCCAGGTCTGGGAGCCTCAGGAAGCCTCGGGATGATAGAGAAATGGTGTAGAGGCATTCTAGACGGAGGAATGTCTAGTCAGAGCATCTACAAAACCGCAGCTCTCGTGGGGTGTTTCTGGTCTGCAGGGCTCTATCAAAAGTGCTCCAAGGAAGGAACAGTGGTGAAGCGGAGACATGGGCTGGCCAAGGTCACTGATGCACATGGGGAGTGAAGACTGGATTGTGTGGTCAGATTCAGCAGAGCTCAAACTGCTGGGAAAGTTGATGCTATTCATATTTAGCATAGTTTTGGATGCAAAAGGGCAACCATTACTAAACACTGAACAATCATTAACAGTTATTGAAAATGGAATCGAAATTCTATTATTCCTAGAATAGAATAGAAACTCTGTTATACCTGATCTGCATATTTTATTTTATTTTCACTTTTATTTTCACAGTGCATTTATTCACAACCCCGGTGAATTAGAAAAATCTTGCACTGAGTCGTTTGAGAGAGTCGACTCTTAATGTTAAAAAAAAAAAAGAATCATATATCCCTAACGCTCGCCTGCAGCGGAGATGGACTGCGCATGCGTAGATATAGCTAATAAGCTTCCAGCTCTGTAATGACGCTCCCCTGGTTCCTCCTCCACACGGAGGAGAGCTGGACTGCCCGAGCTCACTGTAGGGGAGGCGGGGACGCTTTACGTGGCAATGTGTCCGGACGTGACATCTTCTTTTGAGGAATTCAAGTCTTCTCTCGTTTAAGAAGGTGTAAGCAGGGAGACAGTCCCCCGGCTGAGGGTGTCCGGGTGTCATGGCGAGCATGTGGCCACTTTTATGGGCTGCGTTTCTTCCCTTCATCATCTCAGCTTATGAAGTGGACTGGAAAAAGCTGGATGGACTCGCCAGGGCAAAAGTGGAGGTGAGGATTATATATTTATAATATATCATTTATAATTAAAAAATCTTTGAAACATCTATATTATTCCTCCTGCATCACCATCACCCACGTCATTTATTATTATTATTGTTGTTGTTGTTATTATTATACGAAGGATGGTTAGGTTCTTCAAAAATCTATATTTTACTCCAAAACACAGCGTGTTACAGGTCTTTACACATATACACATATTAAATGCGCATCTAATCCTTATTAGATCCAGGTGCATTCAATTAAAAGCAATAAAGGTAGGTAAATAAAGGTAGGTTGCCAGATATTTAATATTTTAGACAAGTTTAGAGGATTGTCCGTTTTTTTTATTGCTGTTTTTTTATTTTTATTACAAGAAATGTTTTTATTATTTAAATAAATAAATAAATTTGTTTTTAAAACACTCGGATAAGATCATCGTTAGGTATTTAGTTGTGCCTGGATGACCCGAATTAAATGGCTTCAGTCTTGTATATCTGGCTGCTCCCGTTAGGGGGCGCCACAGCAGATCATCTTTCTGGAAATGGCTACGCTGCTGTGTACATCTGCCTCTTTCACACCTGCCGCCAGGGGTTGAACCACAATCAGTAACCCAGATTCTTTACCACTTAGCCCATATGTATGATATTTTGATCAGAAGTCTGACGCCCTGACAACTACTGAGCTACCACTTATAAACACAATAACAAATAAAACGTGGAATTGGTGGTCAGGGGGCTGGACTTCTGATCAGAAGGTTATGAGTTCAAACCCCAGAATCTCCCCTTGAGCAAGGCTCAAGTGCTCAGAACTATTTTTAAAAATGATTTAATGAGTTGGATGGAAGCACGGTGGTTTAGTGGTTAGCACGTTCGCCTCACACCTCCAGGGTCCGGGTTCGATTCCCGTCTCCGCCATATATATGTGTGTGGAGTTTCCTCCCAAGTCCAAAAACCATGTAAGTTTGGTTGATTGGCACCTTGGAAAATTGTCCTTAGTGTATGAGTGTGTGTGTGTCCTGTGATGGGTTAGCATTCCATCCATGGGTGTTTCCTGCCTTAATGCCCATAGACGCCCGAGATAGGCAGGGACTCCCCGTGACCCGAGGGAAGATCGGATATAGCGGTAGAAGACGAGTGAATGAATGATTTAATGAGCTGCTGTGGGAATCTGACAAATTGCATATGCATTGTATATAAACATTGGAACTGGAACATAAACACTGGAAATGACAATTTGACAAAAATTGGTTTAAATCATCTGATAACCTGGAGATATCACTCGTCCCTGCCAGTACGTGCACACCAGTGTGGTGAAATCGAGCAACACCAGTTTGTGAAACACAAAACCATTGTATTTTTTTTTTTTTTTTGAAAGTCAAAACAGCAGGTTACATCATTTGAATCTCCTGCAGGAGCTGATTTTGCATGTGTGACCTGCTTTCAGTCTGAAAAGCTCTTTGTGTTTGGACAATAAGTAATGTGACTCCGATTCTGTACACGATCCACCTGTACACTGGTCTAATATTAATTCCAATGTAAAGCAGGGTTGGGAGAGAAAAAGCTGCTCATGTCAATCCATCCGTTCGTCCAGTGTTATAGCCATCTATCTCTCCATCCATTTTTTTCTCCTTATCTGTTCATACATCCATTGTCTTCATATATATCCATCATTATCTACATTTATCTCTTTTTACAACTCTCTCTCCATCCACTCATCCATCATTGCATCTGTCCATCTATCACTCTTTCTGTCTAACTATCTATATATCTATCGGTCTATATACCTCTCTATCTATCTATCTATCTATCTATCTCTCTATCTATGTCTGTCTGTCTCTCTCTGTCTCTCTGTATATCATTATATATTTGTCTCTATCTACTGTTTGATGATCCATTGAGCTGTATATCATTGCATCTATCCATTCATCATAATATTTATTTCTGTCAATCTTTACCCCCGTCTGTCCATGCATCTGTCCATCTGAGAGATTGATTTGGTCCATCTCTCATTTTATCCTTTCATCCATTTCTATGTCTCTCTTTGTTCTATCCATCCATCCTGATGTCGTTTCTGTGTTAAATCTGAGCGTGTGAAACTCTGAACTGAACTGTATTACTGATTATTCACAGTAATAAATTGGCTTTGAATTCTCAATAAAAATGACCAAATTCTATCCATCTTTAAGACACAGGATGAGTTTCGGTCTTTCTTGTGTAGACGAATCATAAATGAATTCTGATTCCATGTTATGTGTTTTTTTTTTCTTTCCAGAGCTGTGGAGGATGACAGCTGAATAGACTGAGGGAGGTAAGATCACCATTGCTTCACATTACTTGGCCATTTGTACGCCTACAAAAAGAACTTTGTTATAGTGCAATATTCAGTTTGGGATTCACATATAAAACAACAACAAAAAAGGGTTGAAAATGTGTGTTTTGTTTTCAGGTCAAGGCCTTTGTGACCCAAGACATCCCTCTCTAGTATCCTTTATCTGATAATGACATTTGAGCAAGGCCCTTAACCCTCTGTGCTCCAGGGGGCGCTGTATCATGGCTGACCATGCGCTCTGACCCCCCAGCTTCCAAACAAGCTGGGCTATGCTGTAAAGGCTCTTCTAGTCTGTTCTATTTCTGCAGTAAATATTCGCCGTGTGCTCCCGCAGCTCCATGTTACAGAGGTTTGTGGTGAATCTAGTTTAAACACGAGCTCCAAAATCGACACACTTTGCTTCAGAGCTGAAGCTATTCTCGCCTCAGTGCCTGTTTAAACGCTCCCACCTCCTCCTCAACGTTCTCTCAGAACTTCCCACGCCGCATGGAATCGTAGCACATCGCTGTGTTTCGTGCTCCATTTAATTTGATATATTTGATTCATTTCCGCGTGCACGGTGGTTTAGTGGTTAGCAACTTCACCTCACACCGCCAGGGTCCGGGTTCGATTCCCGTCTCGGCCATGTGTGTGTGGAGTTTGCATGTTCTCCCTGTGCTTCAGGGGGTTTTTTTCTCCGGGTTCTCCGGTTTCCTCCGGTACAAAAACATGCACGGTAGGTTGATTGGCACCTTGGAAAATTGTCCCTAGTGTATGAATGTGTGTGTGTGAGTGTGTGTGTGTGTCCTGTGATGGGTTGGCATTCCATCCAGGGTGTATCCTGCCTTAATGCCCATAGACGCCTGAGATAGGCACAGACTCCCCGTGACCCGAGGGAAGATCGGATAAAGCGGTAGAAGAATGAATGAATGAATGATTCATTTCCCGCATGCGTTGTTTTCCGAGTGTGTGCTCCTTGATTTGACATTCTTCTCAGCCATAACTTGGTGATGAAGCACATCCCTGGTGCAGACCCTGAGCTCGTCCTCCTCAACCACTACTATGAGGAGTTGGACGTAAGTAGAAGAGCCATACGGTCACGCTTCTCTGGTTGATATAATTCTGATTGATTTTATCAGCAAAAAAGAAGTGTTTTATCGACAGGGACTTAAACATGCGGGTTCTGCACAGGAATTTAAGACTAGATCATTTAATTATACACACTTGTTTTTTTAATTGATGCAGCATATCATTAACTTTTCTACTAATGGGATGATTATTACTGTTGTTATTATTTACTATAATTATATTCTTATTTTCTATATTCTATTCTATTAATATGACTCATGTGAAACTGAGTCTTTACCATCTCTACTGTCTAGACTTGTATGGAAGTTGCAGTCCATTAGGAATAGCTATAAAGTGTGAATTTGCGAAGTATGATGATTTTAGCAAATAATACGTGCTGTGTATGGAGAGAGAGAGAGAGGGATGGATGGATAGAGAGATGGATAGACAGAAAGATAGATGGATGGATATAGAGATGGATAGATGGATATAGGGATGGATGGATAGAGATGGATGGATGGATATAGAGATAGATGAGAGAGAGAGGGATGGATGGAGAGATGGATAGAGAGATAGAGATTGATGGATAGAGAGAGAGTGAGGGATGGATGGATTTAGAAATAGATGAGAGAGCGAGATGGATGGATGGAGAGATAGAGATAGATGGCTGGATATAGAGAGATTGATGGATAGAAAGAGAGATGGATGGATAGATAGAGAGAGAGAGATATTACATAATTACATACACATGCACATTTTTTGGGTTGGAAATAGATTATAGTCGTGAATAAAAAGCACTGAGCATCTCATCCCAAGTGCTGCAGTTCACTCAGTGATGATGTTCTTGATCACTGGAGTCGGTTACAGAAACAGAAGTCCCTCTGGGGCCATAAAGGAACGTTAAAAGCAGAACCCGTCCCAGACTTTTCTCTCAATCCCATCCTGAAACATTTCCGTAAGGCTCTAAAGCCATTAATTATGCCGTCTGAAAGATTTGGAACGATGTACGTTTTATTATTTATTTATTTATTTGCACTTTCAAGGAAAAAGTTTGTATTTACTCTTTACCATAAGCGAGAGTGACTTGTTTCATGCACTCTGAAACAGCTGCAGTGTGACACTAATCCGGATTATTAGTCGTTTCGAGTCCTGGAGTCGTTTATCTGTTGATCAATAATTAACGTGTGTATCGCAACGGAAAGTATAAATGATGAATGTTTGAGCGCATATAATTTTATTTCACTACAGCTGCTTGTTGGCGCCACCTGCTGGATAACACCATTACTGCCTGAGCCTGCACACTTTCCACAAGCGGCAAAACTCCTTAGTTCTTTTCCATTGACGCTAAACCTGTGTGGAGATTTCTGCCAAAGATCTTATGGAATTATTCCCTCAATCCTATTTTTTTTTAAATACATGACAGCTGCTGCTTCCATTTTAACCCTTACTGCATGACTGATTTTGAAGTAACAGAAACAATCTGTTCAAAGGATTTAGGAAATAAATAAATAAATATGGAAACATTTGAACATCTGATCCCATTTTAAAGAAAATCTGTTTTTTCAAATCTGATTAGCAGCTTTCAAGGGATGTAATGATGCCTTGTCATGATTCACCTCCATCAAAAAAATAAATAAATAAATAAGTTGCATTCTTTGACCACTAGATGGCACAACAGCCCACATCCTCACGCGTCTTTCACTACAGAGCTCCGTGTGTTTGTGTTTACCTACAGGGACCGTTTTTCAGTATTTTATTATTTATTATAATTGTATTATTATTGGCAATTTTAAAATAAGACTTTCTTCATGATTATTTTTAATTTTTTTTTTTATATTGAAAAAACTTTATCATTCCACTTTTACCACGCAGCCGTTTAAAGAAGATTTATTTCACACCATTCTGTAGCTCTTATTTCTATATTCTCAGATCTGCCCGAGGTTATAATATTCCTTTATTCTGTCTTTGCTTATTTGTTTGTTTATCTTTGGCAGCGCATCCCGCTGTCACACATGAGCCGCACTGAAATCAACAGCCTTCTGGAGGAGTTGAAGTTCTATAAAAAAGCACAAGCTGAAGATGAAGTGCCGGATGAGTTTCGCTTCTCGCCAGCTAAAGACAGTCCTTTTAAAGAGCATCACACTCGCAAAGCACCTGCCAAAAACCCCGAGCCTGAGAAAGAGTCTCCACATAATGATTTATAGTCCTGTGCATGTGGTCAGTAACAAATATCACACACACACACACACACTACTAGTAATACAGAGTCAGGTTTCTGCATCAATAAGAACTGAATGATGCCCCAAACTGTAAAAATCATCTGATTGGTTTGGGGCTGATGATCGATGTTCTTTACTGGTGTAATCTGGTCTCCACAAAGCGTCGAGATAAAAGAAATAAATATTTTACTCTGGCATTTTTTTCCCTCTTCACTTCTTTCTTATTGAACATAATAGAGAAAAAACTCCTCATACACGTGGTTTCTTAAAAGGTTTTAATATCATACTTCATATGAATGTGCAGCGTACAGAAATGCCGTGTGAACAACGTTTCCTATGTGCTAGTAACGTAAAACCAAACAAATAGTTAAAAAAGAGCGCATTTTTTCTTTTAGATTTATAAAATGGATTATAAACTAGATTAGAACATCACCCTCGTGGAGTTTATCAGGAAATGCACTGCGTTTTAGTTACAAAAATAGATGATTGTTTTTGTTGCACGCGCAGAATCCCATCGTGGGAAGGAAAGACGATTTCGAGTCACTTTATCGTGTGCACAAAAATGTTTTAGGCAGGAACATGACTACAAAACGGCTGAGATCAATTACACGTTGTTTAACGATGATCTTATTTGGCACATAAAATGAATTCTCGGCTACATTAAAAAAAAAGGATTACAGCTTTAAATCCTCCCTGTAAAATCCGTGCAATTCTGTTAAATAAATTTATTCGAAAGCTAATAGTTACAAACTCGCTCAAATCTATATAGATAGAAAACAGGGTTACGCTTTTAAGCATCAATCAAGTTGAAGAAAAAAAAAAAGTGCTGGACACGTGGTCCGCATGGTCGAAACACCCCCCCCAACCCCTCCAATCTATAACCAGGGTGATCATTTGTGTAATTAAGGATTTGTCTTTTTTTTTGCTGAACGATGTGGTAAGTTTAGGACAATAAAACAAAATGGGAACAAAGTAAAGCATAAATTACTGTCGTCTGTACACGTGAGTGTGAGGCTGTGGTGCGGCGGTGTGTGTGTGTGTGTGTGTGTGTGTGTGTGTACTGTGTAATCCCCATGCTTAAACAGTTCCTCTCCTACTATGGAGTGGAAGTCAGACCTCCGATCAATCAACATGTTCGTGAAGTTCCTGCTTCGAATCAGCTGCAGGAAAACAGAATGCAATGAATTTCAGGCCATTTGACAATTTAATCCACTCGAATTACATCACTGTTAAAGCGCAGGGAGACGCGTAGGAATAAAAACAATAAAGCGAAATCATGTCCTGGCTCACAGCAGACTTCAGTCAATGGCGTCCTGTGATCTACAAAAACAAAATTCAAGTAAATAAATGGTGAAGCGCGGATTCGATCAGCTACAGTACCACGAATAAACTTATACAAGCCGTTAAAACATAATCGCTGCGTTGCCACAATAACAATAAACATTTTAAAAAAAAACATGGGCGTGAGTGTTTTTTCGGAATAAAACTTGTTTTTTTGCTACAATAAATTCCACGTTTTTAATATTTTTTTCTAAATAATCGGTATTACTCAACATGCTGTGATCTCGCGGCAAATTGGGATACGAGCAAAAAGAAAAGCAAACAGTCCGGGTTAAAAACAAACAAACAAATAAACAAACAGAATAAAAGTGGTGGCGGCGGCGTCGGGATGCGAGGATGCGCTCAGAGGTCCGAGTGAGCTCGACACATCATCATCTCATATCTGCGTAGGTGATTAACCAGCGACTGCACGTAGGTGAACACGCACTTTGAGTCGGGCTTCTTTCCCATGATCATCATGTCCTCCACTTCCAACAGCGGCATACAATTAGCGAAAGACCTGATGGGAAAAAGAGATTGGAAAAGGGAATAATCAGATGATAAATCACACACAGCTCATATAACTTATTGTCTGTGTAGAAGAATAGTAGGAAAATAAATCCAGTTTATAAGTGGAACTGAATTGGAGATTTCTCTGTAGTTAAGATTTAGAATAAAGCATGGAGCATGAGTGTAAATCTCCGGACATATTAATATGCACAGTACAGGCAAGGAGCAGATACACACTTGTTTACAGCTTATCTGCTGTTAAACGAAGCAAGAAAAAAAAAACAAGCCATTGAAACGTAGTTTTTCCCTCAGTGCATTTCGCAAATATGTGCAAACCCGTAAATTCATTCCTCAAAACAAATGAATGCATTTCTCCCCAAATCCTTGGTTCATATCTGAAATGTAGGTATTGTGTGTCAATGAGCATCTTATTTCAATCATCTTATTGTCTTTGTTAACAAACAAGGTGGTCACAATGACACAAATGGAAAAGTTTTATTCTATTTTTATATTCTCACCAAATTCATTTTTGAGATGTTTAAGAGAAGTCACTAATCACTGTCTGATCTGAAATTAAAGCGCCATATATGATGAGATTTTGCATTCAATTTCTTGAGTTTATTGTGTGTGTGTGTGTGTACGTATGTATATATACATACACATATATCAATATCTACCCATCTAATATATACATATATCAATATCTATATCCCAATATATATATATATATATATATATATATATATATATAGATATATATATATATATATATATATATATATCATCCATCCATCCATCTGTGTGTGTGTGTGTATTATATATTATATATATATATATATATATATATATATATATATATATACATACACACACACACACACATTATATACATCTATTTATTTGGTATCTAATTTGGTTTCAGGAGCTCGCTCTCTCTCTCTCTCTGTCTCTCTCTGTGTGTGACCATGTTGGGTGCTGGGTCCTGGAGCAGCGCTCGCTTTCACAAACACAGAGTGATAGTGAACGTGGCCAGACCCTTGATATGACGTTATGTTGTGCGGCGAAACTGACAAACAAAGCTTTGATAAAGATCATGGCGGTAGTCTGTACAGGCTGAGCGCGTACACAGTGCGGCCTTGATTGACCGCGCAGCGCCTTTTAAGTTCCCCTGCTCCATGTTTAAGCGCAACCTGTTTTCATCAACACTTCCAAATGTGATCTATCACACCTGCGCTGCGCACGATCGCGGGACGGCGTGTTTTTTGTAAAGCAACAATTTGTAGGCCGTCAGGATTAGAAGGAAAGTCGGGGCGACAACGGCAGTCGCATAATGATGTCATTATTCTTCCAAAAGTGTTCGTAGCAAATAAAATAAAAAATGTCCAATGCAGTTTTACTTTTATGAAGAAACTTGTGCCGCCCTGAATGTTTGACGCAGTAATGCGATTATATTCTAGAAAGAAAAACCTGAAGACATTGGAGGATGGTGAGAACAACGATTTTGCAGAACTCTACATGTTATACTTGCATGTACAGGTAGTTTTACAATGAAGACGATCATATAGTAACACATTATAATAGAGAATAGTAGGGCTGTCAATAGATTAAAATATTTAAATTATTAAATTAAATAAGCATAAATTATTCGCATAATTGCCATGAGTTTAGCCTCGTGATTAATTGCACAATAATCGCGCATTTTCAATGTAGCATAAATGAATTCTTTTCATGTTTTTAATACACTAACTAACATATGTTATAATTATATACATTTCACTAAGATCTCTCCCTTTTATTGATTATTTAATATTTATTTTACCCTGGAAATCATTCTTTTAATATTCATTTCTTGTTGATTGATTAATTTCTTATTATTTGAATGTACATGTTTTAGTGGTTGTTGTAATTGTTAAATATGGGACGTGGCTCCTTTAAGAATGATGTTCCGGTTTTGGTTGCTTTCCATATAAACTGGTGAAACTGGTGATACCGTTTAGGTTCCATACGGTAATATACGCTATTATAGTGAGGAGCTCATATCTGTTGTGAATGCGCAGCTAAGAGGCGTAATTGGGGGAAATTTAGGAAGCGTGAGTGGATGAACGTTGCTGGGTGTTTTTTGTTAATAAAAATCACCTCTTTTATATTCCATCCTAACATTACATTACATTATTAACACCCTATTATTTGCCAGCTGTAGATTATAGTAATAAAAATAGATTACAAACAAGACTTGCAGTAGCTTCTTAAAGAATGGAGATCAGTACAGGGTTCTGTAATAATGTAATACATTGCAGTAGGTAATTTAGCAAAAGCATAACGTACTGTAACGTCAAACTTAACAGGCTACATGTCTTTGTGGACACGAGTGGAGGGTGGAAAAAACGAGTGGTAAAAAGCGTACCACCAGCTGATGAGACTAATTAGTGCACTGTTTAGAGCTATGACGATAAAAAGGAGACAGATGACGGCTAAAAATGAACTTTGAAACACCAAAAAAACTGAAAAATATAAATAAATAAAAATAAAACACATCCTAGCTACATACGCTGCCGTGTTCGCCTGCTGCGCGATAATATTTACAATCTTGTTGCATTGCTGTTATCACAGTAAGCTCAATACATGTGTTGAACCATCGTACTGCCTTAATTAATACTGTTATTAATATTCGTCAATGGTTCAATATAGGGAATGATTTGCGATGCTAACATCGACATTAGTAATCCACTACATTCTGACTGTCAAAATAGCTATACAAATATTTGAACGAATGTTTACACTTGTATATAATATATAACATAACCCGAGTTAGAACAGTTCATCCTGCCATTCTGCACACGACACGTATCAAATATGTCAAAGGCATTAATGTTAAAACTCAATGTATCGCCTAATGCGCCACCTGGTGGAGCATCATGCAATTACGGAACAAGGTCAAACGAATGAGGCCATAATTATACATTTCAGGACCAGGCCGGTTTAAAAGGACCAAAGGGTCGTAGTTTGCCCACCCCTGCTCTAGACGTAGGAATGCAGGAAGTGATCTTTTGTCTTTTTACCAAAAAAATACTTCAATCACGACTGCTCAGGTCTTTTTTTTATATACTTGTTTTTATATTGCCGCTCTCACCGTTCTGGATCAGTTTGGACCTTTGAGGGAGTTTTTGGTTTTGACCAAGCCTTTCAGCACCAGGCCTCTGTAGAACTCCTGCAGGTACGTATACACACACTTCCAGTCGGGCTCCCGCAGCCGCACCATGTCGTCCACGTCCAAAAGCTGGGGACAGTCAGCGAGCTTCCTGCTCGCACATCGCGTCGCACGTGCCGTGAGGTATATCGGAAAAGAAAAGAGAGGACGACAGAAAGAGAAGTAACACGGGAGCCGTGAGCAGCCAACATTCAGAGTGAGACAAAAAAACAAAAAACAAACAACCACACATAAATAGAACAAACATTACATCTGTGTTGACTTCCGTATTCATGTGCTTTCATGCTTTATGATCATATTCACACACACACACACACACACACACACACACACACACACACAAAAAGTCAAATGGAGCGTGATTTTTTCTTTCATTGGTGGTTATTGTGGTTACGTGAGCCGTGGACGTTTCATCTTTCATTAGACGGATACACAAACAACAACAAAAAAAACGTGACTTTTTTCCTCTCGGTGCAAAAAGACAAACATGGATCGTGTTGCAGTGTTCAGGAAGCAAAGTGCAAAGTGAGAAGGAGGGCATCTATTGAGCATCGCGTTTCATCTGTACGTCTACGGGCGATGAAAGCTGATCCTCAAAGCATGTGGTTTACGAAATGCGTGCAACGTCAGGACCGCTTCGGAAAAAGCGAGTGAAAGAAACGTGCATGAAGAGAGCAGAGAGTTTGGAGGATGGGGGAAAGGGGGGAAAAAGGGGGGGGGGGGGGAAGGGTTTGGAAACCCATTGATCAACCAGGAAACAATGGCAGGTTTATGCTTATCTTGTATTATTCGTTAGATTCCAGCTGCAGGGATTCGGGTTTAGTAAAGAGTCAAGGACTTGTTACTGCTCTTCGTAAAGGAGGGGCAGCGAGAAACGGGAGTTCATGAATGGTTTATCGTGAACACCAAAGACCCGAAAGCCCCGAAAGCCCTGTGGCATAAAAAAACGGCATGAGGAGTTAGGATGGGAAAGAGTAAAGTGTCTATTATGCCTTTATGTAAACACATCATTAGATCACCGCGAGAGCTGGATACTTTCAATAGCATTTGAATATTAAAGGTTAGTGTCATTAGAGCCCCCCCCCCCACACACACACACCCGAGGGCCGCAATCTATACAGGAGATTACAAGAAATCTAGCTATTTTCTTACATGCTTCTGGCATTCTGTACACGTTTATAAACCATACAGATACATTTCTAAAACATCAGGGGTGTAACAGTACACATATTCATATCGAACGTTTTCAGCACGGGAATTTCCTAAGAAAAATGCACGTGTACACGAACGCAATTCCTTTATTTATTTATTTATTTATTTGCGGAGCCTCGTTAAAATCCCATTAAAACATGTTTGTTTAGTTCCCGTCATCGCCAATGCTTTTTTACGACAGTCTAAAGCAGGCATGTCCAAGGTCCGGGCCGGGGCCAAATGCGGCGGCCCGGGGACTCCCTCATAAAATCTACAATATGCGGCCCATCAGCACCGTCGAGTATATTATACACGAAGTATACAAAAAGCTATTTTATATTTCACCAGAAGATGAGACATATAATAACACATTTTCGACTTTTTTATATTCTGTTGGGAAAAAAAATAATACACGGATTGATAAAGCCCTCAAAATGTACTTTCGAAGAAGACAACTGTAATATATAACATTTTAAATGAACCTAGATATGTTTAATCTTCCTGAAAGTTTTTCTTTTTTTCTTAATTTTATTTGGTCTTCAAATATGAAAGCAAAGTAATTTGGTAAAAAACGTGTTTAAATTTATTTGTGTTCTGTTTGAAGAAATTAGAAGTATACTATTTGCATTAAAAAGAATTTCTGCATAATCCATAGAGTGAATAAATGACGGAGAGATGGGATCAGTTCTTTGATGAATAAATAAATGAAACAAATAAATAAACAAATATTTTGTGCTCCATAAATGTAGTTAGAGAATGTGCAATAAGCACTTCATTTAATAATTTCATTTATTTATTTAAATAATTATTTCATTTAATTTGTGCATTTTTAATGGATCGCTCGATTTAAGCAATACAATAAATATTACAGTGCATATATTCAATTTTGTTCTTATATACATGCTAGTTTGTTATTTAAAACCAAAGCAGCCATTTTACTTAAATGATTTAAAAAACAAAAAACAAAAACAAACCGTTCAACAAATATTTCACAGTTCATCCTGAAATTAAAATTAAACCGAGGTCCGTATTGAACTGTGAATTTAATGTACCGTAACACCCCGATAATACATAATAAAAGTAAATAATAAATGTTCATTAAACCTTCCTGCAAACATCATTCTGGATCAGGAGTCACTTAAATACACACTTTTTTCTTTACTGAACTTTCCCAAAACATCACCACCTGCAGCTACACACATGTGCAGATTTGGATGATGATTTTGAACGACACACACACACACACACACACACACACACACACACACACACACACACACACACACACACACACACACACACACACACACACACACACACACACACATACACACATACACACACACACACACACATACAGACACACATACACAGACACACACAGACAGACAGACAGACAGACGGACAGACAGACAGACACACACACACAGAAACACACACAGAGACACACACACACACAGAGACACACAGACAGACAGACACAGACAGACAGACAGAGACAGACAGACAGACAGACACAGACAGACAGACAGACACAGACAGACAGACAGACAGACAGACACACACTTGAGCAAATGTATGTTTATTACCAGACTACTAAATCATTATTTACTTTTCCTACATTGTGCAGTAGTGCTGAGGACACTGATCAGTCATGTGCTTGTGCGTGATACACAGCGAGTGTGTGTTCATTTGCATACTCACTCTGCTGTTTTGAAGGCCACCTCAAAGTTGTGCCTGCGGTTGCTGGGACTGAGCGTGGAGTAGTCAAACGCCTCGGGGAAGAAGTTGTGCACCAAAGCGCAGAAGGCCATCCCATCACTCCAGCTGGAAGAGAAATTCTGGATGTCCACATTCTGGGAACAAAAAAAACAAAAACAAAAACAAAATAATCAAAATAAGATGGAGTGAGGGGGCACGGTGGCTTAGTGGTTAGCACGTTCGTCTCACAACGCCAGGATCCGGGTTCGATTCCCGTCTCTGCCATATGTGTGTGTAGAATGTGCATGTTCTCCCCGTGCCTCAAGGGGTTTTTCTCCGGTTTCCTCCCGCTCCAAAAACATGCACGGTAGGTTGATTGGCACCTTGGAAAATTGTCCCTAGTGTATGAATGTGAATATGTGTGTGTGCCCTGCGATGGGTTGGCATTCCATTCAGGGTGTATCCTGCCTTAATGCCCATAGACGCCTGAGATAGGCACAGGCTCCCCGTGATCCAAGAGAAGATCGGATAAAGTGGTAGAAGATGAATGAAGATGGAGTGAAGAATTCAGACTTTTGAAGCGCAAACATAAAAAAAAACACAACACAATTTTACAGCATGAACTTGTCCAAATTTTTCCTCTTAATCTACTTAATGGATTAATCTTTGAATGAATCCTGACCACAGAAACAACAGTGTATTTATGTGCATTAGTAAAAGAACAGATTGCAAAAATGCAGTGAGATAAAAGGAGGAACATAAAGGAGTTGCTCACATCATAGTCGCGTGTCTTCGCCCTGCACCAGTCCAGCAGCATTTGTTTAATGGAGTTCGCGTTGGGAACACCGAAGCTAGTGGAGCGCTGGACCTTCACCTGCGCAACTGGCGAATTGTTTCTGAAAGTGAGTAAATAAAAAAAACAAAAAAACCTAATTAAGTACAACAACAAATTACAATGAACTACACATTTTTTACTGTGACTTTAATACGAGACGTGAAAGAGAGGGACAGAAGACGATAGGATTGGAAGGTCATGGGTTCAAATCCAAAGCGTCAGCAAACTTCCACAGACAGGCCCTTGAGCAAGGCCCTTATCCCCGATAATTAATATAACTATAATTATGTAAGATAACTGCCATCTTTGTAAATCTGAATGAATGAGAAAGCAAAAGAGAGCGAGATCGAGCGAGAGGGAGAGAGAGGGGGAGAGAGAGATGCAGCTCACCCTCCGCCCTCCTTCTCGAGCTTCTCAATCATGGCTTTGCGGGCCTGTGAGGCGGACGCTTTAGGCATCGTCTGAGCCCTCATGAGCTCCTTTTTACGCTCCGCTTGTCTGCGTTCCAGCGCCGCTACACTGCTTCCACCGCGAGAGGTGTCATCCTCACGATCAAACACACTGAGAGAGAGAGAGAGACATTGCTTGATCACTCTGAGCGGAACCTTAAACGTAACGTAGCTGAGAGACGAGACGGGTTTGGGTCTTTTCTGACCTTCCGATCTTCTTGTTGGTACTGGAGGAAGTGGAGTAGCTGTACGACTTGGTCTGCATGGTGCCTCCTGAAACGCAGAAATGTACAGCGTTACGGAAACTTCCTGCAAACAAAACGTCCACGGACAAAATAGCAGCAACTCACGGTCAGACTTCTGTGTGTACGTGGTTTCCATGATGGTGCTGCGAGTCATCCTGCTGCCATCGTCTGCACACAAACACATATTCAAATTTTATTTGTCACATACACATACATACATTGTACGACATGCAGTGAAATGTTTCTTAGGACCGTCCAGCATGTAATAGTGCGGCATTTATGTAAATAATGGAAAGAAAATGAAATAAAAAAGTGTAAAATGAAATAAATAAATAAATAAATATATATAATATATATATATATATATATATATATATATATATATATATATATATCATATACATATATATATAACAGATGTGATATTGTGCATATATACATAGCTGTGATGATGATATTGTGCATATATATATATATATATATATATATATATATATATACAGATGTGATATTGTGCATATATATATATATATATATATATATATACATACACACACATGTAGATATTGTGCATATACATATGTGATATTGTGCATATACTACAGCTGTGATATTGTGCATATACTACAGCTGTGATATTGCGCATATGTACAGCTGTGATATTGCTCATATATACAGCTGTGCTATTGTGCATATATACGGCTGTGATATTTTGCATATATTATAGTTTTGATATTGTGCATATACTACAGCTGTGATATTGTGCATATATACAGCTGTGATATTGTGCATATATACAGCTGTGATATTGTGCATATATACAGCTGTGATATTGTGCATATATACAGCTATAATATTGTGCATATACTACAGATGTGATATTGCTCATATATACTGCTGTGCTATTGTGCATATATACGGCTGTGATATTTTGCATATATTATAGTTTTGATATTGTGCATATACTACAGTTTTGTGCATATACTACAGATGTGATATTGTGCATATACTGCAGATGTGATATTGTGCATATATACAGATGTGATATTGTGCATATACATACAGCCGTGATATTGTGCATATACATACAGCCGTGATATTGTGCATATACATACAGCTGTGATATTGTGCATATACATACAGCTGTGATATTGTGCATATACATACAGCTGTGATATTGTGCATATATACAGCTGTGATATTGTGCATATATAAGATGTGATATTGTGCACATACTACAGCTGTGATATTGTGCATACATTACAGTTGTGATATTGTGAATATATTACAGCTGATTAAATTCACATCCATTAATTTAGAAACCTGTGAAAATCATTTGGTCATATTATACCCTGGAAAATGAACAAAGTGACTTCTTTTTTTTATTTATTATTTTTTTGTGCATATTCATTACAGCCCGTTTACACCCATGTTGCTAAACTCGATCCGAACTGCGGCGTGTTTTTTGTGTAACCCGAACCAGTCACTTTGCTTCACGTTTCCTCAAGGTGGGGATTGTGAATGTATTGTGCTTGGGCAAAGGAGATTTAATTTCTCCTTTATACAGAAGAAGCCCAGAAGGTGTTCAACCGCATGAGGATCTTTGTGCATAAAATAGTCATTTCCCATGAAAAACATGCACAGCATTGAGCATAAATATAAAATATATAATAAATTACTTAATCGAAAGCAACAAACGATCCAATAAATTCTTCATGAACAAATATATTGTAACCCAATAAATCCTGGGTCCAGATTTGACCACTCGTGTATGAAATCTTTCAAATATAGAAAAGCCTTTATGAGGCTGCAATGGTGCACCTGATTGTGCGAAGCGGTTGGTCTTGGTGATCTCGCTGACGGTGGAGCCGTCGCTCGACTTCTCGATTTTTTTCACCACCACCTCTCCTGCGCCCGGCCGGTTCCTCTGAGCTCGGTCATCTCTTTGCTGACGCAGTTCCTGCAGACGCAGATCTCGCTCCTTCTCCCTTTGGTCTGGGCGGAGGAAAGAGAGAGGGAGTGTAAATAAATCGCACGCAGAAAAGACAAGCTGGTTTAATGGAGGGATCTAGCCGCAAAAACTATCGGCGAAAATATAAGACGGTCTGGGTCGTGTACGTGGTCGTTACGAGAGCGACCTCTACAGGCAAAACACGGACACCACGTGCTGTTTGTTTTTACAAGGGACACTGAAGCTATTTTTATAATTTATTAATTATACAATAACATTTATTCATTAATATAGGCATATGAATTGTTACATATGCATACGTACTACAGATGTGATATTGTACATATATACAGCTGTGATATTGTGCATATATACAGATGTGATATTGTGCTAATACTTCAGCTGTGATATTGTGCATATATATATATATATATATATATATATATATATATATATATATATATATATATATATATATATATATATATATATATATATAGATGTGATATTGTGCATATATTACAGATGTGATATTCGGCATATACTACAGCTGTGATATTGTGCATATATTACAGCTGTGATATTGTGCATATACTACAGTTGTGATATTGTGCATATACTACAGCTGTGATATTGTGCATATATTACAGATGTGATATTGTGCATATATACAGATGTGATAGTGTGCATATACTACAGCTGTGATATTGTGCATATATACAGATGTAATATTGTGCTAATACTTCAGCTGTGATATTGTGCATATACTACAGATGTGATATTGTGCGCATATATATATATATATATATATAGATGTGATATTGTGCATATATTACAGATGTGATATTGTGCATATATTACAGATGTGATATTCTGAATATACTACAGCTGTGATATTGTGAATATACTACAGCTGTGATATTGTGAATATACTACAGCATTGTGATATTGTGAATATACTACAGCTGTGATATTGTGAATATACTACAGCTGTGATATTGTGAATATACTACAGCTGTGATATTGTGCATATACTACAGCATATGTGATATTGTGCATATATACATGTGATAGTGTGCATATACTACAGCTGTGATATTGTGCATATACTACAAGCTTTATATATATATACATATGTGATATTGTGCTAATACTTCAGCTGTGATATTGTGCATATACTACAGCTGTGATATTGTGCATATACTACAGCTGTGATATTGTGCATATATATGCACATGCATATACTACAGCTGTGATATTGTGCATATATTACAGCTGTGATATTGTGCATATACAGATGTGATACAGCTGTGATATTGTGCATATACTACAGCTGTGATATTGTTCATATACTACAGCTATATATATATATATATATATATATATATATATATATATATATATATATATATATATATAGATACTTAAAATACTAAAACTTCCTCTGTTAAATTATAGATGGAAGAAACGGGTTAAGAAAAAATGATCAGTAAAATCAATCAAAATAAACATTTTTAACAAAATAGAAAGAGGGTTTTCAGGTTTAAAGCACACAGATGACCTTTTAAGGAAACCTGAAAAACTACGATCTGCCTCATTCGGAGGTGAACAGAAGTCATGACTTCAATCCAAAGTGAACAACACTATTAAAAAATACATTTATTAAACAAACAAACAAAACAAAAAAAAGCTAAAACCTGCTGACAAAATATAATCATTCACAGGACTACAGCATGCCCGAATTCTTGAATCCGATTCACACACACACACACACACGTGCACCGTGTGAAACAAACTCCCCAATGCTTGTATGACAAATCCACACACTGCTCATGCAGTCAGGCATATGATGTTTAAACCCAGATGAAAAGCAAGCAAGTCAACAAACTGCAGGCACACACACACACACACACACACACAGCACTCGTGAGCTATGATCCTACCGAGCTCCTCCTGTGAACATCCCAACCTGGCCTCTACAGGCAGAAAAGGGAAATGAATGAAACAGAAGAATTTGAGCGATCCTGTAGTAAGATATATGGAGAGATATATTTTTATACCTCTTTTTTTCTTTCGTAGCTCTCTCATGGCGGCTCGGATAATTTTTCTCTCCTCGAAATCTTTGGAGTCGTCAAGCTGTTACAGAAAAACGGAAAAGAAATCATTTATTAAAATAATACACACACACTGTTCGGTAATGAATGTCACGCATGACCACTCCAAAATACCATTTTGTCAAGGATTTCCTCGTCCTCGATGGCCTCGATTTGCTCGGACGTCAGTGAGCTGCTGCTCGCGGTGACGCTGTGTGCATCTTTCTTCATCTGGGATACGGAGGATCCGTTCTGGATGAGTGGAGCGTCACTGGCGGTCTGGACGGAGGGTTCGATTGAAAATGCAGGTTCCGTTTCCATCTGACGGGGTCCGAAACAAAACGCTCATTATATATCAATGTGGTTTTTTTAAATTCTAAAACACATTCGGGATATTTTAGAGAAGCGGATAAAAAAGGAATAGTGAGTGTCATGTGTGTATGGATGGCCTGTGGGGGGGATTGTGGGGGTTAGTGCCTGTATGTGATCCATCCTTCCAGCTGTGTTTACACTAAAACCATGGAAGCAGGCTGACATTTAGACAGGCATGAGAGCGTGCACATTTCTGAGAATGATCCTGGGAGAACGAGCAGCCCTCGTCCTGCAGGCCTCTCTCACTAAGCTCTCCGAATCAGTTCGGAATTCCCTGTCCGGCCAGGTGGGATAAAGGGTGCTTTGGGGTTTGAAGGGTGATAATCACCCTTGAGTGACTAGACGTGACCCATACAAGACGGTCACATTGTGTTATGGGGACTTTTTCCTGAAAGATGAGCACATATTGATTAATGTCACTATATTTTTTATAAATAAGCACTGAAATAAACAAGATGTGTGTTTTGCATCACGAGTTTGAACTTAAATTTAAGATGTTTAAATTAGTTCACATAAATTGACTTTAACAGCACTAATGTTATTAACGCGTGATTAATGCAGTGTGCTCCTTCACTCTGCGACAACAAAAGAACAAAAAAGGAGCAAATGAATAAAGGAACGTCACTCACGCTTCCTAAATTTCCCTGAATTACGCCTACTAGCTGCACATTCACAACAGGTATGATCTCCTCACTATATACAGTGGCAAGAAAAAGTATGTGAACCTTTTGGAATTTCATGGTTTTCTGAATAAATTTGTCATCAAATGTTATCTGATCTTCATCTAATTCATTGGTATTGACAAACACAATGTGTCTAAAAATAATAACACAAAAAAATCCAATTTCTTGTCTTTATTGAACACAATCATTCAACATTCAAAATGGCAGTGGAAAAAGTAAGTTAAACCTTAGAATGAATAACTGGTTGACCCCCCCTGGCAGCAATAACCTCAACCAGGCGCTTCCTGTAGCTGTGGATCAGACCTGCACATCGCTGAGGAGGAATTTTAGCCCATTCTTCCTGGCAGAACTGCTTTAGCTCTGTCATATTCTTTGGACGTCTCATGTGTACGGCCCTCTTCAAGTCAATCCATAGCATCTCTATTGGGTTGAGGTCTGGGCTCTGACTTGGCCACTCCAAAAGGCGGATTTTGTTTTCCTGAAGACATTCTGTTGTGGATTTGCTCCGGTGTTTTGGGTCGTTGTCCTGTTGCATCACCCGCTTTCTACACAGTTTCAGCTGATGTACAGACATTCTCACATTATCCTGAAGAATTGTCTGATATACTTGTGAATTCCTCTTCCCCTCAATGATTGCAAGCTGGCCAGGCCCTGATGCAGCAAAGCAGGCCCAAATCATGATGCTTCCTCCACCATACTTTACAGTTGGGATGATGTTTTCATGACGATATGCCGTACCCTTTCTACGCCAGATGTAGTGCTGTGTGTTTTTTCCAAATAGTTCAATCTTAGTTTCATCAGTCCACAAAACATTTTGCCAATACCGCTGTGGAGTGTCAATGTGCTCTTTTGCAAACTTAAGGCGTGCAGCAATGTTCTTTTTAGTAAGCAGCGGCTTCCTTCGCGGTGTCCTGCCGTGGATACCCTGCTTGTTCAGTGTTTTACGTATTGTAGACTCATGAACAGATATGTTAGCAAGTTCCAATGATGCCTTCAAATCTTTGGCTGTCATTCGGGGTTGTTTCTTTACCTCATTGATGAGTGTTCATTGTGCTCTTGGTGTCATTTTGACGGGGCGCCCACTTCTAGGTAGAGTAGCAACAATCCCAAATTGTCTCCATTTGTAGATTGTTTGCCGAACTGTAGACTGGTGAATTTCTAAAGTCTTTGAAATAACTTTGTAACCCTCGCCAGCTTCATGTAAATCAACAATTCTTGATCGTAGGTCCTCTGAAAGCTCTTTTTGGCGAGGCATGGCTCACATAATCATGTTCTTCTTGTGCAGAGCAAACTCCAAAGGTTTGAGGGGTTTTTATCAGTCAAAGTATCTGTAGTCCACACCTCCAAACTTATTATCTTAACAAGACTCCAGGTGTGCTAAAACCAATTAGCTCCAATTAGCTTTTTTGAGGTCATTAACTCAAGGTTTCACTTACTTTTTCCACTGCCATTTTGAATGTTGGAATGATTGTGTTCAATAAAGACAAGAAAGATTGGATTTTTTTGTGTTATTATTTTTAGACACATTGTGTTTGTCAATACCAATGAATTAGATGAAGATCAGATAACATTTTATGACAAATTTATTCAGAAAACCATGAAATTCCAAAAGGTTCACATACTTTTTCTTGCCACTGTATGAGTGTATATTTCCGTATGGAACCTTACGCAAGCGCATTCGCATTCCCAAATCCGTATTACGCAATAAAGCACATTTTTACTGAACGCAATAAAGCGCTTCCGTATAACCTAAACACCATATCACCAGTTTATATGGAAAAGCAACCGGAACACAATTCTTAAAGGAGCCACGTCCCATATTTTACACTTAAAACCACCACTAAACAAATAACATTGAAATTAACAACAAATTAATATTAAAAGAATCATTTCCTCCTGGAAATTATTAATAAGTTAACTCCTGGCAATCGTGTGATTAATCCCAATTAAATATTATAATCGATTGACAGGCCTAGTTTAAATAATTAACAATACGTCGAAATTTTACTTTTCAAATTGACAATAAAAATGAATATGACATAGAAAAGACAAAAGTATTGGAACGCCTGATGTCCACCTGCACATGGTTCTTCCCCAAAGATACACCATGTATGGAATGCCAACCCATCGCAGGACACACATTCACAATCACACACACATTCATACACTAGGGACAATTTTCCAAGGTGCCAATCAACCTACAGTGCATGTTTTTGGACCGGGGTAAACTGGAGAACCTGGAGAAAAACCCCTTGAGGCACGGGGAGAACATACACACACACATGGCCGAGACAGGACTCGAACCCGGACCGTGGCGATGTGAGGCGAACATGCTAACCTCTAAGCCACCGTGCTCTACACTATGATTGACCCTAAACAACATCCTGAATGGTGTGTGAGTAGATGTTGCCTGTTAACAACCACAAAACTGCTATAAAGTTTTATAACTCGAGGTTATTCGTTTTGTTTATTCGCTGATTAATTCCTGATGTGTGTGAAAATGAAAGAGATGAACTGAAAGAGATGGGGACATGGTGAGTGTCTGCAGTGATGACAGGAAGAAAAGGACGAGCTATAAACAGAACAGGATTTAAAAACAGAGCTCCGCTCTGAGGCTGGATACTAAAGGATGTGCGGAAGGGTATCTTTCTTGTCTTTTTTAGCATGCTATTCAGTCCCGTCTCGGTGGACACGCGTCCAACAATGACACAATGAAATGCTGACGGGTCCAAACAACAAAGTAAAAATAGCCCGAGTCTTATTGTAGAGGGGGGAGAAAAAAAAGCCTTATATACAAAGCCTTGGCAAAGATAAAACAAGCTGTTAACTGAATGAAGTGTGTGTGTGGAGACTCCTAGATGACATGATGTAAGAGTTGGCTGTTTAAAAGGGCACTTGTGGTTACTTAAGTTCACTGGG
>JACRUU010000027.1:6354588-6384588 GCA_030449085.1 Kryptopterus vitreolus | reverse complement strand
ATGACAAAAACCTGCTGTGTGTTGTGGTTTATTTGTGTACGTTACGGGGACTTGACTGATTTCAGATGTCGCAGAGCATTTGTAGGCGGATGGATAGATGGATATACAGTGTAGATAGATAGATAGTTAAATAGATAGATAGATAGATAGATAGATAGATAGATAGATAGATAGATAGATAGATAGACAGTGTAGATAGATAGATAGATAGATAGAAAGATAGATAGATATACAGGATAGATGGATGGATGGATAGATAGATAGATAAACAGTGTAGATAGATGGATAGATAGATAGATAGATAGATAGATGGATATATAGATATACAGTGTAGATAGATGGATAGATAGATGGATGGATAGATAACAGTGTAGATAGATGGATATTTCAACTGATAAGTGCAGTGTTTGTTCAATATTTCTTCATTTTAGACTTTTGTTAAAAACTAAATAGTAGTATGGAAGCACTAATATTTTTCAATACCGACTCCTACATTAATAATCAAGACATTGGAATAAAAGTAATAAAATAAAAATCCATCACATGTTCGTGTATATAAAGATAATGGTTTAGACTGATGAGGTACCTTGAGGGACGATCCTGTAGAAAGGCTCGAGCTGGTGAACTTGAACGGCGTCGCTCTCAGACCAAGCGTTAGCTCTGGGGGGGGGGGGGGGGGGGGAAGGGGGGTGTGGGGGGGCGGGGGGAGAGAACATTTTATAATTATACACACAAAACATGTATTTTATTCATTTAAATTCATTGAACACCGACACCAAACGAACACCATGGACACCAAAAAGGAAATGTGATCACTGTGATGGTTGTTGGTGCTGCCAGACTCGAACTTGCTTTAATCCAATCAAAGATTGCTGTTCTGCTCACCACAGTTATAAAGAGTGGTTGAGTTACTACAGCCTTCCTGTCAACCAAGCAGCAACCGAACCATCCTGAAAGGCACTTTTCCCCCTCGTTCCCTTTCTTACGCTTATCCGACATCTGAACGCATGCTGACGCTGACATGCGTTTGAGCGGTAATTAGCATTTCGCCCGCTCGCTCGCTGCTGCAATAATATTTTCGGTTTGTGACTGATGATCCGCGGTGAACCTTCCCATAACCTTGTTCTAACTATAGCAACAAGGCGCCTTCACTATAAACATCCATCCATCATAAGCAGGCTTTAAGGCTAAATTCAATAACACGTGTGTCGCCTTTGTTATAGGGGTCACAGCACAAAAGCCTCCATGTTTGAATAAAACTGATAAATGTTTACATTGACCAGACTTAATGTACATCGATCTGTGTACATTAGGACTTATGGATGACATGACATGATGTGGAATATTAGGGGGGGGGTTGGGAGAAAGGTGGCCATTACTCAGTTATGTAATCCATTTCACTGGCACCACTCATAGGCCTGAACCTGTAAGTAAGTCACCTCAGTGAGATCCACGAGATCCACCCCCCACGAGATCCAACACTCACATTTCTGTTCACTCGCAGAACAATGGGACGTTTTTAATTATTAATAACGATTAAACAAACTTAACCCAACATTCCTGTGTCACCTTTCTGCAGTAGAGAGAGATGTGATGAGTCGTAAGGGCCAACAAGGACTTGATCAATCACTGATCTATGTTTAAACATACTTATGACCATTAATAAGGTAATTCTTATAGTTAGTTCTCTTTGTGTTATAGCTTTTATCTCATGTAATTTCACTTTTGGAGTTTTTATTAAATCAGCAGTAAAGCATCTCGGTAGCTACAAATCCATGTTGCTTGAAACTGTTGTTTTAACAAGTCAGACTGCGACTTGCTTACTTCAAGGTACGCCTTTTACTATGGCTTGGTAAAAAAAAACGTTCACATCCTTTGAACTCACAAAGCGCATTTGTAGCAAAGCACATATGTGGGTTTAAGTAGGGATGGGAATCGAAAATTATTCCGATTATGGAATCGGATACTTGTTATGAAATTAAAATTTAGATTCCGGGACCTTCCACACATCCAATCTGCCAGGACCTTCCAGATGTACAATCTACCACAACCTTCCGTGTGTTCAGTCTACAAGGACTATCCACACGTCCTATCTGCCAGGACCTTCCACACGTTCAATCTGCCAGGACCTTCCACACGTTCAATCTGCCAGGACCTTCCGCGTGTCCAATCTGCAAGGACCTTCCGCGTGTCCAATCTGCAAGGACCTTCCGCGTGTCCAATCTGCAAGGACCTTCCGCGAGTCCAATCTGCCAGGACCTTCCACACGAGTCCTATCTGCCAGGACCTTCCACACGTTCAATCTGCAAGGACCTCCAATCCGACCTTCCACGTGTCCAATCTGCAAGGACCTTCCGCGTGTCCAATCTGCAAGGACCTTCCGCGTGTCCAATCTGCAAGGACCTTCCGCGTGTCCAATCTGCAAGGACCTTCCGCGTGTCCAGTCTACAAGGACTATCGGCACGTCCTATCTGCCAGGACCTTCCGCACGTCCTATCTGCCAGGACCTTATATGGTAATCTAAACATCAATTTACAAGACAGACGGCGGGAAGCACACAAAACTGTGGCTACCATTGGTAAAAACCAAATAGGAAGTACAAGTGCAATTACTGTAATAAACAAATATGTTGCAAAGCAGGGTGTCACGACCAACATGACTAAACATCTGTGGTTGGTTCACAGAATCGATAAGAATCGGTATCGATAAAATTAAAACGATACCAAACACTAGGATTTACTAGACGTATTTTTTTCCCCATTATTCCACAACCACTAAAGAAATGGACTTTTCCACAGATACAACATACAAGGACATTTTCAGGACGGATTCCTCATGGAAAGCAGGAGGAGTTTGACACCGAACGCAAAGCAGCGCTCCGTTATTCTTCTCCGTTATATCTGTGTTTCTAGAGCTGCAGCGTTATATTGATGGTATTAAAAGGCATAAAGGAGACATAAAGCACTGGTTCGATCCCACTGTATTCGTGTGTGTTAAACGAGTGCATGATAATTCTAAAGATGGAGTCACGGAGTGTGGACTTTTCCTTTCAAAGCCATGGAAATTCCTGGTATTTTCGCCCTCCTATCAAAAAGTTTTATCAATAAAACCCGTATAATTTCAGGATGGCATTAAAGGCATATCCCAGCTTGGTTGGAAGCTGGGATCAGAGCTCAGGGTCAGCCATGAAAGGGCGCCCCCTAGAGCATGCTAAGAGCCTTGGTCAAGGATTCAAGAGTGGCAGAGTTGGGAATACCGGGGCTCGAACCCCGACTTTCCGATCAGTGCCTTAACCACTATAATAATGTGTATTCACAAAGCTCATTATACCAAAAGCAAAGCCAACGAGTTTCTATCTGTTTTCCATCCACGCACCCGAGAGCTCCGGGTCTCGCCTCAGCTCCGGTGGTGATTTTGATCCCAGATGCCGTCGGCTGCAGAGGAGCGTCTTTCTTTCTTTCAGAAAAGCGCGAGATAAATGACTGAATGGAAACACGGAGGCTTTCAAATATGCCCGGACCGTCTTCTGATGCGAGGATGAGCAAAGTGCTTCCAAAAAAGGAAGATGGAGCTGTGGCACAATGACACGCACTACACACCATGGGAAAAAAAAGTGTGTGTGTGTGTGTGTGTGTGTGTGCGAGTGCTAGCTTTCTTGTGATTACAGAGAGCAGGGCTTATCTGCTCGGCCTTGTCACAGCTGGTAAGCAGTAACCTTTAATTAGCGGATTGTAAAGTAAAGCTTTTAGTGTGGTGTGTGTGTGTGTCCAACGACTGTTAACACTGAGCACATCGTTCGCTCTACAGTGTTTAATCTCGGACGGTAAATATGTACCCTTTTAAGCGAATGGGGCAGAAATGCTTCAAAAAAAGCAGAGTAGGGAACGACGAATAAAAGGAAAAATCCCAGTACGATTAAATGATACCCTACAGCACAATAATTACTGTCCAATTTGTCTTTCTAATGAATGTTTTTTTCTCCTCGTATCCAGTCGTATCTGTAGGACGAGTGTCACGGTTTCCGAAACAGATGCCAAATACCTATAACGCACGGTTTTTAACTAATGCGTTCCGTTTCGCCGAATCCGCTCGTCTCTGTGACGCTGCTAAACACATCAGGCGTCCTTTTTTTATTAGACATAAGAAAAGATGAGGAAAAAGAAATTTGGCATTGAAATGTTCTCCAGCCATCCAGATTCCGCAGTAAAAGGTTGATCTGTCGTTGAGACGGGACACGTGGCCATGCGAATTCCACATGGGTTTTATTTCTCTTAAAAATATATGGATTCGTTAAAAAAAAAAAAAAAAAAATCAGTATTATGATTTATTTATTTATTTATTTTGCATTTAATATGAACTTTAGTTTAAATTTTTAGTACTTATGGTTATGTCAAAGGATGGGCGATCATTCCCTCATGTGTGCAGCATGCAGCAATAAACGGCATTTACAATAAGCCTGATATCATCATGTGGACTTCTTGGGATGGATGGATGAATGGATGGATGGAGAGACCATGCAACGTGGCTTCAAATAATGACTATTCGCTACTCACTTATTTTTATCAGTGCATTCATTAGGCAGATAAGACAGCAAAACAGGCTAAAAGATAGAAAGACAGACAGAAACAGACAGAGAGAGATAAACAGATAAAGAGAGATAGATACATAAAGATATGCGGAGACAGACAGCTCGACAGACAGACGGAGAGAAAGATGGAATAAAAAAAGATTAATGCCAGATAGACAGACAGAAAGATAAACAGACATATTTAAATAGAAAGGCAGATGGATAATTAGACAGACAAACAAACGCACAGACAAACAGACAAATATACACTGTAGATAGACAGACAGACAGATAAAAATGGATAAATGCTAGATAGACAGACGGAAAGATGAACACATGCACAGTTGAATAGAAAGATGGTTAACTAGACAGATAAAAACAAATTGACAGATATAAAGATAGACAGATAGATAGATAGATAATCAGACTGACTGAAGTTAGACTGACAAATAAAAAAAAATAAATGAATGATAGACAGACAGATAGATAAAAAGATGAACAGAGAGATAAATAGAAAGATGGACAGAACACTAGATCACTAGACAGACAAACAAAAGCTATACAGATATAAACAGATAGATAGATAGATAGATAGATAGATAGATAGATAGATAGATAGATAGATAGATAGACAGATAGATAGATATACAGTGTAGATAGATAGATAGACAGAGAGATGGACAGATAGATAGACAGATAGATATACAGCATAGATAGATAGATAGATAGACATACAGTGTAGATAGATAGACACAGAGATGGACAGATAGATATACAGTGTAGATAGATAGATAGATAGATAGATAGATAGATAGATAGATAGATAGATAGATAGATAGATAGATAGATAGATAGACAGACATACAGTGTAGATAGATAGACAGATAGATAGAGATAGATATACAGTGTAGATAGATAGATAGTGTAGATAGATAGATAGATAGACAGACATACAGATAGATAGATAGATAGATAGATAGATAGATAGATAGATAGATAGATAGATAGATAGATACAGACAGACAGTTAAATAGAAAAAACAGATAAATGATACAGACAGAAAGATAGATAGATAACTAGACAGAGAAACAAACACACACATATAGATAGATATAAAGATACACAGTAGATAGATAGATAGATAGATAGATAGAGAGATAGACAGACAGACAGACAGACAATGGCTTCAATAATCTCTTCAGCAGGAATTTGAGTGTGTATGCATTAATACTTTGGGCTGAAATGGTTTAAGTTGAAACTGGTAAAACAGTCCACACACTGCACCGGTGTAAAAAGTGTCCCAGAGGTCTTGTGAGTCAAACCTGCACGGCATCAGCGTGTGGATTAGAGAAACAGACGCAGCGATCCCGGATCGTCATGCCTGCACTGCTGCGTGCGTCCTGTATGAAAGAGATACATGTACATAATCACTGAGAACAGATGGAAGTCTTTACCTGCTCTCTGTGCAGCAGAGCCAGCGAGGAGACGCGGCATCGCGCCGGACAGCGACGTGGACGAAGAAGACGACGACGCAGTCTGAGTGGTAGAGTTTCTCCCGTCTTTGATCTCGATGGTCAGGAAGGCCTTCATGTTAGACTCGGGATCTCCCTGGACTTCCTGTGTGTCTGAAGATGGAGTTCCTCTGGGAGTCTCGACCTCGTCTGGGCTACAGGACGCACTCCTGTCATTTTCACCAAGACCCTGAGGCCCGCCCACTTCAGCCTGCGATTGGCTGAGGTGGTCTGGAGTCTGTGAGGAGGAAGGAAAGGACGAAGAGGTGTCGTGCGAGTCGGCTGGGACGCGCAGAGATGCGGCGATAGCAGATGAGGCTCCTGCGCGGACGCTCCTGTGCGGCTGCTCCTCGGAGGCGGGTTCGGTGAATTTGCGCACCCGGTCACGGACTGAGCACGCTCGGTTGAACGGCGGATAAGACAACGTCTTGTGTGCAAACACTGGCGAGAAAGGAAAAACATGGAAGTCTTACACAGGCGGCGTTCCTTTCCATCCGTCTCCCACCCGCTGCGGCCGCGCGCACGGTATTAACAAGTGCACAAGTAAAAATACAAGGATTCCGCAAACTAATGTACGTGCAAAAGATGGGCGTGTCCCGAATGCTCAAAACCTTCTTAAACTAAAGTTGACATAAGATCCCTGTCTTCAAAGTCATGAGGAAATAACACTGTCTTCAAATCTGATGAAATAAACATGGGGGACCGGGGGGGGGGGGCACAGAAACTTGCAACTGGTTCCCTAAGCGCCTGCATGCAGTGATTGCCCTATTCGGTCATGGACACGAGTGAGGGATTTGGGATGCGGCCATCATTCAGAGAGGAGGGAGGAGGGAGGGAGGACGGGGGGGCAGGATGTCTTGATACTATAAAGACAAGGAACACCTTTTTATTTATTTATTTTTTTGAGGGGGAGACAAGTGTCTCAGATTCATTAAGTTCCGTAACATGCAGCGTGAACATAAATAGGACTTTTTTTTTTTTTAAATACACATTAGATTCCCATATATTATAAAATGTGCATTTTTTTTAATCAATATTACCTGCGTCGTTTCTAACAGGAAACAGTGGAGAATTTGTCCTTGATGTGTCCTTGAGAGGAAACAGGAAAAGGTGCAGGTTTATAAAATATAGACAAATATGAACAAACCTGAAGCTGCACACATACTAATGTTCTCAACATGTAGGTTACTGTAGGCTCGCTCGTGCAGCATTTTTAATACTTTTACAATAAAAGATTAAGTAGTTCTCCGCCTCCCGCCCCTTGAGAAATACCAAAGACAACATGGCGGCGCTCTGGCGAATCCTAAGAGGGGTTTCATCCGGGGGCGGGGTTTCATTAGTAGTATGGAAACGATTCGGGTCCAAGGAGCACATTAGCTCTCATGTTGCACACTCATGCCAATCAGTGATATGCGTCATAATGTAATGCATTAATAATAATAATAATATATATAATAACTGTTATTTCAAAGAAATGGGCCCTTTATAATCGGTGTCAAACATGTATACTCCAAAAAAGGTTGGTAAGCTATACCATTTGCCTAAAGTTTGTGGCGACTAAAGGATGGACTAATTTATGTCATGTTGTCATTCCATGTCATGTCATGTCATGTCATGGGATAAACACGAGGGCGGAAAAACCCCAAAACACAAAATAATCGTAAAACAGAAAACGCTATTCATAAATATTCATACATTTATCCGTCAGTATAACGTTTGTTACAGTGTCCTTTGCTGTGTTAGGTTGTGTAGTGTATAAAGCAACCGAGGCAACCGGATCAACAATAAACTCCACTAAAAGGACGCTTGTGAAAGGGTCACGGTTTATGGCACAGGTGCAGCTTTTGACTCAATATAATATAATATAATAGTCTTTTTTACTTTTTTTTTACATAGTCGATGCATAAAGAAACAACATTTAGTCCAGATGTTTAGACCACATCGCTCCTTTTTTTTAATTAAAGTGTTCGTGTCAACTTAATACACGATTACAGCCTATTTAGATCAGAAGGTGCAGGATATTTGTTGGTACCTACAATCCTAAAAGGACAGCAGGATTTAGCGCTTCCTCTCAGGCCCATAGATACACAACAGCCCTTTCTTAGTGTTAGAGACTTTTTTTCCTACATCTAAATGGTTCTTGAGTGTTTTTTTTTAAATGTAGATGGGTTTATATCCCAGGGCACCTTGCGTTCTGTGTTACTTTCCAGCTCCCCCTTTTTAGTCATGCTGTCATTAAGTCTGCATGCACTCTGGTCACACCGTACCATTACGTGTGACGCCCTCTCTCAAGCAGCACCATGTCACCCGTGATCCTGATCCGGTTCTCTGCACGGATATCATTTCAAATCTCACCATCCAGTGTAAATCAAATAAGAGGACGGATTTATAGGGTTTAAAAAAAACCTACCACGGGTATTCCCTGTGAAGACGGTTTACGACGATGTACACTGGTCGAAGTACCCGAAATGAATTGAATATTTGTCATGACGAGCCGAGCAGAAGGAACAGGAGAGAATGTCAACAGTTTATGTGGATGGAATTCCACCGAGGATCCTTTTCGAATACGTACATGGGCATGGACAAGGAGTTGGGGGGGGCCAAGGAATAAACAAAACATACCTAGATAGAGCTCAACACGAAGGCTCGGACATTTTGAGGCGTTAAAGGTTAATGTAAAATCAAAATGCAGCGCTGGTGAAAGCTGCGTGTTCTCCTCTGCTGTAGTATGAAGGCGTTTGACACGGCTGGAGAGGGGAAACCGGTGTGTTTACGTAGCATGGTAACGAACCTCCTGTAAAGCTGTCTCTCCTTCAAATAAAACACTAATGTTTATGGTCGTTGCCTAAACAAGGGCGTTATGAAAAGCAGGACACGGCGGGAACGCGCGCCGCAGATACACATGACGTTTCACCTGCGGCTGAATACTCCCTCCTAGTGGATCCTCCAATACATCGCTCCGTTCGCATCGTTTACCTTCTGCTTCAGGACGCCGTCTTCAGGCGCGTTTCCGGCGGCGCCTCGTCTGTGAGCGGAGGTCGCGGCGCCGTCGTGGGCGTCTTCGCCGTTCCATGTGGGAGGACGAGGGGCGTCTGCGTTTAACTCGGTGTGCGGCAAGGTTCCGGCGGGCGTCTCGTCCGCTTGCTCCGAAGTGCACTGTGTGGAGCAGTCGTGAGAACCGGTACTCCGCTCCGAGGCGCTGGAATTGGAATGGGTCCGGTAGCGGGGAATGACATCGGAGGAAGGAGAGTCGAGCTCAGAGCGGGCGGTCAGAGGGCAGGACACCTTCTCCTGGAGCGTGTCGAACACCAACACCATGTCAGAGTTACAGCCTGGAATGTGCAAAGACAAGAAAATGGGAAGGATTTTGTAGCAGGGAATATTCCTCAGCACGACTCGGCTCGGACAGATCTACACTATATGTGCATAAACATCACTGAACTGTCGTAAACAAAAAATGATGGTTAAGACAATCATATTGAATCCAACGTCAGTTGAATATCGACCTGCACAGTCGTCAAATCACATGAACACAATACGCTCACTGCAGGGCATACTGAGGCCACGCCCCCCACATGCATTTCTCCATTATATAACACACAATATTACTCGAGTATTCACATTAAATTACGCAAGTATTACATACATTAATGTTTGAATATTGATGTGTGTAAGCGAATTCATTCATTCATTCATCTACCGCTATATCCGATCTTCCCTCGGGTCACGGGGAGTCTGTGCCTATCTCAGGCGTCTATGGGCATTAAGTCAGGATACACCCTGGAAGGAATGCCAATCCATCACAGGACACACACACACACACACACACACATTCATAGACTAGAGACAATTTTCCAAAGTGCCAATCAACCTACCGTGCATGTTTTTGGACCGGAAGGAGGAAACCGGAGAACCCGGAAGAAAAAACCCCCTGAGGCACGGGGAGAACATGCAAACTCCACACACACATGGCCGAGACGGGAATCGAACCCGGGCTCTGGAGGTGTGAGGCGAACGTGCTAACCACTGAACCACCGTACCCCTGCGTGTAAGCTAATGTATTATACTAACAATTAAAAATGACAAAAATGTCATTTTAAAATATGCATTAGGAAGGGGGAAGGGTGGCTCAGTGGTCAGGAACGTCCAATGGGGCAGGGTGGCTCAGTGGTCAAGACGTCCGCCTCACATCTCCAATGTTGAAGGTTTGATTCCCGCCTCTGCCATGTGTGTGAGGAGTTTTTCTCTGGGTTTTCCGGTTTCCTCCCCGGTCCAAAATTTCCCCGGTGAAAATTTCACCCACTGCACCCTTGGTCAAGTTTCAAGTAGACCTCTGTTGTTTACTCGGCTTAAAATAATTCCTTACAAAGTCCTCCTTGCCTACTAATTAGCATTCATACGGTTTTATAACGACAAAAGCAAAGATAAAACGGTTTGCCGTTTCTCCGGAGCCATAAGGGAACTATAAGCCTTAAATTTCTATACAATCCGGAAAAATGCCCATATATTCCTGGTAAGAAAAAAGTGAACCGAGTTTCCCGAAAGAACGTTTAGAGAGCGGAATATTTTCCAACCCCGACCCTCCAAACATACACTTGTCTATTTTATAGGTCAACAATATAATTTGCACAAAATCCACCCCCCCCCAACCCTCCCCTTTAATTGGTGCGAATTCGCTCACTCTTTCCTCCGACCTGGGGATTAAGCACTGACTGCCAGATCGGCCTAAAAGTGTGTGCTGGAGGTTGAGAAAAGTCTTCCTCGTTTCCTTCTCACAGGACTGCGGCGTGGTCACAGCCGTCACTTTAATGAGCGGTTTGAAGCCGGGCCACAAAAACAAAGGTTTTTTAAAAAAATGCGAACCAGTCATGCGGAGGTTTTTTTCCACGCTCTGGCATTTTAACACATTTTTGGAGCCTTAGTTAAAGAGAGAATTCGTGTGGGGGGAGGATCAAATGAAAGGCACACATGCCTACACACAGGAAGTAAACGGGTCCCAAGCCTGAGTGTGTGGAGAGAGGGTGGAGAGAGACATTTCCTGTTGCACCACTGGAGGACAGGAAACGGGGGATCCAAGCACAGGATGTGAAGGGTGGACTCATCAGTTCAATGATTTGATGGTCACTTATTAGCACGTACATTATATTACGTCAAATTTCGTGACCGGGATTCGGAAAAGTCATTTAAAACGTAAGAAAACTCGTCGCTCAGGGCCGCCGGTGAGACAGCCGGAGACTGTGGGGTCACATGACCTAGACTGGAAGGAGCACAGCGCCCTTTGAGATAATAAAAGGTCTGAGCAAATCTCTGTCATTAGGAGGACAGGACCCGACCCTGATGCTTTTCACATCTGCTGAGGAAGTGCAGTGTTGTCTCCACCACTGCTTCTCAAACGGAGGCTGGAGCGCAGCACGGAAACACTTTACTACTGCGTCTGCTCGTCTTCCAGGTGTTTGTGCAGATGTTGTCATTTTATTTATATGCATGTATGTATGTATGTAGGTATATTTAGGGCCTGTAAATAGATTCAAATATCTATTGGCGATAAATCACATGATTGCCATGAGTTAAAATATTTTTGTGTTATCAATGTGCCATATATTAATACTTCATGTTTTTAATTATAACTAATGTACATATTATATAGGATATACATACACACACGCAACCACACACTACTATATTGGATGTATGTAGTAGAATATATATTATATAATAGATATAATTTGATATATATAGATATATATAAATACTATCCATATTATAATATACACATATATAGATATATATATAGATATATATATATATATATATATATATATATATATATTATATACATATATATATATATACAAACTTCCATTTTTTAAAACATTCTTCACATATATACACCATATATCTATATATATAGATATTATATATATATATATATATATATATATATACATATATATATATATATATACATATAGACACACACACCCACTACCACACACACACACACATTGTCAAGAGACGAAGGAGAGAGAGAGAGATATTATATAGAGAGATTTATATGAGCATCATGATCTGCTATAGAGCTCTGACTTCACCCCTAAACATTAAATACCTGCACGTCTCACTCACACACTCATCCTGATTTGCTGTATTTATGCATGTACAGCAAATATGACAAAAAAGCAGCCGAATTAGTGAAACTCAAACTTCCAAATAAAAAACACAGAGAAGCCGCGTATCCTCCTCTGATTGGCTGCCAAACCCCGCGTGCATTGTTGTTCCTCCCCCGCGTAAACAAAACCGCCGTTTGAAACAATCGCTGCATTATAGAGCGACCAAACCGGAGCGGAAGCCGGTCTCTAAACAGTGACCTCAGAAGGCTTAGGTCACCCTGCAGCATTTACACAAGCGGTAAAAAGTTAAAAAAAAAAAAAAAAAAAAAAAAAAAAGACTCGGGTTATAACGGTTCATTCTACAGTCATCAAACCGCACACAAGCAATCACAACACAATTCTTCCCCCCCGGGGCGGGGGCAAGGGCAAGTAAATAACAAAGAACAAGAGACAGAGACAAGAGTCAGTGAAATATCAGGACTATCTGAATACAGACCACCAAATCAGGAGACCCCTGGTATAACCAAGCAGCCCCTAAGAAAGACCTTTAAGCCCTCTTAGACGGACGGAATTTCACAGAGTGACAAGTAAAAACTCCCAGATATCATCTGGCTATGTTCAAGTGTAGCTATTTTCTTCCTCGGACATTCACCACAGTCACTGTGTGGCGGTTACGGGCGGAGGTACACGCCGGGATCGCCTGCTGCGCCGAGCTTTCGGGAGAAACAAGTAGAGAGGGAGAGAGAGGGGGAGCGAGAGGAGAGAGGGAGGAAAAAAACAAACAAAAAAAAAAAAAAAACACGCAATGGGAAATACAATGAATATTCAGTTCAAAACCTTTTGTGACAATTTGTGAAAAACCACGTGCATCAAAAGGTTTTAATTGACATTTACAGCATTTGAGGGCCTTGCTAAAGGGCCCCCTAATGCCAGCTTGGTGGAGGTGGTGGGATTTGAACGTGAGACCTTCCAGTTCGGAGACCAATGCCCTAACCACGATCTCCCTCCTCGCTTTTAATGTCCAGTGATCGTTTCGACACGAGTATCGGGGCTTAATCACTCGTTCTGGGGCACTCGGGGAAGTTTGCATCTCCTCGTCCGTGTATTTAAAGCTAAAGATCACACGGAAATGTAAACATCCTTCCAGACTCCTATCAGCAGAGCGGAGGGGATTTCCTCCCCGAGCGGGAACGACACGGGAGCCGCTTTAACTACTACCGTCATTACGCCTTGTGAGATTGTCGGCTCCCGTTGTTTATCCTCGCAGCCACGGAGCGAAGCAGAACATCTGGAAGGGAACATCTGCAGGGAAAAGGGGGAAAAGTACGCCGCTCCGTTCTCGGCCGAAGGACGGTTCGATCTCTGCGTGTTCACCTCCCCGTCCTCGCCCCAAACTTCCTGTTCTTTTGTCTCGTCGAATAACAAACAGCGACTTCCCGAATTGTCTCGAGCCAAATTCGGAGTGGAGGGACAAAAATAAATAAATAAAAAATTTTCAAAAGTCCCCAAAGACAACAAAATTACGGGTTCGAGGAGCTAAGCATAGACGAGCAGAACCACACATCTCGAAGGCCTTGAAGCACCAAGTTACTTACACACTAAGTATAGTGAGCGAAGAGAAACAAACACGCCGGTGAACTCTTGCGGATCTTAAGGGAAGCGGAAGAAAAGCATAATGGAGCATTAAATAAGCAATTATTTATGGTCGTTTAATGACCGGTGCTGGGCGAAAGGTCAGAGGTGGGCCGGGATACACCCTCTAAACTAACTGCGGCTCACACCACATCAATACCGGGCCAAATTATAACGCACATCATCGCTACGTTCTAAACGGTACAAAATTGCCATTTGTTTCATAAAAAAAAAAAAAAAAAAAAAAAAAAAAAAAAAAAAAAAAAGAAAAAGGAAAAAAAAAAAAAAAAAAAAAGAAGAGAGGTAGTTGAAACTACTGACCCGGTCAACAAACTCGCTCGAGTCCTTATGTTTGTCCAATTTTCCAACTGTTAGCTAATTACGATTAACATTACGAAATATTTAACACGTTTGCCATGAGGTAACATTTTCAATGGACCACAAATGAATACCTTTCATGTTTCTAATAGTATAACCGTAACAAATGTTATAATTATATAATTGCTTATTTAATATATATTTTACTATTTTTTATATTTTACTCTATATATTATTCTTTTAATATTAATAAATGAATTAATTTCTTGTTCATTTCAATGTTATTTGTTTAGTGGTGGTTTTAATCGTAAAATATGGGACGTGGCTCCTTTAAGAATTGTGTTCCGGTTGCTTTTCCATATAAACTGGTGATACGGTTAGGTTATACGGAAGCGCATTGCGTTCCCAAAAGATAAAATGTGCTTTATTCCGTAATACGGATTTGGGAAGAGGAATATTTGTGTGGGAAGAGAACATTTAGGAAGCGTACGAAAACAAACACACTTTTACATTCCATCATAGCATTATAAGCGGTAAAGGCTGAGGAAATTTAAATTCTGAAATTATCTTGTCTGGGTTTCATTCAAATATCAATATATGTGTGTGTGTGTGTGTAAACATATTCCAGGCTAATTCATAATGTGAAAATGTAACGAGTACTGAATTTGACAACCTTGAAAGTACGGTAATATGAGACATGGACAAACTTACCCAGGAGTCTTAAAGCATGCTAATGAGTGATGGGGTAGTGCAGGGTAATGTGTTGATGTTTAAACAGAATTTAGCGAAACTAAAATAAATGGATCAACTTTACAGTAATTATGCACATCGGCGACAGGCATGTATGCGTTATGATAAAATTGTGTCTCTGTAATACTGGCGTGGACCGCTTGCGAGGACTGATCTGCTGCTGGCCGTCGGCTCGAGTTAGCTTTTGCAATCCGTCAAGCAGCCAAGGGCGGCGTGTGAAGAAAGGGGTTTATGGCGTGTTGATGGTTAACTGACCTGTTCTAGGGGCCTCTTTGCTCTGCGTTTGATTGTGGAGTTTCTCGGTCCGCTCGGGCTTGTCCACGATGTCTTTCGGCGCGTCCTGAAAGCGAACACACGGGGGTGTAAACTAGAAAACTATAGATATGAGAGATGCACTTTGATATTTGCGTCAGGGACGAAACACTGATGCTGGCGATGCTTTAACACCATTAAACATTAAACACCATGCAGAGCCTGTATGGTGCACGGTGATGTTATTATGAGAAAGATTATGCAGTAAAAAAAACTAAACACCAACATTGTTTTAAATTATCAACGAAATACTAAAAACATGTTTAAAAGCGGACAATCAATGCCTCATAGGAACTGTTCAAATATACCCTAAAAACAAAGTGTAAAATAATGACTATACAAGCAGATTTTACAGTACAGGGATTTGTACATTTATGAATAAGAAGAAATGCTGTAGTATAAAAGGAATAAAACGCTTTCTGTTAGAGAACAATAACAGTGGCATCAGTTCCCTTCAGACCAGGTTTCATTACACCATGACATCACTAATCATTTCCCTCGTTATTACATCATACATCTAGTAATAGTGAATATCTCTCTCTCTTTTTCTCTGTGCCTTTCACGCTATCGCAAAACCTCTCAGCACATGTCTTTTGCTCTCTCTTATTATCTGTCTCTGTCTTTCTCACTAGCTCTCTCTCTTTTTGTCTTTCACTCTCTCTCAGTGTGTCTGTTTCTCTCATTCACAGTCTTCCTCTGTATCTTTCAATCTGTTTTTCTCTCTCACTTTCTCTCACCCGTCTTTCACTCACACACACACACACACACACACACACCACACACACACACACACTCTTTCACTCACTCAATCTGTTTTTCTGTCTGTCTGTCTCTCTCTCCATGAATGAGAAATTTCTTTCTCATTGTCTCTCTCTCTCTCTCAATCACTCTCTATCTTTTTTTGCTCACTGTCTTTCTCTCTTTCACTCTCTCCAGCTGCCTTTCACTCTTTTTTTCCGTCTCTCTCTCTCTTTCCCTCAATCTCGTTCTCATTTCTCTCTTTCATACAATTTCTCTCTCTCAATCACTCACCCCGTCTTACACACACACACTCTTTCTCTGTCACGCACTCATTTTGTTTTTTGCTCACTGTCTTTCTATAGTATCTCTGTCTCTCTCACACTCTATCTGTCCATCTCGGCTCACACACATGACCCACAGCGTCCTGTCACCGGTTATTCGACTAGCAGGGATTTTATGATGTCAGATGTATGATCTCATCCTGTAAGGCTGCTCTGTCTATTGAACTGAATCTGCTGTGACGTATGTGTGTGTGTGTTGGACAGTGATCACTCAGAGGATCAGAGTTTTCACAACATTAGTTTTGTCTGTTTTGATGGACGGTAACCTTGAACACCTGCTAGAGGAGATTTACAGGCTGCAGTGGGACAGAGAGATAGAGAGAGATAGAGAGAGAGAGATAGAGAGAGATAGAGAGACGGAGAGAGAGAGAGAGAGAGATAGAGAGAGACTATTAGAGAGGGAGAGAGAGAGCCTTGAGAGAGAGAGAGGGAGAGAGAGAGCCTTAGAGAGGGAGAGAGAGAGCCTGATAGAGAGAGAGAGCATGAGAGAGAGTGCCTGAGAGAGAGGAGAGAGAGAGAGGGAGAGAGAGAGCCTGATAGAGATAGAGAGAGAGAGAGAGAGAGAGAGAAAGAGCCTGAGAGAGAGAGAGAGCCTGAGAGAGAGAGAGAGATGTCATCTGTCATGACTAATTGCATACACCGGGCCAAAATGCAGGTGTGTGTGTGTATACATATATATGTGTGTGTGTGTGTGTGTCATGCCAGGGGAAATGACAAAAACACCCCGACTTCTCATGGCTCAGAACTATTTCAGAGCGAGTCTTGTGTGTTGTCTTGGTGTTTTATTCCAGCTTTACGGATTCTGGTTGTAAAAAGTTCTGATCTCCAGCAGAAGCTTCGTGTTTAACACAGACGCGGTTTTAAAATAAAACCAAAAAAAAAAAAAAATGAATGGGATAAAAAAAGTGGAGGAAATTAAAAGCAAAGGAAAAAACATCAGTAACAAATAAGTATAAGTAAATTCTACAGGATAATTACAGAGCGATCGGCCAAGACAAAAGACAAACTCTGTGTGTGTGTGTGTGTGTTTGTCTTTTGGTGATTTAACCCAGCCTTTGTGCATGTGTGTGTGTGTGTGTGTGTGTGTGTGTGTGTGTGTGTGTGTGTGTCGGGTTTCCACACATGCTGCCTTTAAGTCAAATCCAATGTGGTTTTCAGATCGTGACCACAAACACTAAACCTTCTACAGTGAAGCCTTTACTATTAAAGTCTCCCTCTCTCAACAACAGTCTCTCTCTCTCTGTCTCTCTCTCTCTATCTTTCTGTCTCTACATCAGTTGAGAGAAAGAGACTGACATACAGAAAAACTGAGACAGACAGTCTCTCTCTTTCTCTCAATGTCTGCCTGGCTCTCTCTTTCACTCTTTCTATCTGTCTCTCTTTCACTTCTTCTGTCTGTCCATCTCTCTCTTTCACTCCACGTCTGCCTATCTGTCTTTCTCTTTCACTCTTTCTGTCTGTCTACAGCATCCCTCTTAAACACCCGCTGTTTTTCTCTCTCTTTTTTTTAATCAGTCCATTTCTAACTTTTTCAGTCTGTCTGTCTCTTTTTCACACTGTGTCCTTTCAGCCTTTCATTCCACGTCCGTTTGTCTGTCTGTCTCTCTCGCTATCTTACTCCAAGTGTGTCTGTCTCTTTCATGCTGTCCGTTTTCACACACACGCCGCACCTCTCATTCACCATCACCCTTCTGTCTGTCTGTCTCACTCTTTCAGTCTTTTAATCTCAGTCTCACTCTCTCTCACACATATAACATCTGTCTCATTCACAGCCACCCTTCTGTCTGTATGTCTCACTCTCCACACTTGTCTGTCTGTCTCTCTTTCACTCCTCATCTGTCTGTCTCACTCTTTGCAGTCTCACTCTCACATACACATGCCGTCTCTCTCATTCACCTTCACCCTTCTTTCTATACGTCTCACTTTCTTCACACTTGTCTGTCTGTCTCTCTTTCACTCCTCATCTGTCTGTCTCACTCTTTTTCAGTCGCTCTCTCTCTCTTTCACCCTGTTTCTCTCTCACACACACACACACACACACACACCACACACACACCACACACACACACACACACACATTTACATTTACACAATCACATGAATGATATTTCACACACTGAAGGCTGCAGCTCCTGACTCATTTGTATTTTCCTGTCCGACTTTCCTGTGCAGGTCGATGCTGTACGCCCAATGCAATCAATATAGCGCTCACACACACACACACACACACACACACACACACACACACACACACACACACACACACACACACACACACACACACACAGATAAAACACATTCAATAAAATATTAACCAAAAAGTATTTAAAATGGGAATAAGAGACACAGAAAAGTGTCATTTTACAACCAGTTCAGAGAACATTCAAAACATTAGACTAATCTCACCGTTTTGTTTGTTTTTTTCCTGCTGAATATAAACAAAAACAGCGAGCACTAACAATAGAGTATTTATCTACCTTCCTGTCCAGGAGCTCTCGTCTTCTCCTCCAAATCCCCACATGTGCAGTGCACAGGACGATTCACGCTGTACCTCTGTGCTGGGCTCCTCCCACACCCCACACAAACCCCTCCCTCTTCTCCTCCCCTCACCCTGTTTCGTTTGGCTCCGTCTCCGACTCTCCTCACAGGTAGACAGATACGTTCAAACGTCACCCCCTAATCGACCTTCAATCGTCGCGTAGCTCATTTCAGAGCGCGCCAGTGAAAGAATTCCAACCTCGGTGGAACCTCGGGCTGGACCTGATGCCAATAAAACCAGCGCGCTCACGGCTGCACCGCTCCAACGGTGCCTATAATTACACCACCCGTAAATCTGCTTCACAACACACACACATTTATTTCTGCTCATTTGCCGTATTCCTGGCTGTAAGGGGAACGCATCCGGATGGAAGCAATTTGGAAATTTCGGCATGAAAATGAGAATCCGAAGATGTCGTTATAAGGAGATGAAGAAGAAAAAGAAGGAATAGATGTAGGAGGAAGGGGGAAGTAAATCGCGAGATGACGGCCAGTGAAGGCGATGCATCACATGGCGGCCAAATATTTTCCGTCTGCCGTTGAACGCGTATTTTCCAATGGAAACGCTTCATCCAAAGTCAGCATTTGTGTCATTTCTGGTTCAAAATTGCAAACCGTAAGCTATTATTTATAAAGGCCTTCATTATAATTCAACATGTGTATATATATATATTATATATATATATATATATATATATATATATATATATATATATATATATATATATATATATATATATATATATATATATAAAATTCACTTTAACAATTCACTTTAACGCCACTAATGTTATTAACGCGGCATACAGTACTATGCGAGTGATATATATATATTTTTAATGATATATATATATATATATATATTTATATGATTATATATAACATAAATATTTTTTTATGTGATTATATATTTTTTTCTATATGATTTTCTATATATTTTTATATGATTTATATTACATTTTTTCAATATGATTATTTTTTTTCCCCTATATAATTATATATATATATATATATATATATATATATATTTATTTATTTATATTATTAAAAATCTGCAGCAGAATTTTTAAAGGAGCCACGTTCCATATTTTACAATTAAAACAACCACTAAAAACCACTATCTCAGGCATCTATGGGCATTAAGGCAGGATACACCCTGAATGGAAGCCCAATCACATCGCAGGACACACACACACACCACACACACACACACACACACACACACACACACACACACACACACACACACACACACGCACGCGCACATTCATACACTAGGGACAATTTTCCAAGGTGCCAATCAACCTACCAGTGCATGTTTTTTGGACCGGGGAGGAAACCGGAGAACCCGGAGAAAAAAACCTCCTGAGGCACGGGGAGAAAATGCGCGCACAGCACACACACACACACACACACACACACACACACACACACACACACACACACACACACACACACACACACACGGCCGAGACTAGAATCGAACCCGGACCCTGTCGGTGTGAGGCGAACGTGCTAAGCGCGTTTATGTTATAAATATATAAATAAATGGTAAAATGCACCGATATGCATCAGCATGAAAGTTAACAATGCAACATATCGATTTTCATGACATTTGCATTACAATATGCTGATTTTAACATATTCACACTGGTGCAAAAAAAATTATATAAATAGAATTATTAGTAGATGAACTATAATGTAATCATTTAAAAAGTGACCAATATTTGATATTGTAGATTTGTTTTGCCTTCAGATATTTCTCCAGCACTCTCCATATATAACGTGGTTTTGTTTATTCCAACATTTACTACAGGAATATTTTTGTGCCATTCCACAAGTTATTTTTTTTCCCCCCTGAATGTCTTAATTCCTCCATTCGTCTGTACAGATTTGTTCAATTCCACTTGCAGTACATCTGATTAAACTCAGACCCTGCGCAGTGGAACCAGGTGCACCAGGGGAAAAACTGGGATTGCCAGCGGGTGGATTGTCATTATCACAATGCCATTCGAGAATAATGCCTTAAAATGGGCACTCGGTGCACTGGCACCGAACACGAAACGCCAAAGCACACTTTCTGAATCTCAGAAACATGTGAATTTACCCTGGATGGGATGCCAGTGTGTCGCACACACATAAGCAGTCACATGTATTTTCACACCTAGGGGAAATTCAGCCCGTCTGACTACGTAGACATTTCATGGTTAGTCAGAGGAACTCTGAGAACCCACAGGAAACCCACCCACACCCACATGAAACCCCAGATATCCTGCGTTTTTTGAAAGGTAAATTACAGAAAGGCTAAAAAAAAAAAAAAAAACACTCAATATTAGGGTTAGGAAGCAAAAATAGATTCTAGAATCGGATACTTAAAATTACAAATCGGATATTTGTTATAAAATTTCAATTCTTCTTAATGAGTGTATTTTTTTTAACATCTTCCAGGACCTTCCAATCTGCCAAGACCTTAAATGGTAATCTAAAGATCAGCTTACAAGATGGAATTGAAAATGTGGCTACAATTTGTATAAAAAAAAAAAAAAAAAAAAACAAAAATGTAAATTGTAATAAACAAATGGGTTGCAAGAAAGCTGTCACGCCCAACATGACTAAAGTATCTGCTATTGGTTCAACACATGGAAATAAAGAAATGCACCATGTTTGAGTCATTAGTAGTTAGTAGCCAATAGTATGGTGATTAATGACAAAGACAATAAATGTCTTGTACTATATTTGAATCCAAACTGGGAATCGATCAAATTAAAAATGATACCCAACCCAAACCCAATACGACCACCAATTTATCCGTGCTTTACTCTCGAGAAGATCCACTCTACTGGGAAAGCTTTTCTCTTGAGTTTGTGGAGTGGTTTGTTATTTACATTTGCAGTCGTTCTGGACTCCCTTATCCAGAACGACTTACAACTGAGCAATTGAGGGTTAAGGGCCTTGCTCAAGGGCCCACTAGTGGTGGTGGAGTCCAACACCTTAACCACTGAAAGGTGGAAAATATTACTACTGTGTGTTAGTGTGTGGGTTTCTGAGACAAAGGCACTTGGGTCATGCGTCTCTTTTAGCTTCTGAAGGTTTTGTAGAAGAATTTCGTTACACCACAGACCCAAAAGAGAAAAACTGTCCGGTAAAACTTGATATGCTGTATAAAAAAAATACTATATTTAATTATTTACACCTTAAAAGTCATTCTTAACTATGAAAGACTGTCCTCTTTACACAGGCCCTGATGAGCGCTAACCACTGGGTGGTGGTAAATCCTACATTATATGAAGATAAGAAAGGAGACTGTGTTACATGCTGAAGCACTTTGTCAAACAATTGAAATTGAATAAATAAGAAAGGGATTTTTCACATTCTTTACATTTCCGTGAGCGTCGAGTTCGGGGGCCGGAGTGTGTGTGTGTGTGTGTGTGTGTGTGTTCAAGAAAGTCAGAGCCAGATGTGTGAGTAAGACGGGTGAGTAATAACAGTGTGGTGAGTCACGTCAGTGTCGTAACAGCGCGTGTGTTTTTGGCGGTGGTGAGACGGCGGGCGATGACAGAATTACGGTTCGGATGTTGGAACAGGTAGAATTTAAATGTGTAAAGGAGGTTTAACAGGTGGAAGACTTTCTATTAAATCTGTCCTACTTACTCGCCCCTGCAATTAGAGACGATTTTATTTGGGCTGCTTCTAGTGAAATGAAATGTGCTTCCATTTCATGCTGTAGTAAAAGATGCAGACGGGAAAGTGCAGGCAGTTTGTTTACAGTTTAAGGAAGTCCTACAAATACACACATTATTTATTTATGTATATACACACACACACACATGTCTATGTATCATATTCATTCATTCATTCATCTTCTACCGCTATATCCGATCTTCTCGGGTCACGGGGAGCCTGTGCCTATCTCAGGCGTCTATGGGCATTAAGGCAGGATACACCCTGGATGGAATGCCAACCCATCGCAGGGCACACACACTCACATTCACACACACATTCATACACTAGGGACAATTTTTCCAAGGTGCCAATTAACCTACCATGCATGTTTTTGGACCGGGAGGAAACCGGAGAACCCGGAGAAAAACCCCCTGAGGCACGGGGAGAACATGCAAATCCACACACACATGGCCGAGACGGGAATTGAACCCGGACCCTGGCGGTGTGAGGCGAACGTGCTAACCATAAGCCACCGTGCCCCTATATGTATCATATTTTATATATATATATACACACACACACACACACACCACACACACACACACACACACACCACACACACACACACACACACACACACACAGGCGAGTTAACTTGATTAAAATGTGAAAAGTATTTTTATTTGAGGTACATTTAGAACTAAATTTCAATTAAAGACAAAATATTCTTGTGTATGTTTTAAAGGAATGAAGTTACTAACCCTAAACCTAACCCCTCCACCACCAAGCTGTCACTAGTGGGGCCTTAAGCAAGGGCCTTAACCCTCACTTGCTCACGTGTAAGTCGATCTGGATAAGGGCGTCTGCCAAATGCTGTAAATGTAAATGTAGACTTTATCTTTTTGGTAGACTTTATAAGTTATAAAAGTTACAAAGTTATATAACGTAATGAAAAGGCGCAGTGCTGCGTCAAGAGGCGCAGTGCTGTCCTGTGATGTGTTGTGTCAAGATTTTGTATCCTGCCTTAATCCTAGACACCTGGTTCCCCTGACCCGAGGGAAGAACGATTAAAGCGGTAGAAGATGGTGAATGAATGAACGTCAATGTAACAAATCCCACTGGTTCTGTGCAGGAACAATGGAGAGCTTTTAATTTACTTTCGCTTTTGCCCTGGGGGCTTTCCTTCCCAGTATTTACCCACACACTGGCGGTTTGTTTTGTTTTTGCTATTGCGATATATATTGTACCACAATAAATTGTTACACTATGTAAACACGGTCAGGATTAATAAGAAATGCAGGCAGATGATTAACCATCAGTATCATCAGGAAGATGGTCTGACTGACCCCAAACATAAAGCCAAAGTCATAAAGAACTTCCTTCACAGACTGTACGTAGAAATACGATGATGTTTGACAATAAACACTCGTCAATTTGGAATTCACTTCTGTCTATTTACTTTACATTTTGTTGATTAAATTAAATGATCACTTCTATTTCTGCACACCTACGAAGAATCTTTTGCACGCTAATTATAGTTGTAATTGTACACACAATTACCTCACGACTTCCTGAGCAGCAGGAAGTCACTTATTAAGAGGTGTCCCTGAGCGTCTGCGTGCGCTTACACACGTCACATACCAAACACATAATTAGCCATGCATGACAAACATCCTGTTTTAGCCGCCCCAAGATCGGTCCTCCATCGTGGTTGCTGCATTCCCACAATGCCACGGTGTGCCAAGACATTTGCTATGAGGAAATAAACAAGTGCAGGAAGCCAGGCTGAGTTTTGGGAAATTTATATAAACTGTATTATGTACAAACATAAATATAAACAATCTGTTTGGTCATAATCTGACATGCATGCAAACTAATGCAGCTAACGAAGGAATAAAACTAATTGTGCTTTAAACACACACACACACATATTTATTATATATATATATATATATATATATATATAGCATCTATTATCTCATATATATATAATATATATATATATATATATATATATATATATATATATATATATATATATATATATATATATATATATATATATATATATATATATATATATATATATATATGTGTGCAATTATATAATATGTTATCTATCATCATATATATATATAATATATATATATAAAGCATATATACATATACATATACATATACATAAACATATATAGATAGATAGATAGATAATACAACAGTGTGGAAGGAGAAGACGGGTTGCATCTGTTTTAAGGACGTCAGGCCTCACCAAAGGAAAAAGAAACACAATGATGGAATTCCACATATCAGCAGATGTTTAATGCCAGTGAAGCAGCACGGAGAAGAAAAAGAAATTTGAAGAAAACGTCTCGAAATGCTTTTACGCAAACCTTCCAGGAATTTTCAAGACCGGAGACTTTCCATGGGAATTAACATGAATTAATGGCAGAAAACTAGAAAATGTACAAAATTGCCGGTTAGCCAATAACAGGTAACTTAAAATAAGATTGAATCTGATTTCAGTTGCATTGTTACTTGCACATTCATCAATCACAGGCCACGCCCCTATACGCATTTCACCAAGATAAAACAAACATCATTTATTAAATCCTGCATTTTAAAAAGAAATGTCATTCTTGGAGAGAATTTCCATAAATAATATGAATATAAATATGATACGAAAAATACATATATATTTTGCATTTCATAAAATCTTACTTAGTGGCACGGTGGCTTAGTGGTTAGCACGTTGGCCTCACACCGCCAGGGTCCGGGTTCGATTCCCGTCTCGGCCATGTGTGTGTGGAGTTTGCATGTTCTCCCCGTGCCTCAGAGGGTTTTTTCTCCGGGTTCCCCCCGGTCCAAAAACATGCACGGTAGGTTGATTGGCACCTTGGAAAATTGTCCCTAGTGTATGAATGTGTGTGTGTGTGTGTGTGTGTGTGTGTGTGCCCTGCGATGGGTTGGCATTCTATCCAGGGTGTATCCTGCCTTAATGCCAATAGACGCCTGAGATAGACACAGACTCCCCGTGACCCGAGGGAAGATCGGATATAGCGGTAGAAGATGAATGAATGAAAATCTTACTTATATTTATGTTTTTATACAAAAGAGGTTATTTAAATGTCCCGAAATTTCTAATTAATTCTCCATAAATTTCCAACGTGGAATAATTCCATTCTTAAGAAGGTCTTAACTGTGATGTGTATTTAACGATGTAAATTACAGTGAAACTAATCTAGATTTCAAATGAATCAAAAAAAAAAATAAGATTCCAAGCTGCACATTATAAACTCCATACTGACTCTAATCAAAGCGATAATAATACATTCATTCATTCATTCATTCATTCATCTTCTACCTATTGCTATATCCGATCTTCCCTAGGGTCACGGGGAGTCTGTGCCTATCTCAGGCGTCTATGGGCATTAAGGCAGGATACACCCTGGATGGAATGCCAACCCGTCACAGGACACACATACACACACAAACACACACACACACACATTCATACAATAGGGACAATTTTCCAAGTTGCCAAATCAACCTACCGTGCATGTTTTTCGACCGGGAGGAAACCGGAGTACCCGGAGAAAATCCCCCTGAGACACGGGGAGAACATGCAAACTCCACACACACATGGCCGAGACGGGAATCGAACCCGGACCCTGGCGGTGTGAGGCGAACGTGCTAACAACTAAGCCACCCTTGACAATAATTCAACAATTCCCTATTATTAGACTGTATTTTCACCTTCACTGTTTCTCTGCAGCTGTATCGGGATTAAATATCAATAAACAAGTCAATAAAACCAACACTAAGGTCCCCAGGCTAATGAATACAGTTCACGACCTCTTCAATAAAATGTATACAAGAATCAAGGCGCCAATCACAAAAGGTATTTACATTTACATTTACATTTACATTTGCAGCATTTGGCAGACGCTCTTATCCAGAGCGACTTACAATTGAGCAATTCAGGGTTAAGGGCCTTGCTCAAGGACCCACTAGTGACAGCTTAGTGGTGGTGGGGTTTTGAACCCATGATCTTTCCGGTCCAGAGTCCAACACCTTGGGTTAACCACTGGGCTATCACCTCCCTGTGATACAAGTGGCAGCTTGGTGGTGCTGGGGTTTGAACCAACGACCTTCTGATCCAGAACGCTTTAACCACTGAGCTCCAATCTCCCATACTTGACACACATTGATAAGGAGGACACATTCTACGGGAAAAAATTGCAGATAGATTTTCTCGATCCCACTCCTTATAAAAGTTTCCTCCACCTGGAAACGTTTGTTGTGTAAACATGGGCTGATATTTGTTTAATTAACAACCTCATATATGATCATCTAATCCCGACTAAAAAGCATCATTCATCGCTCGATTCACACAACAGTTTCTCTGGAAAAGTTTCAAGTCGCGACGAAAAAGAAAAGTCGAGCTACGCTGCCAGGGCTTTTATTGCACGTTGATTCCCCGTATTGAAATGAAAGAGAGGTTTAAGCTCACGCCTAAATACTCTTGCGCATTATCCTGCCATTAGATGTTATCGCACATAAGCGCGGTCTTTAACTCTCAATAGGTGTTTGTGCGAGCTAAAGCACACTGATTAACGCTAAAGCCGCGAGAGCACCGCTTACTTCACAGTCCACTTGTTGTGCTGAACACGAGCTGAGTCCTGGAGAGCATCGCAGGTCGGGTGCAAACGCGCCACGCCAAAGAGAAACCAAAACAATCTCCTCACGCCTATTTCAAAAGCCTTCGCGCACAGACGCTGCAACGAGATGGCAGTGTTCCAGAGACCGGCATGCTGTGTAGGAAAGATAACAACCCGAAAGCAATAAGCCTGGTTAGCACGTTCGCCTCACACCGCCAGGGTCCGGGTTCGATTCCCGTCTCGGCAATGTGTGTGGAGTTTGCAGGTTCTCCCCGTGTCTCAGGGGGATTTTCTCCGGGTACTCCAGTTTCCTCCCCAAAAACATGCACGGTAGGTTGATTGGCACCTTGGAAAAATTGTCCCTAGTGTGTGAATGTGTGTGTGTGTGTGTGTGTCCTGTGATGGGTTGGCATTCCATCCATGGTGTGTCCTGCCTTAATGCCCATAAACGCCTGAGATAGACACAGACTCCCTGTGACCCGAGGGAAGATCGGATAAAGCGGTTAGAAGATGAATGAATGAATGTACTGATTGCTCCACGGTTGCGCCGGAATCTCCTCCACCTACACTAATCTTGCATCGATTGCTAAATACTATCACTGGCGTATAAAGTGTGAACGCTCTCACGCCACAGTGCCGCGTCCAAGTGAACTATTGTTACATTTTTGCTCCGATCAAAAGGTGCAGGTTATTTGTTGGTACCTGCAATAATGAAGACTACTGCAGGGGGCAGAGTTTTTCTCTTATTAAACACCACCGTTATGGAACAGCCTTTTAGTTCAGGACTCGGACACAGTGTTCAAGTTGAGGCTGATATCTTTGTTTGTTCTAAGGAGCAGAGATCTGGAGGGATCATGGATAAAGGAGTATCTTGGTGGATATTCTGTGTGACCCAAATGAAGGTCGATTTCCTGTTGAATCTGGTTCCCTCCTCATGTCATGTTTGCTCACTAGGGACAAAACGTACACCTATAAGGATAAAATGTTTACTGTAAAGCTGTTTTGAGACCATGTTTTTATGCTAAAAGCGCTATACAATTAAGAAAAAGAAAACTGTATTTCTCCATGCTTTCATCTTGCTAATTCCCACCCACTGGCAAATTTCATACCAATCACATAAAACATCCAATCTAGGGTTGCAAAAGGATGGAAAATGTGTTGGTAAAACTTATGTAAACTTTCCATGGGAAATGTATATGCGGTATTTTTGAAATATGGCAAGTGTGAATCTTTTTTTTGTAACAAGAATTGATTAGAAATGTATATAAACTGCATTATGCACAAAATAAATATATAATCTGACATGCATACAAACTAATCTACTAATACATGTATATACACACACACACACATATCTATCTATCTATCTATCTATCTACAGTGGCAAGAAAAAGTATGTGAACCTTTTGGAATTTCATGGTTTTCTGAATAAATTTGTCATAAAATGTTATCTGATCTTCATCTAATTCATTGGTATTGACAAACACAATGTGTCTAAAAATAATAACACCAAAAAAATCCAATTTCTTGTCTTCATTGAACACAATCATTCAACATTCAAAATGGCAGTGGAAAAAGTAAGTGAAACCTTAGAATGAATAACTGGTTGACCCCCCCTGGCAGCAATAACCTCAACCAGGCGCTTCCTGTAGCTGTGGATCAGACCTGCACATCGCTGAGGAGGAATTTTAGCCCATTCTTCCTGGCAGAACTGCTTTAGCTCTGTCATATTCTTTGGACGTCTCATGTGTATGGCCCTCTTCAAGTCAATCCATAGCATCTCTATTGGGTTGAGGTCTGGGCTCTGACTTGGCCACTCCAAAAGGCGGATTTTGTTTTTCTGAAGCCATTCTGTTGTGGACTTGCTCCGGTGTTTTGGGTCGTTGTCCTGTTGCATCACCCACTTTCTACACAGTTTCAGCTGAAGTACAGACATTCTCACATTATCCTGAAGAATTGTCTGATATACTTGGGAATTCATCTTCCCCTCAATGATTGCAAGCTGGCCAGGCCCTGATGCAGCAAAGCAGGCCCAAATCATGATGCTTCCTCCACCATACTTTACAGTTGGGATGATGTTTTCATGACGATATGCCGTGCCCTTTCTACGCCAGATGTAGTGCTGTGTGTTTTTTCCAAATAGTTCAATCTTAGTTTCATCAGTCCACAAAACATTTTGCCAATACCGCTGTGGAGTGTCAATGTGCTCTTTTGCAAACTTAAGGCGTGCAGCAATGTTCTTTTTAGTAAGCAGCGGCTTCCTTCGCGGTGTCCTGCCGTGGATACCCTGCTTGTTCAGTGTTTTACGTATTGTAGACTCATGAACAGATATGTTAGCAAGTTCCAATGATGCCTTCAAATCTTTGGCTGTCATTCGGGGTTGTTTCTTTACCTCATTGATGAGTGTTCGTTGTGCTCTTGGTGTCATTTTGACGGGGCGCCCACTTCTAGGTAGAGTAGCAACAGTCCCAAATTGTCTCCATTTGTAGATTGTTTGCCGAACTGTAGACTGGTGAATTTCTAAAGTCTTTGAAATAACTTTGTAACCCTCGCCAGCTTCATGTAAATCAATAATTCTTGATCGTAGGTCCTCTGAAAGCTCTTTTTGGTGAGGCATGGCTCACATAATCATGTTCTTCTTGTGCAGAGCAAACTCCAAAGGTTTGAGGGGTTTTTATCAGTCAAAGTATCTGTAGTCCACACCTCCAAACTTATTATCTTAACAAGACTCCAGGTGTGCTAAAACCAATTAGCTCCAATTAGCTTTTTTGAGGTCATTAACTCAAGGTTTCACTTACTTTTTCCACTGCCATTTTGAATGTTGAATGATTGTGTTCAATAAAGACAAGAAAGATTGGAT
>JACRUU010000027.1:6299588-6347088 GCA_030449085.1 Kryptopterus vitreolus | reverse complement strand
AATAAATAAATGCTTTCAAGTATGCAAGTGAATGAGTGACTCAGTAAGTCCGCTGCTCACACAGTATTATTTTGTCCTTATAAGGACACTGGGCCACATCATTCAGCCTGAAGATGAGAGCTCGAGGAAAAAGACAGAAATCCAGATCAGTGCATCGTTTTTTCCAAGCTATCAAATATAAGGGAATGTATCTCTCCGAAATGTACGGAATTCTCGGAAATTATGGAGATGCTCCATATGGATTCTAGATTACAAAAAATGTGTCTTTGCTTAAGAAAGACCGATATTTATACAAAAAAAAAGACAGCTAACAGCCGTCCCTATTTTAAGACAGTGAAAAGCTTCTAACCAGAGTGCTTTCCAGAAAATATTCCAGATATTTATATACACAATGAATCGCTGGGATCTTCTAGGAATTTCCGACTGACATTTCTCGCAGGAGATTGAGTAAAGGAGGACAGCACTTTTACTTTTTCTCCCATTTCACACTTTTATAAAAAGGTATCCAGCAGCTTTATCCTGTATCACTCTTTTTTCTTTTTTTTTTTTAAACACAGATCGGTAGACACATAAAATACTCAGCAGTCCTAAAATAACAATTAGGCTGCATAAACAAATCTACACAAACACTTCTGCAGGTTTGTCGGCGGCTCAGAGTCGAGCTGGTATGGAAAAAATGTTAATTGCTCAAGAGCAAAAAAAAAAAAAAAAAAAAAAAAAAAAAAAAGAGAGGGCGGAGCCTGCAAGGTACACGTGATGCAAATATATTTTCCTACGATAAAGACTTTTCCATACAATCACAAGACAAACAGAGAGTCTTAAATTAAATAACCTGGAATAATGAAATATGCACCTTATGAATGCTTGATTCTCTGTATCAGAGGGAGAGAAAGAGAGAGAGAAGAGAGAGAGAGAGAGAGAGATGAGAGAGAGAGAGAGAGAGAGAGAGAGAGATGGGAAAGCGGAAAAACAAACAAAAATACATAAATAAACAACCAAAAATAAATCTAGACAGATGGAAAACTGTCGGAAAGTGCGCACTGCTGGTCAACCATGAGACGCTGACATTTCTGACCTCAGGGGACTTGGACATGAGGGAACGGTGTGAATACAAAAAGACAAGAAAAAACAACTCTACTAATAGAAATCCGAGTTTGCAGCCGAAGCGTAAAACTTTAGTTGTACGATAACGACAAGGAAAAGCTGAGAAAAGTGCATGCTGTTTGCCCTCTGCTCCCAGGTACGCCCATCTCCTGCGAAGAGATAAAATCAAGTTCATCTAATCGCAGGAAGTGACAGACAGAAAGCTCTCCGCCAGCAGATCAAGTAGGACTGGATCTGGTCTTGAGAGGCGGAGGGAGAAAGAATGGAGAGAGAAAAAAAAGAAGAAAAAAAAAAAACACTCCATGCTTTATTTGTGAAATGTAGATGAGGCTACATGCAGCTGTGTGGACAAATTTATGAATAAAGGCTGTGTGTCTGAATTATACTCAGAAATATACTCATATAGTTGGAATTATTCCTGGAAAAGCGCATTATGACCTCAAAATAGCGCTTAACTAAACAAATACAGAGTTTTAAACTCTACACAAATTCTATTCAGACCTCAAAACCAATCCAGCACTGATCCACGCTTAGATTCCCATCAGACCTTTCTTGTGTGACGACCGTGGCTGTGAGAATAAGCGTTTCCCAAGCAGCTCCATGTGGAAAGCCAGTTATGAAATGCAGCAGTAATCAAAGCTGAGCTCGGTGTGAACTCCTGCTGCTCAAAATACATTTGGGGCTTGATTGGTTTCTGGAACGTTTTCTACTACCGTCCTTCTAATGCAATCATTTAGCTTCGTAACGTAGCCAAATTGCACGTTAAAAGGTTCACTGCTGTTATACAGGGACCACATGTAACAATTTAAATAATCAAGACTAATCAAGTGGGGTATTCTTTAGAAAACACTCTGGAAAAATTTATATATATATATATATATATATATCTGGGTATATATATATATATATATATATATATATATATATATATATATTCTGATTTCTATAAATATATATATTCTGATTTGTATATAGTGTGTGCGTGCGTACACCTACACATACATACATACGTATATACATACATACATATATACTCTGATTTGTATATAGTGTGTGCGTGAGTACACGTACACACACACACACACACACACACACACACACACACACACACACACACACACACATACATACATGTGTACACACACACACACACCACTATTTGCACTAGAACCGTCAAAGTTAAAGCGTTATAACAAGTTAACTCAAATTCACTTAAATAACAGCACTAATTTCTCATTTTACTAATGCACGATTAACACAGTTGTGTGTTGGTGAATGAACGAAACTCGAACAACAAAGAACAAATGAATAAAGAAACTTCCACTCACGCTCCTAATTTCCCCCGAATTACGCCTACTAGCTGCGCATTCACTCACTATATTATATTATCCCGTATGGAACCTTACGCAAGCACATCACATTCCTAAATCCGTATTATGGAATAAAGCGCAGTTTTCTGAACGCAATGTACTTCCGTATAACCTAAACGTATCACCAGTTTATATGGAAAAGCAACCGGAACAAAATTCTTAAAGGAGTCCCATTTTTTTTCACGTCCCATATTTTAAAAGCTGAAACCACTGAAATTAACAAGAAATGAATATTAAAGAATAATTTATAGATTTATAAAATAAATCTTAAATGTATGAATAATTGTATTAAAGGGAGAGATTTAGAGTTAAATGTATATAATTATAATATCTGTTACAGTTAGAGTATTGGAAACCATACAAAGTACATTGGTACATTGAAAAGGGGTATGATTAATCACCAGTCAACTGATGAACAAGTTAACTCATTGTGTGATTAATGAACTGATTGACAGCCTTAACACACACACACACACACACACACCCACACACACACACACACACACACACACACACACACACACACAACTTAAGTTACACTACAGAAAGTTAATAAATATTTTGGCGCATTGTGAACCAGTTTCTCGGCTGCATATTTTCACGAAAAATTTCTAACAACCATAATTTAAAGTACGTGTAGATTTACACGCGCCTCTAACGTCATTTTAAGGTCACGCCCACGAGAGTAAGTAAAAGTTCATTGGTTCCATGATTTAATCATTACTCAGATGAGAATGTGGACGTCAGATTTTTACTCCTGGTTTCCTCATAAATGACGTTCTGTGTAAATGAGGCTCTGGCTGTATCTTCACATCCTTTGGCTTTCATTACACAGTCATTTTTAACATACACACTTTACAGACAGTAGCAGATGGCAAATGTAGACCCTGGATGGAATGCCAACCCATCGCAGGGTACACACACACACACACCACACACACACACACACACCACACACACACACATTCATACACTATTCATACTACCTATTTTGAACCAACCAAGGTGCCAATCAACCTCCCTAATGAGGCATGAGTACATACCGTAAAACCCTATGGGGAAAGGCACCTGAATAAGTCCCCATGCTTTCCGTAAAGGTCCCCTATTTTTGAAAAACCACGGAAAAAAAAAACTATTTGAAAAAAAAAAAAAAAAATCATAAATAAGCCGCACCTGCATACAAGCCAAGCATCCGCTTTTAATTGTTGTAATGTATGTACATGTAGAAATCCTTTCCTACCGGTGTAACGGTGGACGCTAACACAGAGTCGCGGAGATCCGGAATTCATACAAAAACAGGATTTATTAGAATAAAGAACTCAGGAGACGCCGCTCATACGGCGGCCAGACAGGCAGCCTGCGCTCTGCGCGCCGTGGGACCGGGAGTTCCGGAGAAAGTCCGGGAAAGGTAACAGACAAAGGTTAGCATAAACATATATCGAGCGTCCGTGTCTGCGACACTAGGTATGTGCTACGAGCCCGAACGGGGATTGTAGGGTGAACCGGGCTTATATCGGGAGAGGGAAAATCAGGAATAGCTGAGGCTGTATTGTGCGTGCGCGTGTGTGTGTGTGCGTGCGTGGCGTGGCGTGTGTGCGTGTGTGTGGGGAAAGAGCAGGGGTAGGAGAGAGAGAGAGCGCAAGCAGCAACTTTGCTAAAAACGGGACAGAACCAAGAGAAAATAAGCGCTATTTACAGTATTTATCTTCATTTCTCCTGTGTGTGAAATCACGTCACCTTAACCTTTAAAGATAGAGTTTGTCCTCCTTCTATCCGCTTCTAACTTATATCTGCTAAAGAGCATTCTTCTTCTTTGCATTTATTTTGTCTTAGTTTTATTCTAATTCCGGTTAGAGCCCCTAGCGGTCGGGAAAAAATCTGCAGAATAGCCGCACCTTATTATTAGCCGCAGCCGCATGGTTCAAAACCTAGGAAAAAAGTAGCGGCTTATAGTCCAGAATTTACGGTAATTGAACCAGTGGTGAAATAAAAAACACGACATGGCATGAGAACGAGAGCGCAGAAATTAACCCATTCTCACCTCTCTATCCAAACGCGCGTTTATGGCGGGCGGCGCCATTTTATTTCCTTTTCTATAACACTACATAGCGTCTCCACTGTCTGACTAACTGACCTCGTACACGGAATCCAACCAAAGTGAGTTGGACCTAAATACGCATCAGGGGAAAGAAAAATTAAGTATGTGATGTATGACTGATGGTGGTGAAAAATGGTGCGGAAAGCTTTTAATTAAATTTAAAGGTCGAAGCCTATCTATTGATGTTAAATGACATACAGTAATTAGAGCAGCATAAAATAATAAGACACAAAGTATAAATACATACATACACACACACACACACACATATATACATATCTATCTATCTATCTATCTATATCTATATCTATATCTATATATATATATATATATATATATATATATATATATATATATACATATATATACATACACACATACATATACATACACACACACACATATACATATATATATAGCACGCTTGTGTTGAACTGAACTCATGTCGAATCCCTCTTCTCCACCTGCACAAATAAGGGCAGGTAGGCTTCATGTAAACGAGATGTATATTAGCATGAACTGTGAATATGTGTGTGTGTGTGTGTGTGTTGTGTGCATGAGGCATGTAAATAAATGTGCTAGTGCTTGGAAGCAAACCCTTCACCAAACCTCCAGGATTTCCACTCTGCCCTCATGAATCAGATTTTGCTCTGTGGCTTTCGGCGTGCTCGAACCTGCGACTGCATCTACACTATACTAAAAACAATACGATTTCCAGTGTAGCGCCGCAACACATTCTCAATTTGCATAAACGCCCAGGTGTTCCTGCGTAGTCTGAGGAGGAGTTTATAAAGTAGAAAAAGTCTACCTGAGTCATCAGACGGGGTCCGCGTGAATCATGCGAAACGAGTGTGAAATGTGATCCGAGACATCCGAACAAAACGGTGACTCTCAAATGAATCACAGTACAAGAGAAGTAGGTCACAATGTCTGAGAGTCAAATGATCACCTGTGATGGGACCAGCTTACCTGGAATTGTACCTCGGTACACCTGCAGTCATCTTGACAATCCGGGGCTCTTATACGAGTCACGGCAACATCTCACAGGGTTTCTACCTCAGAGTTTTTTTAAGCCACTCCCTGAGGTCGTTAGGTCGAACTAAATCTACATCTACCATCACATTCCATGCTTAGTCCACATTTGCTGTTAGAATATACTCCGGTCTTCGTCTTCCACTAGTAAAGGCAGATGGGTGATGTTCAGCATGAAAACATTCATCCAAAAATGTGTTCAAAAGGTCAAGAGGAGAAAATCTTGCCCTCCACACCGTATAAAGCATGCCTTCGTGGATTTGACTCCATGTTTGGGTCTTGGAGTTGAATTCAAGGGAAATGTTCATGCTCATGCATCCGCAGATCAGAGCTGGAAGGTTATTCGTCATTATCAATTAATTCGACTTGGTTTGACACAGCGAGCTTCTGAACTCCCGCCTCTACATTACACTTGCGGAATACCAAATACAACATGGCGGCGCTGTGGCGAATCCGAAGAGCTCATTTCCAAAAGGGGACGGGGTTTCATCAGTCGTATGGAAATGGTTCGGGTTTGTAACAGAATTTTGTGAAAAGTACTTAATCTGAATTGGATAAACCAATAAAACAAAATTTCTATTGCAAAAGCATCAAAACAAGCACTAAAACTAAATACTGCATTTCGCAAATTTGTTATCGTTGTCAGAAACTTTAAAAAAATTATCCTTTCATGTAGTGTTATAGCTGCTAGAGTAAAAGTGTAATCTGAACGCTGAATGAATGGTAGGCATTTTCAGTTTGCATTTTCTGTTTTGGGGGGGGGGGGGGGGGGGGGCAAAACCAAAGGTGTGTGTAAAATTCGGTGCATCACTGTTGTAGATACAACTCTATATATAGTGCATATAGTATACAAGAGACACATGTGTGTACTAGAGATGGCAAGATTCACCAATTCATTAGCATAAACGTTAATGATTTGATGCATTGATTTAAAAACAGCGGGCATCGGATACAAGTTTTACAGTGCGTTGGGGAAAAAACAATTGATTTAAATATAATTATTAGTACACTTTTATTATAAGTTTAAGTCACCAATATTTGAGATGTGGATTGATTTCTCTTCACTAAACTGTTTCTCGCATTGTGTTGAATCAATTAAACAGCATGCTCAATCAAATAGACCCCACAATTCAGTTCCAGGGGGCATGGTGGCTTAGTGCTTAACACGTTCACTTCACACCGCCAGGATCCGGGTTGGATTCCCGTCTCGGCCACGTGTGTGTGGAGTTTGCATGTTCTCCCTGTGCCTCAGGGGGTTTTTCTCCGGGTTCTCCGGTTTCCTCCCCCGGTCCAAAAACATGCACGGTAGGTTAATTGGAAAATTGTCCCTAGTGTATGAATGTGTGTGCTGTGATGGGATTGGCATTCCATCCAGGGTGTATCCTGCCTTAATGCCCATAGACGCCTGAGATAGGCACAGACTCCCTGTGACCCGAGGGAAGACCAGATAAAGTGGTAGAATGATGAATGAATGAATGAATGAATGAATTCAGATCCATTGGAAAATGGCTCAAGTGTAAAGTTTAAACATCAGGAGCTCGAACATCTCATTTACACCTCAGTGGGTGACGTGGAAAAGTAATGAAACATCTCTGATGGTTGAAATGGAGTCTTTCACCATTTCTTTATTTAAAAAATTTAATAAATTAAATGAGCGAATCACATTTATTTACTGTATTGAGGAGAATTAAGAAGAACTTTATATTAAGGAGTCTATAGAAGTTATGGATGACAGCGTTGTTCCCGTCTTACACAATATCAGTGGAGATCTTGACGTAAGTGCCTTTCTGAACACAGACGGCCGTATCGCCAGTCATCTTTAAACTCACGCCCCAGCGCTACACAACACATGCGTGCTCAGGCAACAGCAGGACCCTATCTGGAATCAAAATTCCTGTTCCTTGTCCAGAAACTTGCCCAAAAGGTTCAGACGCAGCAAAGACTATTGTAAATGTTTTTATAAAGAATAAATTAGAGTTGAAATAAAAAGTATTGCATTAAACTTGTTGGCCTATTGCATAAAACATAAAACTCCAAAACATAACAAAACATTAAATTAAATAAATAAATAGTGATATTAATAATTTGGGAGGAAAAAACCTACACCGAGATTTCAAATATTAAACCTCTTTCATGCATTAAGTCTTTTTGGCCAATAAGAGTGTGTCATTTCATTTCTGACTCTCTTAGACTCTCATAAATAAATGTAGTGTACTTTGTGTATGTGTGTGTGTGTGTGTGTGTTTTAGTAAAAGGAAGTGTTCAGAGGTGTGAAAAGTGTTGTCAAATCATTATAGTTGTGTAGAGATGTGTGTACAAATACTTACAGGGGTGGAGCGGTGTGTTGCGCTGTGTTTGTACAGGTGTGTGGTAGGGCATACAGGTGTATAAAGGAGAGTGAAGGAGTGTGTACAGGGGTGCAAAAGAGTGTGTACAGATGTATAGATGAGAGTGTACAGGTGCATAGAGGAGTGTGTACAGGTGTATAGAGGAGTGTGTACAGGTGTGTACACAGTGGTGCAAAGGGGTGCCTACAGACGTACGAGTGTGTGTATCTGTGTGTGTGTGTGTGTACAGTTATATAGCGGAGTATGTACAGGTATACAGAGGTGTGTGTACAGGTGCATAGAGGAGTGTGAACAAGTGTATATGAGTGTAGAAGAGTGTGTACAGGTGTATGAAGCAGGGTTGTACAGAGGAGTGTACAGGTGTGTGTACGGGTGTATAGAGAAGTGTGTACAGGTGTATAGAGGAGTGTGTACAGGTGTGTGTACAGGTGTATAGAGGAGTGTGTACAGGTGTGTGTGTGTGTACAGGTGTATAGAGGAGTGTGTACAGGTGTGTGTAAGGGTGTATAGAGAAGTGTGTGCAGGTGTATAGAGGATTGTAGAAGAGTGTGTAAAGGAGTTGGTACAGGTGTATAAAGCAGTGTTTGTACAGATGTACAGAGGAGTGTAGAGGACTGTGTACAGGTGTGTGTACGGGTGTATAGAGGACTGTGTACAGGTGTGTGTGTGTGTACGGGTGTATAGAGGACTGTGTACAGGTGTGTGTACACGGGTGTATAGAGGACTATGTACAGGTGTGTGTGTGTACGGGTGTATAGAGGAGTGTGTACAGGTGTGTGTACGTGTGTGTGTGTGTGTGTGTACGGGTGTATAGAGGAGTGTGTACAGGTGTGTGTGTGTGTGTGTGTGTGTGTGTGTGTGTGTGTGTACGGGTGTATAGAGGAGTGTGTACAGGTGTGTGTGTACAGATGTATAGAGGACTGTGTACAGGTGTGTGTACGGGTGTATAGAGGATGGACGGGTGTACAGGTGTTGTGTGTGTACGGGTATAGTGTATAGAGGAGTGTGTACAGGTGTTTGTGTGTACGAGTGTATAGAGGAGTGTGTACAGGTGTTTGTGTGTACGGGTGTATAGAGGAGTGTGTACAGGTGTTTGTGTGTACGGGTGTATAGAGGAGTGTGTACAGGTGTTTGTGTGTACGGGTGTATAGAGGAGTGTGTACAGGTGTTTGTGTACGGGTGTATAGAGGTCTGTGTACAGGTGTGTGTGTACAGATGTATAGAGGACTGTGTACAGGTGTGTGTGTGTACGGGTGTATAGAGGAGTGTGTACAGGTGTTTGTGTGTACGGGTGTATAGAGGAGTGTGTACAGGTGTTTGTGTGTACGGGTGTATAGAGGAGTGTGTACAGGTGTTTGTGTGTACGGGTGTATAGAGGAGTGTGTACAGGTGTTTGTGTACGGGTGTATAGAGGTCTGTGTACAGGTGTGTGTGTACAGATGTATAGAGGACTGTGTACAGGTGTGTGTACGGGTGTATAGAGGACTGTGTACAGGTGTGTGTGTGTACGGGTGTATAGAGGAGTGTGTACAGGTGTGTGCACAGGTGTATAGAGGAGTGTGTACAGGTGTGTGTACAGTGTGTGTGTGTGTGTGTGTGGTAGAGGACTGTGTACAGGTGTGTGTACGGGTGTATAGAGGACTGTGTACAGGTGTGTGTGTACGGGTGTATAAAGAGGACTGTGTACAGGTGTGTGTGTACAGGTGTGTGGGTGTATAGAGGACAGGTGTGTGTACAGTGTGTACAGTGTGTGTACGGGTGTATAGAGGACATGGTGTGTACGGGTGTATAGAGTGTGTGTGTACGGGTGTATAGAGGACTGTGTACAGGTGTATGAGTGTAGCACTGCGCATACCAATGCATATAGAGATGGAGCAGTGTGTGGCAGTGTGCATACAGGTGTGCAGCAGCGTGTACCTGAGTGTACAGGTGTGTAAAGGTGTGTAAAGGTGTGTGTACAGATTGTGGCAGTATGTATAGGCGTGTAGTGGTGCATGTACGGGTGTGGCAGTGTGTAGCACAGGCAAGTAGGGTTGTGTAGGATGCGTGTTGGGCAGTGTCCAGATGTGGCAGTGTGTTCAGGTGTGGACAGGTGTGTGTACAGGTGTATCCGGATGTTCAGCAGTGTGTGTGTGTGTGTGTGGGTCTATGTATGTATATAGTTTGTGTACAGGAGTGTACAGCTGTGCGGCAGTGTAGATAAAAGTGGGTGGCAGTGTGTGTACAGGTGGTGTGTGTGTGTGTGTGTGTGTGTGTAGCAGTGTGTACATGTCTCAGCTTGGTCAAAGTCCAGATTTATCTCTAGCTTTGTTTTTTATTTCCTTTTGTAAAAGAAAGTGTTGACTCAGTAAAGTCGGAATGATGTGAATATAATACGATATGTAATGTAATATCAGTGTTTAGCTCCGAACCACACTAACCAGGAGAGTGACTCACATCCTGCCTCTATCATACATTACACCAATGGTTACACAAACAATGCATTAGTATACTGTATTTCTATCAACAAAAGTATAATTTACTATATATCTATATATATATATATATATATATATATATATATATATTATATTATATATATATATATATATAAAGAATAGAAGCGTTAGAGACGTTTTAGTGCACACTTTGGAATAAACAGGGATGGCAGTTTCTCAGATGGACCTTGAGGACAATAACTCGATAAACTAGTAACTAGTTTTGTCCAGTAAATAAAGGTTAAAGGTGTGTTTTGTGTGTAAAGCCGGACAGAAACTCACCAGTTTTTGAAGGGAGGTTTCATCCAAATTGCAGTAGCTGAGGTCCGTCATGGTGACCTTCTACACCAACACAATGTCCTACAACAAAAGCGTCTTCTGTGTATGAGGAGAGCTTCACATGGGGGTTTTAGATGTTCCTCTGACTGTGAGAAAGTGTCACATAAAAGCAGGAGAAATGCAGAAGGTCCACCATGTTCCTCAGTAACGGAAACCTCACTCCGGTCCACAACACTCCCACCTGCTGAGGTTGCGTTTTTTTCAATACAAAATACCGTCCCCCCAAAAAACGACTTTTCTTTTATTATCCTTTATAAATAGGTTAATAGGTATTTATTATAAATAAAATGACAAATTAAGAGTATTTGGTTCTTTCGCGAGGACGGGACGCTTTTCCTCCGCTCTCCGTAAATCCAAACTGATTTGGTCTTCCTTCCACGTGAATCATTAAGCTCAAACCCCGCCCCCGCCCCAAAGTCTCTTCGCCAATCGCGTGGCGAGGAGCACGAGCCATTCACGCTTTGAATTTTTTAGCGCGTGGACAAGAAGCAGTGCGCGCGCTTGGCGCCTCCTGTCGTTATAGTGAATTTAGGAAGAAACGTGAGAAAGAGAGAGAGAGAGAGAGAGAGAGAGAGAGAGAGAGAGAGAGAGAGAGAGAGAGAGTTATAGAGATAGATAGATAGATAGATAGATAGATAGATAGATAGATAGATAGATAAAGATGTATAGATATAGATAGATAGATAGATAGATAGATAGATAGATAGATAGATAGATAGATAGATAGATAGATAGATAGATAGATAGATGAAAGATGTATAGATAGATAGATAGTGTATGAATGTGTGTGTGTGTGTGTGTGTGTGTGTGTGTGTGTGTGTGTGTGTGTGTGTGTGTGTGTGTGTGTGTGTGAGTGTGTCCTGTGATGGGTTGGCATTCCATCCAGGGTGTATCCTGCCGTAATGCCCATAGATGCCTGAGATAGGCACAGACTCCCCGTGACCCGAGGGAAAATCGGATAAAGCGGTAGAAGATGAATGAATGAATGAATGAATGAAACACAATACATTATTATCATCAAACATTAGTTTATTGGCCAGCAAACAAAGTAAACACAATTCAACTTAAGTGTTGATCTCTAACCCTGCCCTACGGTGACCACATGTCATGGAAATAACACTGAAAAAGTAAAGGGTTATACTCTACCGAGGACAATGGAAATACAATTTCCCGGCCAGGTCTTTATGGAAACGTCAGGTTGTGCAGAAAACAGGTGCAAATGATTACACTGGCCAATTTCACAATAAGATGGTTTAGTCTGGCCGTAATCTCCAAAGCTTTTAAGTTTTAAAGAGCGCCCGGAAAATACTTATGACCTCCGCGAGAAAGGAACGGCGAATCAGGAAACCCTCGGCAGGACAAATTATCCAGCCAATCAACAGCATAGTTTTCCCTCGCCCTCCTGTTTCCACAAACACAGCATCACATGCGTATAATAAATACGATAACCGGATTAACCGACACACAAGCGGCGAGCTCTTCACACATCTGCTTTCAGTGCAGCTTTACAATTGGAAATTAAGGAACATCTGTTTGTGCGCACACCTGGAAAAGTCAGTAAATATTACTTTGTTGTCTCTTTCGGGCTTCTTTCTTTGCTGGCTTTTGCGTCATTCTATTAATTCACTTATCCCTACACGGTTTCCCAAACACAACTATAACTTAAAGAGGTTTGGACATTTAAGAATTTGCTGTTAAGAAATTTTGCTCCAAATTCAACACTGACTCATGTGATTTACATGCCACGAATCTACAGAATCATTCAAACAAGCAAAGCCTTCACCTTATTCAGTATGTAGCTGCATTGCTTAAATCATTCATTCATTCATTCATCTTCTACCACTTTATCCGATCTTCCCTCGGGTCACGGGGTGTCTGTGCCTATCTCAGGCGTCTATGGGCATTAAGGTAGGATACACCCTGGATGGAATGCCAACCCATCGCAGGACACACACACACACACACACACATTCATACACTAGGGACAATTTTCCAAGGTGCCAATCAACCTACCGTGCATGTTTTTGGACAGGGAGGAAACCGGAGAACCCTGGAGAACCACCCCCTGAGACACGGGGAGAACATGCCACTCCACACACACATGGCCGAGACGGGAATCGAACCCAGATCCTGGCGGTGTGAGGCGAACGTGCTAACCACTAAACCTCCGCGAACACTTGGACTTGATCACTGCATTATTATTATTTTTTTTTTAGCAGAGTCACATTTAAATAGATGTGTGTGTGTGTGTGTGTGTGTGTGTGTGTGTGCACTTTTGTACAGAAATAAATCAGGACCCGTTCTATTTAATAAGGGAAATTGTGGTAAAGATGAAAGCGCAGATTCAGAAACCGATCTTTGGTCAGAGCTTTATTACGTCCTGGAGAAAGTCCTTATTGATAGACGACAACATTTCGAGATCGCATGTGCATTGTTTGATTACTTCCGGATCCTCCAAACATTTGGCCCCGTCCTCTACGACCCAGGGAACGCCTACAGATGTGTCCGTCGAGGCATCGCGCTGAATGGACGAGTCGTGTAATTGTAACAGCTCCCTCGCCAGGTTCAGAGCGCTCCGAGCAATCACAGAGGGACGGTACTTTGTGAAAGTGTAATCCGCCAGACTCAACTCGCACACTTTGCCGGCTAAACATTTACATCTCTCCACATCGGAGTCTTTCCAGTTCGTGCAGACATTTGGGATCTTGTCCTCTGTTCCGGGCTCGGGCCGACTCAACTCGCAGCTGATGAAATAATCGAGAAAGAAGGAGATGGTCGGTGCAGACATGCGGAAGTTGAGATTGATGAGGATGAGGCCCTCGAGGCTGCACAGCTGCTCTTTGGTGAAGGCGTTGCAGCAGAGCGCGAGCAGATTTTTCATGCTTGGGGAGCGCACTTCAATCTGGGAGAGTCACAACACACACACACACAAGTTTAAAGCCACTTTTTAATCTCATAAAAAGAACCTACAGTTCAGCATCACACCATATATATATATATATATATATATATATATATATATATATATATATATCTTATAGTATATATTATTATATATATATATATATGATGCATATTTGCATGTTCTCCCCTGTGCCTCAGGTGGGTTTTCTCCGGGTTCTCTGGCCCCCCCCCACCCCTTTTTTTTATATATATATATGGTCTGATGCATCATATATATAGGTTAGTAAAAATGATTCAAAATTAGTAGTGTAGTGTAACTTTTTAATTACTTTAGAAAAGTAAAGTAACTGATTACATTTGTTTGCTTTTTGATTACTATCATTTCGCCACTTACTGTAATTAACATTCAAAGGGAAAAAATATTCAAACCCTCGGAAAAAGTAGGTTATATTTTTCGTGAACTGAGCTGCATCAAAGTTCATTCATTCATTCATTCATCTTCTACCGCTATATCCGATCTTCCCTCGAGTCACGGGAGTCTGTGCTTATCTCAGGCGTCTATGGGCATTAAGAAAAACCCTTTGAGGCACGGGGAGAACATGCAAATTTCACACACACATGGCCAAGACGTGATTCGAACCCGGACCCGGACCCTGGCGGTGTGAGGCGAATGTGCTAACCACTAGACCACCGTGCCCCCTGCATCATAGTTCATTCATTCATTCATTTTCTACCGCTTTATCTGATCTTCCCTCGGGTCACGGGGAGCCTGTGCCTATCTCAGGCGTCTATGGGCATTAAGGCAGGATACACCCAGGATGGAATGCCAACCCATCGCAGGACACACACACACACACACACACACACATTCATACACTAGGGGCAATTTTCCAAGGTGCCAATCAACCTACTGTGCATGTTTTTGGAAACCGGAGAACCCGGAGAAAAACCCCCTGAGGCACGGGGAGAACATGCAAACTCCACACACACACGACCGAGACGGGAATCGAACCCGGATCCTGGTGGTGTGAGGCGAGCGTGCTAACCACTACGCTACCGTGCCCCCTGCATCAAAGTTATTGAATATAAATAATACTCATTATTTATTTATTATTTTATTTATCATTTTATTTATTTATTATTTTATTACTCATTAATCATCCTATCGACTCCCAAATTTCTTATAAAATAATATTAATAAGGATTATATTTGTTAACTGAATCACACTAATGCAGCGGGGCATTTCTGATAGAAGAGAAACAGCACCACCTAGTGGCAGCTTCAAAAATCTCCTGGGGGACTTCTGGGAAAGTCTGGTTTTTGCTTGGATGACAAATATTTCAGAATCCCCATGTTGTTATAGATTAGATTAGATTCAAATGATCATTTAGCAAGGTACAGAGCAGATGAAATGCACAATAAAGAGAATAATCAAGTACACCAGGCTGTTAGTGAATCGACTATCGTTTTACCCTGTATATTATTGATTTGTGGAAGAACTTGTTATTACCACGTGTTATAATGTACAGCAGTAGCGCTTGACTTTGTGCGGGGCTTCCACTTATTGCTAAGTGACGACAAGCACTCACGTATTTGGCCGCGATCAGTAAGCGACGCCACGCCGACTAACTGAAAGCAGTCTGCCGCCACCGGCGTCGTGGTCAGAAAGCGGTCCATGATGTTCACGGCCAAGCAGCAGGACTCGAACGTGAGGTCGAAGTATTTATAGAGTTCGAGCAGCCAGCTGACCAGCACACAGCGCGTCTGGGAATTTATCTGTGGAAACATAGAATATACATGTCAGAAAACAGACTTTTATTCTTCCACAAATCCAAAGTATGAGGTGGTTTCACGAGCAGTTTTGTCACATGCCAGCAGGGGGCAGCACAAGACTGCGCACGCCGTCTCAGGGAGCACCGGCCTTCACAAGTCAGTGTGCCAAAAAATACGTCTGTGATTTCATGGAAATGAAAGGTGAAGTTTCAGCTCACCGTTTGACATTTACGCTCATTAATTAAAAATAAATGCTCAGTAACTACCACCAAATGCAACCCCCCAACCAATATAGTCTGTGTAGTGTGTCGTGAAATAAAGAAATATACCTGAAATTTTGGTGTTATCAAAAAAAATTATAATAATATGATGATGAAGGGGCACGGTGGCGTAGTGGTTAGCACGTTCGCCTCACACCGCCAGGATCCGGGTTCGATTCCCGTCTCGGTCATGTGTGTGTGGCGTTTGCATGTTCTCCCCGTGCCTCAGGGGGTTTTTTCTCCGGGTTCTCCGGTTTCCTCCCGGTCCAAAAACATGCATGATAGGTTGATTGGCACCTTGGAAAATTGTCCCTAGTGTATGAATGTGTGTGTGTGTGTGTGTGTGCCCTGCGATGGGTTGGCATTCCATCCAGGGTGTATCCTGCCTTAATGCCCATAGACGCCTGAGATAGGCACAGGCTCCCCGTGACCCGATGGAAGATCGGATAAAGCGGTAGAAGATGAATGAATGAATATGATGATGATTATAATCCATCAGGAAAATAACAAATACAAACATTTTCACACAGATCATGTGATTTGGAAAGTGAGAAAAACCATAGACCATGTACATGGACATGGGTTAGAACCTGTGTAGAAGTAGGTGAGGTGGGAGATCAGTGGTTAAGGAATTGGTCTCGGGAACGGAAGATTGCAGTTTCAAATGCTGCCACTAGTGGGCCCTTGAGCAAGAGCCTTAATTGCTCGCTTCTCCACTGTGCTGTGATGTTACAGGAATTCAGGATCTGTCCCCATTAGATCTGAGACAAACTTTAGATAAATGTTACAGGGGGAAGAGGGGGGGCTTGTTTAATGTACGAAAAACAGAAAGCTGTTGTATTTCGCATTTTGCATGTACAGGGCGGGAGGACTACAAAGCTCGCTGTGTCAAACCAAGGTGAAATCCTGAAATTTTCATATGTCCCCATGTACAAAGTGTGTTTTATTCCACTTATACTGCAGCAGTTCGATTCAACTTAATGATATCATACATTTAATAGTTTGGGCCTGATCTGAAAGTAATCGACTTGCTGGATTCATTACGTAAATATCGAAATCCAACCATTCTGTTTAAACTGTAATGAAGGAAATGAAGGAACTGTAACACATGGACATTCGTAACCACCTAAATAAGTACGACTTTCCTTTTCTGTAGTTTTTTCCCTCGACACCATCACCACCCGCTCTTTAGGAATAAATGTATACATCAAACAGGTAGAACATTATCGCACTGTTGAAACAGTCCTTGAGCCGTCACGCATTACCAGCACTGACTTCATCAAGAACTTAAAGCTACAGGAGCACATGTGTTGGACCGGACGTGTTCATGGACTTTATGGACTCATGACTTTGGATAGATTATGACCACTGCAGAGCAGACAAGAGTTTTGGAGACGGTCTGATCCATCACAATTTGTTACTCAAATCCTTACACTTGTGTCGACTTGTGAAGACTACATAACATGTGCCATGAAGAAGAGATAATCGGTGTTATTCACTTCACTGCTCACAATGATATAATTGTATACTGCTGTGTATACTAATAAAAAAAGAAGAAAAATATATATATATTATTTTTTCTCTCTCTCTAAGGCTTATTTGAGACAAAGTGCATTGGTGGAAAAAAAAACAGATTCTAGAATGGTATCTAGAATGGTATTGGAACTTCCTTTACATCATAATGTACAGTGTTTTCGAAAGAGAGAGAGAGAGAGAGAGAGAGAGAGAGAGAGAGAGAGAGAGAGAGAGAGAGAGAGATGATGATGATGATGATGATGGACACCTGTTACCTGTATCTGATTAGCCAAACTGTTGGGAACAAGGAAGTCTTTCTGCTTTTTCCACTGGATGATGAAGTAGTCCTCGTCGTATTGACTGTACAGACAGTGATACAGGGTCGGGGTGTGCGGAGGGTCCAGTTTTTCCGGTCCCTTGAAGCGCTTACGAGGTGTAGAAGGGCTGTAGAAGTCTTCTTCAAACCCTGAATCACTGGTCATTTTCACTATTTATCGTCTGTTTGTACCCCCTGCCTGTTCCCTCTGCTCAGGACGCGCACCACTGACTCGTTTTTTTTCCTACTCCACCCCAAAGAAAAACACCCCAAAAAAAGCGTCACGTAGGTTTTGGGTGACTGTGACGTAACACTTCATCTTTACGTCACATTCGCGGGGCGCTTAGCGCGCATTGCCTCTACACGCGCGCCGTCGCCATGGCAACTCGACTCGCGGGAGCGTCCCGTGTGGTCGCGACGGGGATTTGGGGCGGCGGTCGCGTCCCGACTCAACTACGGCGCATGGGCAACTGCGTAGTGCGCAAGTAGCGGTTATGTGCCACGTCGCGGAGTGCGCTAGTGTAGGGAGCAGGCGGGTAAATCTGATACCGCCTAACGAGTGGACTACAAGGTGAAATAGCAGTTAGTGTTAGGTAGCCAAGCATCATCTAAAACTTAAGCGCTGTATCACTGTACACCACACACACCACACACACACACACACACACACACACACACACACACACACACACACACACACACACACACCACACACACCCCACACACACACACACACACACACACACACACACACACTTGAATAAAAGCAGTGCATTCTTTAAAATGATAATTAATACACATTTTTTAATGTTCTTTTTTTTACTTTTTCGATTCAATTCATTTCAAAGAACCGATTCTGAAGATTCAGGACAGAGAAATGCAGAGTTAGCTTCTAACCACAAGTGTGAATAGCAATGTAAATAAATCTACTATATATAAAAAATATATATATATATATATATATATATATATATATATATATATATATATATATATATATATATAGGGCAAAATTTGAAATATAAAGACAGAAGAGTATTATTACATGTACATGTTCGTGTAGAGTGTAATACTTTTTATAGTAATACAGTTAAACAAAATATAAATAAATAGTAAGATAGTTCATTTGTACTAAAGGTTTACCTGAAATTACTGTTATAGTCGATGTACCATCAGACTGCAGAGCTGAACCCCAGAATGAGCTTCTACACTTACACTTTATGGACAAAAGTATTGTATCACCTGACAATATACCTCAGTAAAGTGTCGTACATCTCCCTGTGCAATGTACAGCCAAAAGCCAGTGAACACCAATATATCAGATTGTCAGACGTGCTCAAGTAAACAGAGCATCTTTATATGTGTGTGAGCGTTACTGGAATAAGAAAAAAGTGCAGAAGGAGAAGATATGGTGTGTGAAAGTAGACAAATTTGAGGGTTTTGGACCGAGTCCTGGAGTAAATTCAACAAAGAAACAGCAGAACAAACAAAAACATGACATCACCTTTAAATAGTAAACCCATTTGTGCACAATTACAGTTACAGGGATTTTCTTTCTTTCACTTGAGTATGTGGATATATTCAGGCTAGATATAATTAGTGACATTTTAACATTAACATTTTCATCTTATAGTTATTACATTATTACAAGTGACAATTTAGATCTAAATTATTTCAAAGTGGGCACGGTGGTTTAGCGGTTAGCACGTTCGCCTCACACCGCCAGGATCCGGGTTCGATTCCCGTCTCGGCCATGTGTGCGTGGAATTTGCATGTTCTCCCCGTGCATCAGGGTTTTTTTCTCCGGTTTCCTCCTGGTCCAAAAACATGCACAGTAGGTTGATTGGCACCTTGGAAAATTGTCCCTAGTGTATGAATGTTTGTGTGTGTCCTGCGATGGGTTGGCATTCTATCCAGGGTGTATCCTGCCTTAATGCCCATAGACGCCTGAGATACACAGACACTCCCCGTGACCCGAGGGAAGATCGGATAAATCGGTAAAAAAATGAATGAATATTAAAAAATGCTAAATGTATTTACACGAGTCACCTTATACAATAAATTCTACACTGCTTTTCTTTTCACATTTTTAATTTAGCAGTAAATTAACCAGCATTACGGTTCCTACCTAAACTTCTGATCCATCCATGAAGTTCAACCTCTGGATGAAGTTGTCTTCAACCGGAGCAATCTGTGAAGCTAAAGATGGTCCCACAAAGGGAATTGGTTCCTCACAAGGTTTCATCATCATACCATCAACACTGAACTGAGGGATAAACTTATAGAGATATAAGAGATACATATTATAGACAGTAAATGTAAATATCACATAATAACCTCATTATCTCTGTAAACCTGCTTTAGGATAACAAAGTGCTTCATGTTAAATTTAAAATTGTTAAATTTACACTTGTCCCTAGTGTATGAGTGTGTGTGTGTGTGTGCCCTGTGCCCTGATGGCTTGGCATTCCATCCAGGGTGTATCCTGCACACCCCCCTGTGACCCGAGGGAAGATCGGATAAAGCGGTAGAAGATGAATGAAAGAATGAATTTAGAAAATGTAAGAACCCAGGCATCCATGACTGTTTTATTTACATGAGTTTTATTGTGCGTTAATAGACAGGTTTTTATTGCACCCCCCCAATCAGTCCATCCCACACCCATTTCATCCACTGCTTAGCATTAAAGTTTCAAGAAAGCAAAAAAATTATCTAATTCAACCCCCCCCCCTCCCCCAAGTCTTATATTTTATAATTCATAACCCTTCCTCACACATCGGGTTCTAATAAATGTACACTTCCAGTCTCGGGGAAACGGAAGTGTCACGGAATCTATAAGCGGTTATTAGCATCACGAAGCTTGGCGTTCTTGTTCGTAGCATTACTCAGTGCAACACACTGACTGGATTATAAAAACAAAACAAATGCAAACACATGGCATAGATTCAGTGAAAGAGTTTTTTTTCAGTATTGCCAACACACACACACACACACTGATCTATTTTACAGTGAGGGCACATGAGCGTACTGGCATATCTTCAGCATTATGGAGAACAACAATTGAATAACGAGCGTTCAGCGACATTCCTCACATTGTGTGTTAAATAAATACTGACCCTTAACATACATCATTGTTGTTTAAAAAAAAAACAAACAGACAAAAACACACAAACGCACAACCCTCAGTCGAATGCTAGTCGCTAAAAGAGTGGTGGTGAGGATGGTATTCAGGGAGTTTTTGTGACACAGTGAGTCTCCAGCGCATCAGTTTTTCATGCCTTTTTCAAGTCTTTAATTCCACAAGGCCGATCTCGGTCTCGGACCACGAAAAAACGGGAGTGTGTGGAGTATACTGTGGAGTATACTTTGGCGTATACGCGGTTAAATGTTGAAGCTCTCCCCGCAGCCGCACGTTCCCTTGATGTTGGGGTTGTTGAACACAAACTCGCTGGAGAGTTTCGTCTCGACGAAGTCCATCTCGGTGCCCAGCAACGTCAGCTGAGCCTTCTTCTCAATGAAAATTCTCACACCTTAAAGAGGGAAAAATCATTATCTCTAGCTTCTAACTCAGGCGATCGAAAGGTCGGGGGTTCAAGGCCCGGTATCTCCAAGCTGCTAATCTCAGAGATACTCTTGTATCACGGCTGATGCTGAACTCTAACCCCAAAAACAATTCCCCTGTGAGATCAATAAAATATCCTAAACAAAACAAAACTGAAATAATTCTGCATATACAGACTGTTGGTCCGTCAAGTTTTGTCTGAAGATTACGACTAGCTTGAACTTTACCCTCATCTATCCAAACACGTTTATACACAAAAGTCAAATATGAACGCATATCTGGAGAGATATATATGGGTCAAGTGGTGTTGTGCAAGTGTATTTTCCACATTATTTAAAAAATACAATGAAACACAAAGAATGAATGCATAGATTAATAAATAAATACATTTCCCTGTATTTACAGGTTTCATCACTCACCATTCTGCACGACTTCTTCGTCCGATTTTTCCTTGTCTTTCGTATAGTTGAGTGTGTACGTGAGGCCGTTGCATCCTCTGGTCCGGACACCAACTTTGAGCCCAATCTAGAGAAATATTTGCAATAATTATTAGACGTCGACCGATACTGATTGCAGGATCATAATTGACAATAAACAATTAATCAACCAATAGCTTATAAAATGGGCTTAGGTTGCCAAAAGTGCTGAACTTCATCACACACAAAAAAATCCAGTACTGAATTATAAAAATGTGCTAAATAAGAATATTACTAAATATCGAGGACAATTAAGGACAAGTGTTCAAACCTGAAACAAACAAATAATAAAACATATTGCTAAAAACAAGGGGCACGGTGGTTTAGTGGTTAGCATGTTCGCCTCACACCGCCAGGGTCCGGGTTCAATTCCCATCTCGGCCGTGTGTGTGTGTGGAGTTTGCATGTTCTCCCCGTGCCTCAGGAGGTTTTTCTCCGGGTTCTCCGGTTTCCTCCAGGTCCAAAAACATGCACGGTAGGTTGATTGGCACCTTGGAAAATTGTCCCTAGTGTATGAATGTGAGTGTGTGTGTGTGTGTGTGTCCTGCGATGGGTTGGCATTCCATCCAGGGTGTATCCTGCCTTAATGCCCATAGACGCCTGAGATAGGCACAGGCTCCCTGTGACCCAAGGGAAGATCGGATAAAGCGGTAGAAGACGAATTGCTAAAAACAATGAACTTTAACAGCATGTGGATTCAGTGATTGGTCTATAGAGGCCGCTCTCGTTCTACATATAATGCAACCCCGGAAAAACTATTGGTATGAAATGTTTTTTGTTGTTGTTAGGCAATAGCTCCACAAAAAAACTATTGGTGATGATTCATTAATAATGATAATAATATGACCAAGCTAGGTGTTTATTAATGATTTAAATAAGTTGACTTACATATTCAGGCTTGTTCTGTAACAGCAGCTTGACTCTATTAACAGCTGAAGGCGTCTAAAAAGAAATGTAGATCAACATTATTAACCAAACACGGCAAAACTGTCAAATACAGTAGTGACTTAGGAACATATCTGTTACTATGTAGAAAAAAAAGCAATTTATTTCCTACTTATAATGAAAATACAAGCTGTACCATTTGATACACATTCATTCCTTGAATTAAAAAAAAAACCATCTCTCTGTAACATTGTGAATAATAATTAGTGGACGTACAGGGAGTCATTTAAATTTATATCAATTATCATTACTCGGAGGAAGGAAGCAGGAATTCTGTGTTCCCTGACCATACTGCCAAGCTGGCCCGAGCTCACATGGCCTTCACCTGATGTGAGGAGGCAAATTACGAGGCATGGAAGGAGTTTGTTATGGGCTATTTTCTTTCCGGCACGTCTCCCGTGTCACACATCAGGGTGTGGAAAAAGACTTTCTTGATGCAGATGAAGCCGGGAAATATATTAAAAGGATTTAAATCGGTTAGCGCCATCTCTCAGAGTGTTGCAATGGAAGGTGATGTTAACTTGTGGCTATGCTTCTTTCTATTACATAAAGGGTTATATCGTCATTGTATGCGCATGCTGTTTGGGTTCTGTGGGAGTTGTCTCTAGTGGATTAGGTTAAGTTCAGGGTTTTCTTCTCCGAGTTAAAGTCACGGTTTTGTGGCACCAATGTTTTCCTTCTTCATCCTTCTTCATTTCCTTCTTCATGAGCGTACTGGCATATCTTCAGCATTATGGAGAACAACAATTGAATAACGAGCGTTCAGCGACATTCCTCACATTGTGTGTTAAATAAATACTGACCCTTAACATACATCATTGTTTTAAAAAAAAAAAAAACAAATAGACAAAAACACACAAACGCACAACCCTCAGTCGAATGCTAGTCGCTAAAAGAGTGGTGGTGAGGATGGTATTCAGGGAGTTTTTGTGACACAGTGAGTCTCCAGCGCATCAGTTTTTCATGCCTTTTTCAAGTCTTTAATTCCATAAGGCCAATCTCGGTCACGGACCACGAAAAAACGGGAGTGTGTGGAGTATACTATGGAGTATACTTTGGCGTATATCCGGTTAAATTTTGAAGCTCTCCCCTCAGCGGCACGCTCCCTTGATGTTGGGGTTGTTGAACACAAACTCGCTGGAGAGTTTCGTCTCGACGAAGTCCATTTCGGTGCCCAGCAACGTCAGCTGAGCCTTCTTCTCAATGAAAATTCTCACACCTTAAAGAGGGAAAAATCATTATCTCCAGCTTCTAATTCAGGCGATCGAAAGGTCGGGGGTTCAAGGCCCGGTATCTCCAAACTGCTAATCACAGAGATACTCTTGTATCACGGCTGATGCTCATCTGAGGAGGATCTTTTTTTTTTTTTTTTTTAAAGCAAAATCCCAACCATTTATGCCTCTGAAAAAGTGCAGAAATACTTTTTGCATATACAACTTTGAAACTTCTTTTTCTCTCTCACCATTTCTTCTACCCCAAGACAGTCACCACCATATATTGCTTATATGAAATATTCATATTACATACACAAGCCACATTGATTTTAGGACATTTTTCACCCAAATAGTGCATCGAAAGTACTGGAACACATTCAACCTCAATATTAATCGAATAATAAATGTACACTTAAGTGTATATTATAATTACGACACTAAGTGTGATGTCTAGATTAATTGTATGTGTACAAATTATTATTATTATTATTATTGTTGTTGTTGTTGTTGTTGTAATTCGAGGCCCATAGCTTTGTGATCTCAGGAGGCAGGTCCTTGGCGCCACCCAGTAGGGCACCGTGGAGAAGGTCACCTCATATATATATATATATCTTTTCAACTATCTATTTAAATTAAATCGATTTGTGTTAAATATAAAACACACTTTACAGACTACTCAGAAGTTAGTGCACCGTGGAAAGTGCCCGAGCGTCCGTTAGCCGTTGAGGGTAACCTTGCTAATGCTAAGACGCTAGCACTAATCTCCGACGGGGAATGACTCCGAGCTGTGTTGTGTAATATTGCTTCGCGTAGGCGTCGTGAAAAGGAGAGGGGGAAAAACACTCACCAGAGTCAAAGCGGCCCGGGTCGGTAAAATCTTCCGCCTGCTCACTGCCTTGACAGTAGCTCGGGCTATGGAGGCAGACATATTCGGCTCTCGTGAAGTTTCTCTGTGACTTCATGTAAACATCAGCGCCTCAAGACCCGCCCACCGAGCGCAAACGCGTCACTATTGGCTACACGATGATTGGCGGTCTCGTTTTCCAATCAGCAGGCACACAACTCTTACACAACGTTTTTTGTTTTTTTGTTTGTTGTGTTGTGTTTTGTTGTGCCGGTTAGGGATGTGAAGATTCACCGAAGCGCTTCGACCCATCGATTAACGATGTGATACATCGATTTGAAATGTGCGTGCGGGGTGCATCATTTTCTAAATATTTGTATTAAGGAATTATATACATCATTATTACACGAGCTATAATGTATTATTTAGAAAGTGAGCAATAATTTGATATGTAGATAAGCTGTTTCTCAAGCACCTCTACGTGAATAGGATACATAACCCATAACAGATCTGGTTTAGTGAAATGTGATGGAGGTCAGAATTATGCACTTAAGTAAATAATTGTACATTGATATTAAATGTATTTCTTTTTGAAGGTTGCTCAGGTTGATTTCAGCTAAAGCTATAAATATTATCTCACTAAAATGCAATAATGTTATAGTAAAACGACAAGTAAAATGCACTGACTCTCATTCATCTTCTACCGTTTTATCCGATCTTCCCTTGGGTCATGGGGAGTCTGTGCCTATCTCGGGCGTCTATGGGCATTAAGGCAGGATACACACTGGATGGAATGCTGACCTATCGCAGGACACACACACATACACACACATTCACACACTAGGGACAATTTCCCAAGGTGCCAACCAACCTACCATGCATGTTTTTGGACCGGGAGGAAACCGGAGAACCCGGAGAAAAAAACCCTGAGGCACCGGGAGAACATGCAAACTCCACACACACATGGCCGAGACGGGAATCGAACCCGGACCCTGTCGGTGTGAGGCGAACGTGCTAACCACTAAACCACCGTGCCCCGCACTGACGCTCATATTAGTCTTTTGTTTTGTTTCTCTGACAGAACATATCTGTACGCCTTGTATTTCTATCAAAATAATCTTGTTAGCAGAAGTCTTCTCTAAAAACGTTTATTACATCCCCTCATTAAATAGGCCTGTAACTGTATTCCTGGTTTTTAAATTGCTATAATGTCTGCTATTTGAACTAATATTAATGAAAAGGTTTTTAAGTGTAACTAAGAATTTTTTTATATTATTTTTGCTAAATAATTACACATCAGGCTGTTTTACTGTGACGCACCAGAGATCATTTGCTTACACTTTCGTTTACTCTTTCAATTAACTAACGACAATGATCAGGGATGTGGTGTTTTATAGTCCTGTTTATATCAAAAACTGGGTGCAAAAAATAGGTTTTATAATCAATATATTTAGTCATATTCTGTTGATCACATTCACAGAGGGAACACTGTGATGTGATACGATACGATTCGCCCGCATTGCAATGTGATCTGGTTTTGGTTTAATACAATGTGTGATTCGATTCAATATGATCTGCACATGCTCAGTTGGATTTTCCTTCCCCCCTGAAAGAAAGTCTCCCTCCATCTACATATCACTCTGTCCTCCATATCTCCCTTTTTCAGTCCCGTCACCTGCATTTAATCACTCAACACCTCCATAAACCTCCTCTTTGGCCTTCCCATTTCCCTCTATTCTCAGCATTTTTAGCGATATAACCCCCCCTCCCCCAATGTCCGTCCTCTGCATATTAACCAGTCACATATGTGAAATGTACAGCCCACGTAGACACATTTGTAGTTTTAAAAATTAATAAATAAACCCCAATTATTTACTGATTTAAGTCAATTTAAGAGTCCAAGATGTACAATGTGGATTTTACCCTCTATCTTATACACGCACACACACACATACCGCACGCACGCACGCAACGCACGCACACACACACACACACACACACACACACACACACACACACACACACTTCAGTAAGTTTTCACAGACATTCATAGGAAACATTTGTTTCTTGAATCTAAAGCAAAAAACATACATCAAATGTATTGTAATAATGAATTTAAATATATTCATTCATTCATTCATCTTCTACCGCTTTATCCGATCTTCTCTCGGGTCACGGGGAGTCTGTGTCTATCTCAGGCGTCTATGGGCATTAAGGCAGGATTCACCCTGGATGGAATGCCAACCCATCACAGGGCACACACACACACACAATCACATTCACACACTAAGGACAATTTTCCAAGGTGCCAATCAACCTACTGTGCAAGTTTTTTGGACCGAGGGGGAGGAAACCGGAAAAAAAAACCCTGCACGGCATGGGAAGCACAAACATGGAACATGCAAACTCCATGCACACATGGCCAAGATGGGAATCGAACCCGGACCCTGGTGGTGTGAGGCGAACGTGCTAACCACTAAAGCCACCGTGCCCGCTTGAATTTAAATATATTTGAAAATGTATTTTTTATACAGTGGATTTAACCTTCTAGCAAAAACCCATTCAGAGAACAAATTAAAATATTTATGATATAAAATGCTGAATGGAATGATTTTGTACATTTTAATGAATGAATGAATGATTAAAAAAACCTCAGGACTAATAGACCCCCCCCCCCCCCCACCACCCCCTTCTACATTTGACCTATAAACTGTATATATTATTACGCATACATGTTACAGCAATGTGAGTGGATACGCTGCCAGTATCTCATGATTAGTAATAACTATTCCTCATCATAAAGCTGCATCACTAATGAGATCAGTGGACCTTTATAAACACAAGATAAACCTTTAGTGCTGACAAAAGCGGATCATAAAAAAAAATAACTTGTGCTTTGTGAATATATATATATTACACATCTGAAAATCTCTCCCATAGTTACTAATTTCTCACAACGAATACATTATTTCCAAGTCTGGTTGAGTAAACAATAAACAGAGTAAAAGGGAATGAGATCATGCATGATGCTGCACCGAAAGTACACTCCTATTCTGTATACACTGGAGTTATACTTGCAAAAGCTGGAGCGAAAAAAAAAAAAAAAGACAAAGGCTGTTCATTAATCAGTGGATCAAATAAAACTCATTAATAATATTCTGCTTTTTTTAAAAGCTATTAAAAGTATTTGTTTGTGGATATATATATATATATATATATATATATATATATATTATATATATATATATATATATATATATATATATATATATATATGTCTTACTGATGAACTCTCTCACGCGATACTGCGAAATAGTGACAAAACATTAATCATTCATTCATCTTCTACCGCTTTATCCGATCTTCTCTCGGGTCACGGGGCGTCTGTGCCTATCTCAGGCGTCTATGGGCATTAAAGGCAGGATACACCCTGGATGGAATGCCAACCCAACAGGGCAGGGCACACACACACACACATTCACACACTAGGGACAATTTTCCAAGGTGACCAATTTCCAAGTGCCTGCCTTTTCAAGGTGCATCAATGCCAATCAACCTACCGTGCATGTTTTTGGACCGGGAGGAAACCGGAGAAAAACCCCCTGAGGCACGGGGAGAACATGCAAACTCCACACACACATGTCCGAGACGGGAATCGAACCCGGACCCTGGCGGTGTGAGGCGAACGTGCTAACTACTAAGCCACCGTGCCCCCTATTAACATTATCATCAGTAATAAACAAAATAAAGTCTTGTGCATTTTACTTTGCAGACGTTTTATACAAATTTGTACAGTTTATTCTTGTGTATTAGAAATAGGCCACGGGTTCATACACCAAGCTACATTTCAAATGTTAGAAATATAATAGCTTCTCATTCAAGTATTAACTCAAGACAACAATGTAGTGTCGCACAATAATAATTATATTGGGAAAAAAAATATGTATATTAGAAAATACACTATAATAACAATTTCTTTAACCATTATATTAGAAACTACGTGCATTAATGCTACTAAAGTTTATTAGTGCTTAAGGCTCCTGAGTAACATGACCTACAGTTTAATGCTGCATTTTATTGGGCTGATGTTCCTTGAGAAAGTCCTTCATGTAGGCGCCGAGAGCTCGAGTCTCTTCCACAGTCACTGCGTTGTACAGAGAAGCTCGTATTCCACCGACCGACCTGTAAACATAAAAACACCATGAAAGCTGCACCAGAGATCAGGGAGTGTTTATGCCTGGGGTACGATACAGTACCTGTGTCCTTTTAATGAAATCATCCCGAGTTTGGAAGCACCTTCCAGAAATTGTTTTTCCAGATCTTCATTTCCATCAATATTTCCGATGCGGAACGGAATATTCATGCGACTCCGACACGCAACATCGATGGGGCATCTTTAATAATAAAATAAATAAACAAACAAACAAACAAACAAATAAATAAATAAATTAAAAAAAGACCACATTTAAATAAGTAATACATTTTCATATGATTTATTCATACCAAATTTGAAATTTCTAACCAGTCAGTGAGGCATCTATTTATTTATTCTACCACATTTGACTATTAATAACATTTATTATTATTGTAACTTTTAATTATTCTTTTATTAATAAATTTGTAATAAATAATAGTAAAAATAGTTAATTAATTATTATAATTTTGATTATTATTTTAGTTTTGTAATAAATAATTAATCATTAAAAGTAAATTTTTTTTACATTTAATGTACATTTTTTTTACATTTACATTTTTTAAATTAAAAACCGAGGCAAACCATTTCATCGAAGCTGTTTCTACCGAAACCTTAAAATACACAACAATTAATAATAATGAAAAAATGTTGAAAAATTGCACTTGTTATGTGTAATTGAAAAATTGTTGTTTGTTTTCACTAACGAGTAAAATCCGTTGGAGCTGCTGATGATGTCGTAGATCAGAGAGGATTTCTCCTTGCTCAGTTTGTCCATGACGTCCGCGCCGCCGTTATTCTTGATCCAATCCAGAACCAGTTTCACAATGTAGATGCTGGAGAAAAGGGGAAAAAAAGAACAAACAGAAAACAGCATTCGCAACTTTATTATAAAAATATTCATTAACAAATACAAACAATGATGTGCACAATTACATTCCTCAGTCTAATCCTGAGAATAATAATAATAATAATAATAAATGTCATAAAAGAGGGGGCACGGTGGTATAGTGGTTAGCACGTTCGCCTCACACCTCCAGGATCCGGGTTCGATTCCCGTCTCGGCCATGTGTGTGTGGAGTTTGCCTCAAGGGTTTTTCTACGCGTTCTCCGGTTTCCTCCTGGTCCAAAAACATGCACGGTAGGTTGATTGGCACCTTGGAAAATTGTCCCTAGTGTATTAATGTGTGTGTGTGTGTGTGTGTGTGTCCTGCGATGGGTTGGCATTCCATACAGGGTGTATCCTGCCTTGATGCCCATAGACACCTGAGATAGGCACAGGCTCACCGTGACCCGAGGGAATATCGGATAAAGCGGTAGAAGATGAATGAATGAATGTCATAAAAGGTCTTTGCATAAGGTTAAAACTGAAAAGTAACATGAAGCATTTTCAATGAAGCAACAATAGCGAGAAAAATATTATATGAAGCATTAAAAAGGTAATTTATTGAGATGATGCAAATGCGATGTACATCTAATCACACCTGCTTTCCAAACTCCACCTGCCCATTTAAACTCATATACTGTAAAACCTGATTAAAAGCTCAGGCAATAAAAAAACAGGCCCTTAAGTGTCACCTGTAGCACGGTGGGGTGTTGTGGAGGGACTTATTTTCAGCTTGCACTTTATAATCGAACACAGTAGGACACTCCTTCAACGCGTTCCCCAGCAGATCCTCACGTACGATCACAATAGTGACTCCTGCACATCCGACATTCTTCTGTGCACCGGCAAATATGAGCCCAAACTTAAAAACAAGATAAAAAAAAAACAGATTTAGGATACTGGAAATTTTTTCAGTCAATGTTAAAACTTTGATCATAATGTCGTCAGATCGGAGTACAGCATCAATTTGCTACTGTGGGGCCCTCAAGCAAGGCCCTTAACACTCACCTACTCAGTGTATAAATGGGTATATCTATTGTATGTTGTAATTTAAACGTCCTAAGGGAAAGTTCCCAAGGATCTGTCATAAACATTCATAAGACTACTATGAAGACTAAACCATGAAAGTGGCTTATGCACATGAGGACTACCTCAACAATAAATGTTCAGCTAGATGGTTTCTGGTTCCTCTCGAGGTTTCTTCCTCACACGCCCTCTAGTGGACAGTTAGTGTAATTCAGTTGCTTTTTCATGCATTTTTCTGTACGTTAATCAAGTTTTCCTATTTGGGGAGATTTTTTACTATAACAATTTAAGTTGAATATTTTTACTCAATGACAAAATCAGTCGTCTCTTTTTATTCAAGAGTGAATAAAAATCACACGGCAAACCACCAATCAGGGTGTGCTCCGTTTGGATTTTGGCTATTTGGTAGCATCTAAATAAAATGCGGGTATATAAAGCATATAAATCAACATCAGTTCCACATCAAACAAAACATTTCGAGAGGAATAAATGTCGGAAGAAACTCCTGACTCGAACCTGTATTTTATTTTGGTATTTCAAATCAGTGTTTGACTCATTAATATATCATTCTATTAATAGATCGGTGTATTAATAGAGTCTTACATTAACATTTACAGCATTTGGCAGACGACCTTATCCAGAGCGACTTGCAACTGAGCAATTGAGGGTTAAGGGCCTTGCTCAAGGGCCCACTAGTGGCAGTTGGTGATGGTGGGGACTGAACCCGTGATCTTCCGGCCCAGAGTCGAACACCTTAACCACTGGGCTACACCACCTCCCTAGTCTTTTTACATAAAGTTGATTAAGCAAGAGTCTTGTGACAAAAAATGCGAACACCCCATAATAAAATCCCTTTGAAAACTTAAGTATTCACCACCACTGCTCACACGATCGCATTCACTGGCTTGCTCATTATAGATAAGCCTACATAGAGACTCATTTATGATGCTTTTATTTGTAAGGGTTTATTTCTGTAGACGATGATGACGTTATTAAAAGAACTATACAATAATAATGTACTGAGGTGAAAAATCCTCTCCCACCTTTGACACATCGACGGGTCGAGAAAGGAAATTCGAGGACATATCACTGACGAGAATCACGTCCTTGGTGTCGGGGATGAAGTTAAACTCGATGCCATGCACCGTTTCGTTGGCGCAGTAATACACGTAAGACGCCGACGGGTTCAGAGACCAACTGCTGCAATCCGGGATTCCTAACACGGAATACTGCGTTAACATTAACCCCAGTTTTAAAAGAATTATAAATAAATAAACACACACGTATACACACACAGATTTCTGCTGTTAATGTAATAAATGATTCCATCAGTTATGGCATGTTGTATAGGTCCTGAAAATCACAGGCCCGGAATATCACACTACCACCACCTGATTTGGTGTCATGATGTATTTTATAAAATGCAGTATTCGTTTTTTAACGCCAGAAATAACGAGACACACCCCTTGCAAAAAGGTTAAACTTGTATCTCCTTAGTCCACAGAATATCTGCTCAAAAAGTTTCGCCAATCTGCCACATTTGGTCCTTAACCCTCTGTGCTCTAGGGGGCGCCGTATCATGACTGACCCTGAGCTCTGACCCCAACGCTTCCAAACAAGCTGGGATATGCGAAGAAATTATTCCACTGTGCTGTAATGTATACGTGACAAATAAAGGCTCTTCTATTCTATTCTACTTCAAAAGTATCTGAACTAAAGTGGAACTGGACTATAAACACACACACACCATCCACACAGCATTCCACTGCTTTATTTATCTGCCTGGTTACTGGCCTGGTTTACATGTTTATTGTATAAACTGCTCTCACTGACAGTATTACTGTTTGCATGCACATTTTGCACATCCACTTTTTATTACTGCTGTTCTACTTGCTCCATTTGCACACCAGCCAGACTGTGTTCAACACTAATTTGTAAATTATTGTGTTGTTGTGTTTTATTTTATGTTGTGTTATGTTTGTTGTTATGCACTGTCTCGTGTTGTCAAATACAGTCTTGTTCAGTTTTTGTGCTGTTTGCACCAGGTTGCACACGATGCACTTTATGTGGCTAGGACAAACTTAGTCCAGTCCTCAGCTTTATGTTCTTGTTGCTCTATGTTGTGTTATATGTCATTTGTATCTCTATGTAGTGTTATATGTTGTTTTGTGTAGGACCAGGGTTCTGGAGAAACGTCTCAATTCACTATGTACTGCGTCAGCGATATATGGTTGAAATGACAATAAAATCTGTTGACTCTACTTGAAAAGTATATTCTAATAGGGCCAGGTAAATATGGACAGATTTTATTCCCTTTTATAACATTTATAAACTTGCATTTTGTATAAACACAGGAAGGAAAAGAAAACAGTGTTTGATGGTTTATGGGGGGATATAGTGAAAATATTTGCATGGAGAAAGAGACTGAAGAGTTTTCTGTGTGTGAGGACGTTGTTATAGACTTGGTTAAGTGTACAGTAATCCATTAAGTGTATAAGTAAACTAAGGAAAGTCACACTGGTATAGAATAGATGATATGATGTAATCATGTGTGTTCGGAATATTATACTGGTTTGTAATTATACAATGCACCTGTGGAAATACACAAATACGTCAATAACTCACCAGTGTATCGAACTGCTTTGGGATGGACCACGTTGACTTTGCCGTACTTCTCGGCCTCTTTCGCAGCCTTCGCAGACCAGCTTCCAGTTACAATATAATCAGCGCATCTACCCTCCTTCAGACCAATCAGATTCAGAGGAACGGCACTGAACTGGCCGGTGCCTCCGCCTTGTAGAAACAAAATCTTATAGTTGTCAGGTACGTTCCTGTATACAGAAAGAATACATACAAAAGTATGTAACTACACACAAGCAGTCATTCATTCATTCATTTTCTACCGCTTTATCCAATCTTCCCTCGGGTCACGGGGAGCCTGTGCCTATCTCAGGCGTCTATGGGCATTAAGGAAGGATACACCCTGGATGGAATGCCAACCCATCGCAGGGCACACACATACTCACATTCACACACTAGGGACAATTTTCCAAGGTGCCAATCAACCTACTGTGCATGTTTTTGTACCCGGAGGAACACGGAGAACCCGGAGAAAAACCCCCTGAGGCACGGGGAGAACATGCAAACTCCACACACACATGGCCGAGACGGGAATTGAACCCGGACCCTGGCGGTGTGAGGCGAACGTGCTAACCACTAAGCCACCGTGCCCTTTAACTTATAAATATAAAATATAATTAAATATAATATACATTTGACATGCTTATGCATGTTGACTATTTTTTTGACTATGCATTTGTCCCTTCTCCAAACACTCATTTTTCTCTCTCTCTTCAAATGCAGCTTGTCATATTACACTGAATAGAGGTGACACTGAAGGCTACATTATTAAGTCAAAAAGGGAACAGAACACACACACTCTTTCTGCTAATAATCACATCCATATTTGACCCCGAGTCTGAAATTGAACATCGAGAACAACAGCGGGACAATGAGCATAAAAAAAACTGCATCATACTGTATGCCTAAAATAATTTAAACCATGTTTACCATGAGAATCCAAAGCTTTATCGGTGTAAATTATTCTGTATGCATGAATCTACTTTATACCCTCCAAGTGTTGCCTTCTGAAAAGCGTCATGATGTCACCAATTTCGACTTTTCCCCCCCTATGGATTATTGGTTACATATGCATTGGTGCAACATGTGAAATGTGTCTATTTCACATGTTAATGGACATTTTATTAAAGTTTAATGTTTAATGTAAAAGTTTAACTCACAGAAGTTCGCGAAGTAGAGTTTCAGCCGAGTTGATTATCTTGGTAAAGTCCGACGTCCTGTGGCTCATTTCTAGACAGAACCGAAACAATTAAAGTCCCGCACACACAAAAAAAGCGAAGCAATTTAATGCTACACGAGCAAATCTACCTACCCATGACACTAATCCCGATACCATCGTAATCCAGCAGCTCTCTCTGGGCTCGGATCAAAACCTGTAGGGGGAAAAAAAGGAGACATTTTATATGAAGGTATGCAGTGGTGTATAGTGTTTGAGTTAATGCACTTTCTTGCTGTAATTTTTTGACTACTTTCTATACAAATAAAAATGAATTGAAGTGAATAAAACTAAGGGACACGGTGGTTTAGTGGTTAGCATGTTCGCCTCACACCGCCAGGGTCCGGGTTCAATTCCCGTCTCGGCCATGTGTGTGTCGAGTTTGCATGTTCTCCCCGTGCCTCAGGGGTTTTTTCTCCGGGTTCTCCGGTTTCCTCCCCGGTCCAAAAACATACACGGTAGGTTGATTGGCACCTTGGAAAATTGTCCGTAGTGTGTATGAATGTGTGTGTGTGTGTGTGTGTGTGTGTGTGTGTGTGTGTGTGTGTGTGAGTGTGTGTGTGTGTGTGTGTGTGTCCTGCGATGGGTTGGCATTCCATCCAGGGTGTATCCTACCTTAATGCCCATAGACGCCTTAGATAGATACAGACTCCCCGTGACCCGAGGGAAGATCGGATATAGAGGTAGAAGATGAATGAATGAATAAAACTAAAGTAAGTTATACTGCATTCTGTTTCACTGAAATCTTTTTTTTTTTATTAATATAATTTATTATTTTTATATAGCCAATTTTTATGTTTTTTTAATGTTTTTTTCTATTATATTTTCTATTTGAGATAAACTGGTCCTCCATTTTGCAAACAAACTCTCAAACAAAAAACATAAAACTCTCAAATTCAATTTGCAGAAAATAAAAATAAATAAATAAACATAACATTAAAATATACCCATTTTAAATTCTGAATGTTTTATAAAGAACGCCCTGAGGCCAAGCTGAAGCAGACTGAACGTGTCCCGGATTTGGGACAGAAGCCACAACGAGAGGAATTATAACGAGGCTCTGTACAAAAAACTCCAAGCTCAATCACAAAAGATTCAGTCTCGCAAACAAAGACCCTTATGGTGGAAACTCACGAGTCATTAGTTTCACTTTTCAAATGTAAAATTCATTCATTCATTCATTCATCTTCTACCGCTTTATCCGATCTTCCCTGGGGTCATGGGGAGTCTGTGCCTATCTCAGGCTCTATGGGCATTATGGAAAGATACACCCTGGATGGAATGCCAACCCATCACAGGGCACACACAAACACACTCACACACACACATTCATACACTAGGGACAATTTTCGAAGGTGCCAATCAACCTACCTACCTATCAACAAACCGGAGAACCCTGGAGAAAAACCCCCTGAGACACAGGGAGAACATGCAAACTCCACAAACACATGGCCGAGACGAGAATCGAACCCGGACCCTGTAGGTGTGAGGTGAACGTGCTAACCACTAAACCACTGCACTGGTGAGCAAATCCAAATAAATCACAACTGAATCTACTAAAACTAAACTCTTCGATGTTTCGGAGAAATGTTTGGATCTACACAGTTGTGATAAACAGACTACATTCATCCTGAAATTTCTGTTGTGACTCTTTCAGATCCGTCCCACACTGCCCGTACATCAGGCCTTGAGTCTGACAGCCATAACATAAGACATGCCAAGATACCACACAAATTACTGTTTCGTAGCAGTCAAACAATAATTCAGTTCAAACTAAGACTTAAAGTCTAGTTAATCATTTAATAAATTATATACAGTGCTTGACAAAAGCAGTATTTTATAGTATTTCAGAGATATATGTATGTTCCTGTTGTTTCTATGCAACAAACCTGATCATTGAATGGCATAAAGATTGATTATGACCAAACAAATACATGAATGAACAAATGTTACATGTTATCTCCAGTGAAAAATCCTCCCTTAGCATGAATATACTCTTTTACACATGGACTCTTTTACTTTGCCTCTTGTAAAACTAGTTCTTCACTATTCATGTGTGATTCGGGTTCATCCCAAAGCAGTTCAATAGGATTTAGGTGTGCTGACAAGGCAAGTCGTTACATGATGGATAACACTCCAGATGACTGTTTGCTCTCTAAAATAACATTTGCAAGTGTAGACACTTTGCCTCTTTGTACTGTTTCACCCGGATTAAGTCTCCAACCTTGCCTGGTCCAGAACAACCCCAGACCGTTACTATTCCACCACCATGTTTGATTATAGAGGTAGTTACATGTCCTCTCCTTTTCTCCATCTTACACATGTTCTACGTTAGGGGACAGAAATCTCAAATTCCTTACAGGCATTCAAAGGCATTCAATGCTGAATGGAAACATCTAGTTCGTGGAGCACGGTGGCTTAGTGGTTAGCACGTTCTCCTCACACCGCCAAGGTCCGGGTTCGATTCCCATCTCGGCCATGTGTGTGTGGAGTTTGCACGTTTTCCCTGTTTTTCTTCGGGTTCTCCTGGTTGATTGGCACCTTGGAAAATTGTCCCGAGTGTGTGTGAGATTGTGAGTGTGTGTGCCCTGCGATGGGTTGGCATTCCATCCAGGGTGTATCCTGCCTTAATGCCCATAGACACCTGAGATAGGCACAGACTCCCCGTGACCAGAGGGAAGATCGGATATAGGGGTATAAGATGAATGAATAGTTTGTTCCATAAAAAAAACAAAGGAATATACACACACCAGGTGTTTCCATACTGTTTGACGTTGACATTTGACTTTGTACTGAAAGCAGGAAGGATTCTGTTGAAGAAAGGACTATTATAAAACCATAAGGACCAGATCAAGTTGAAAATCAGGTGCACTAAATAGTAGAGGCTTAAAAAAAGATCTAAATCTATAGATGTGTTTGATGGGATTGATATTTGAAGACCAATCGAAGTAACCTTCAATATCAGCCCTCAAACTTCCTACATTTGCAGTGTATTTGTGAGAATCTGACTAAAGATGAACATTTAGAAGTCAAATCAGGCATGTTATTGGTGGAATTTGGGAAATACACACGGTCTGTGATTATCACACGCACACAAGGGGACTCATGGGGAGGTCAGAAAGTGTATACTGGACCAAACTGTAATTATAATATGAGATTTTTTAAATCAGTTATAAAGAAATGTAAGAAAAATAAAACTTAGGAAGGGAAATGGTGTCCGAGACAAATTTTCCGTCCAATGTTACTTTATGATCTTCAGCTGTGAAGAAATCTTGGCTCTCTGAGTCACATGACCTTGAAGAAGATATCACACTACAGGTAATAAATGATTTCAGACTGACAAGAAGCACAAAGTACCACAGAGTGAAGTTCAGATTGTGACAGAATGACAAAGAAGTATTACAAAGAAACTCTGAAGGTTTTCCGCAACCATGTGATCTCGAGCTGCTCCACACTACATGTGTGTGTGGAGTTTGCATGTTCTCCCCGTGCCTCAGGGGTTTTTTCTCCGGGTTCTCCGGTTTCCCCCGGTCCAAAAACATGCACGGTAGGTTGATTGGCACCTTGGAAAATTGTCCCTAGTGTGTGAATGTGTGTGTGCCCTGTGACGGGTTGGCATTCCATTCAGCGTGTATCCTGCCTTAATGCCAATAGACGCCTGAGATAGGCACAGACTCCCCGTGACCCGAGGGAAGATCGGATAAAGCGGTAGAAGATGAATGAATGAATATATAGGATGTCCCTTAATGTCATGAATAGGAGCCTATAATTAAAATTTATTATTATTATTATTATTATTATTATTATTAATAAACACCAAGATCAGTACGGCTTCCTTTCTTTCCATTCTTCTTTTCTTGCACGTTCCAGATCTAGATCTACCTCTTGTTACTCCATGTCCGGAGTCTTCAACTCACATTGCTTGAGGTCCAGTAAATGAAAAGCTACTTGACGTTTTCCACAAACCAAATCCGTATATTTATCAGCAATTTAAATGTGTGTGTTATTCATAACTTCTTATAAATGGAAAGCTAATTATTTATCTCCTCATGCTTTTTTTTTTTCCTGATCTGAAAAAAAAAAAACATCCGACCCGTGATTCAAAGCCCATAATGTGATCTGTGAGTTTCACATTACGGGTAAAGTTTAGCAGGTAATAATGGTCCGTGGGAAACAGTGCTCCATGTTTTGTTTGTGTTTTGCTCTGTATTTAGTTTCACATGCACTAAACAATTCGTTCATTTGCCTCCATGACATTTTGCAAGCGAATGACTTGGGTTATTTGAGGAATCATTAAAGCCATTTATTTACAAAACTTGGGTTTTCCTTATGTTCGAGGAACACGAAGCCGCCACATGTCTGATCTCTGTAGCATTGAGTAAAATAACCCTAGTAGCGACCCCTGATGCTGTACGACCCAAACTCCCCTACTGACCTTCATATGCCTGATGTAAATGTGATTTCATTACAGAACAGCGTTTGGCATGTAATTATTTCATTATGTGAAAAGGCTTTGCGGATCGGATGGACACATCTTGTGCACCAGTTATGTACGTGTGCTCTATGTCAAATCAAATAGTCTATAAGGACGTTAATGGACTACACAATCGTTTCACTGTTCTGTTTTTCATTCTAGTGAGAAGATAAGCTTCATTTTCTGTTCAGCAACAATGCAACAACACAATCAATCTTTTTTTTACTCGTCACAAATATGTTTGTGACTTTGGCCATTGATATGACTTTGACCAAAATCAGTTCATCTGCTGATCACAGTGATGATCCCGTATAGGCCTTACAAACATCCAGCTGTTTATTGTTGGGGTGGAAAAAAAGAAAAGTGCACCAAATTTCACTCGGTGCTCGGTGTTGTGAATGTTGTGAAAAGCATTTAAAAATAAACATAAAATGAGAAGTTTTAAAAGTGGCAGGATAAACTGTCCAGCATAAATTAAGTGATCCTACTCTACTATTAAACGCTCACATTGTGGGAGCTGAAGCCACAAAAATAGCTCCATGCTCAGGTTGGTTTGAGATGACCAAGCCTACACACCGATCAGCCGCATTGCAACTTTAGTGACTTTAATACTGTTTGTTTCATTAGAATAGTCAGTGACGATGATGATGTGCAGAAAGCATACAAATGTGTAAGGGATTGAACATTTCACATGTGATAAAGTGTGATAGCTAGATTAGTGGACAATAACAGGGCTTATATATATATATTCCTCTTATTGATTCTGCACGTTCAATCTGTCAGGACCTTATGTGGCAATGTAAACATCAGTTTACAAGATGGACCTGTTAGGATCCTGCGATTTCGAGGCACGAACTTCCGGTGCATTTTCAGGGTTTCGGATTCGGCGGGAATGTCGTGGCGTTTCCTGTTAATCCCATTAAAAAGCTACTACAGCACAAATTGCTGAAACAGGTGAACATCAAAGCTGTAACAGACAGACAGAATGCCCATTGACACGCCTGTACACCACTGAAACGCCGAACAATGGAGAACGATGGTAAATGGGCCATCGTTTCCATCAAGCTGCCAAGAGAACACCGTTTAGAGATGGCTGGTCCTTTTCTCTTTCTCTCTACGTTTTTCATAGCAGGTTTCCACAGGCCGGAATGCACACCATTCCATCCAATATGCCTGCATATGCAATATGCTTGACTGTGGAATCCCATTTCATGAAGCACCTCAGTACTGAAGTGAATGCCTTTAGCTGTATATTGATTTACTGACTGATTTTCGCCATAGAGGGTGAAATAGAACAGAAGAACATAGAATAGCCTTTATTTGTCACCTATACATTACAACACAGTGAAATTGTTTCTTCGCATGAGCTACACCTGTAAAAGTGGAACCGTTTCCCGGGTGGAGCAACTACATTTACCGAAGTGTCTCCAATCAGGTGGAGCTCCTACACCTGATGAGGCGTCTCGGATCACGTGGGGCTCCTACACATGACGCCCAAAGTGTCTCTGTTTAGATGGAGCACCTGCCAAAGTGTCTCCAAGCAGGTGGCTTCTACACCAGCACCAAGTGTCTCCAAAGCCGAAGTGTCTCCGGAGAGGTGGCACAGCAGTGTCTCCGGAGCCCAAGTGTCTCCGGAGAGGTGGAGCAGTGTCTCCCAGGTGGAGCCCAAGTGTCTCCGGAGAGGTGGAGCACCAGCCCAAGTGTCTCCGGAGAGGTGGAGCACCAGCCCAAGTGTCTCCGGAGAGGTGGAGCACCAGCCCAAGTGTCTCCAAACAGGTGGAGCCCCTACATCTACACAAGTGTCTCCAATCCGGTGGAGCTCCTATGTTGATCTGTGTACTATGTTGACACCCCCCACTCCCTTACACCCATCAAAACAGCCTTGAGGTCGGGTGCAGAATCAGCACCATGACAAATTGATGTGCACCTCCACGCCTGATGACGTCACACAGCGGTAGGATGCGCCAAAAAAAGCAGAACTTGTTACTTTCAATACATTTGATTTCTCAAACCATGAACCGGATCAGAAACCCGATCTCTGCTCGCAAGTCACTTCTATTCCAAGAGGGGAAAACGATTTTTTTAAGGAATGACCAGACAAACCTCGTGCGGATGATGCAATCTCAGCATGCATCACTAAAATGTTTTTCCACGTGCATGCTCCCGTTTAGTTGTCTGTGCATGATGTGCGTCATGCAGATCTCACATATACTCATGCACCGAGCGTGTCTTTCCTTTCTAAACGCGCCACAATAAAATTGTCTGAGATGCAGCTAGGAAGAACTTAAGAAGAACTCAAGAAGAACTCTACATGAAACATGCATGGAAAAATAAACACTTACAGGTTGTGGAAGCTTCGCAGGTCCTGCCCCGAAGTTAAGAACCTTCTTCATTTCCATTATGCAGGATTTCTGGATGGTGTGGGAGAAACTGAAGGTCCGAGGTGAGATGTTCCAGCGATGCTCGGTCTTCTCTCACCCTCTGCCGCTTCCGCCTGTGCGTTGCTTGATAACAGTCTCAGCAAGCATTTTTTTTCCCTGTTTTCTGATTGGTCGCAAGAAAGCCGAAGCCTATTCTTCAACTTCTGATTGGATGGCTGAAATGAGCCCGGAATGTGATTGGCTCGTCTCTTCACGCCACTAAAGCGTGATTCCTTCGAGAGTTAACCTCGCGTGAAAATGTGCCAGATCAACAAACACCGTCTGGACTGGGTTTTCTCGTGCATAGGGATCATTTTGGGCTCACCTGCTTTGTCAGAATAAAACAGAGGGTTTAGATAGAGTCCAGGCAATAAAAAATATATAGTTTTTAATTATCTTTGAATTTTGAGTGACAACTATTTTTAAATATATTTTTTCGGCCAACAAAATCCTTAAAAATGTATTATTTTAATGTTTCTTGGTTGCAATTATTCGATTATAAATAAAATTACGAACAGTGACAAAAGACAGTCTGCCTTACTTTAGTTCAGCATCACAGTAATCAAATGCACTAAAATGAATAGTAATTACAATAAAGTTTACTTATTAAATAGTTAAAAATTTTGATTTATTAATATGCATATCTATAAATGCATATGTGAGGTTTATTATAATAATATAACTATGCTCATTTAACAGGTCTCTGGAGGAAACCCTGTTGTGTAGACAGATGCACATGTAAATGCCAGGGTCACTTAATGCAGGAAACATTAAGACCGTAGTGGAAGAGGACTTGAAGAAGGGTTCTGTAGTAAAAAGAAATGCTATTACCACATCCTCCACCCGTATCACAGTAAACACTGGAACCCCAAAATGTTCACATGATAGCGCAAATCCGTTTCTTTATTTTGCATTGAGGGAAAGAGAGGAAGAGAGTGGGACAGAGAGTGAGGGATAGAGAGAGAAGAAGAGAGAGGGATAGACAGACAGACAATATTGGCTTTGTGCACACCTGGTCATTAGTATATAGGAAGGCCTGGGGGTGCAGTCAGTACAGTAGAGTAGAGTTGTTCAGTAGGGTTGAGGTCAGAGCTCTATAGCAGATGTTCCACTCTGATCCATGTAAAGCAGTTCTCCATGAGGCTGGTCTTGTGCACAGGGTCCAATCAGGATCTCTTAACTCCAGTGAAAGGGGAATTTCATATTACAGGTAAATACTGTAAATACCAAATAAATACTGTACAAATGTGTGCCTTCAGCTTTGTGATAACAGTTTGCAATACACACACACACACACACACACACACACACACACACACAGTCAGGTGTCCCAATACTTTTGTCCATATAGTTTACAGAAGAAAAACAAAATAATGCAGTCTTCTTTCACAAAGAAACAGGAAAACGACTTGTTTTTATAACAAAATGGAAATAACAATCCTTTTTCATTTCTTCAATCGGGAAACTGAATCTGAATGACCAGAAGATACACGGACAGATTATTTTTGGCAAGTGTTTGGCGTGTATTTAAAAAAATGTAAGAAGGGAAATAAGAAGTGTATAATGAATAATCATTTCAGTAAATCATATTAAAATTTAAAAACCACCAGTTCAAGACTGTAGAAAATGGGACAGTGATAGCTCAGTGGTGTACTAAGACTCCCATCACCACCAGGCTTCTGGCTCCTTGAGCAAGAACTTTAGGGCTCTACCGTATATAACGGTGTGTGTACCAAATACCATGCGTGTCTGAAAACAAAACCTGTGGGGCAAAATGCCAAATCAGTGGTTAATGCATGTCGAGTTTAAAATGTAATCACTGATCTACCATCACTTTCACTTGTACACTTGTACCTATTCAAGGATTTATTCATGACAACAACATATTGTGTCATTCTATATTATATTAGAAACTTTTTATATATTTTTATATATTAGAACTTTTTCAATAATTGTTAGAAGCATTTCTTCTATAATATATTAGAAAAAATACGTATATAATTATTGCATTAGAAAATGTCTTCAATAATTAAAAAACAAATTATATTTGAAAAAAACTTTTCATACTTTTTGAACTTTTTGAAAAAAACAATTTTATATATTTAATAATTACTAGAAAAAACATTTCTATAAAAGCATTTATTAGAAAAAATACTTTTATAATAATTATATATAAAGAAAAATGACTACTAACAAAAACAAAAAATATATAATGAATGTATAATTAATAAATGTAATAATTATTTTAGTAAAATGACTTCTATAATAATTATATTTTAAAATGTCCTCTATAAAGATTATATTTAAACAAGTACTTCTATATGAAAAAATACTTTAATAATAATTATATATTAGAAAAATTACTACCAACAAAAAAAACTATTTTTAATAAATGACTTCCATAATAATTATATTGGAAACATTACTTCTATAAGAATTATATTAGAAAATGATTTCTATAAGAAGTATTAGAAAAAATTACTATAATAATGAGCACTGCCTCGTTGCATTAATACCCCTCCATTGTGATTTTTTGATATTACTCCAGAAGAACATGTAGAGTTTGAGGTTTGTACTTAAGGCTCCTGAGTAACATGACCTACAGTTTAATGCTGCATTTTATTGGGCTGATGTTCCTTGAGAAAGTCCTTCATGTAGGCGCCGAGAGCTCGAGTCTCTTCCACAGTCACTGCGTTGTACAGAGAAGCTCGTATTCCACCGACCGACCTGTAAACATAAAAACACCATGAAAGCTGCACCAGAGATCAGGGAGTGTTTATGCCTGGGGTACGATACAGTACCTGTGTCCTTTTAATGAAATCATCCCGAGTATGGAAGCACCTTCCAGAAATTGTTTTTCCAAATCTTTATTTCCATCAATATTTCCGATGCGGAACGGAATATTCATGCGACTCCGACACGCAACATCGATGGGGCATCTTTAAAAGATAGAAGCTTCCTTTTGACATGCCTGGCATCTTTGTTTTTACCCGACGATAAATACATGGAGTTTTATGTGCACTTTTAAGCTTCTGTCTGTCCGTCCTTATGGGAATTTTTATCCTTTTTCGATGATTCGCCAGATACTTCTGTAATTTCCGTTTTGAGTTTCCCCGGCTCTTGTTGGTTAATCATGTCCTTCGATTCGATGATTTCCATGTTTTCTTCTCTCCTTTTTCCACTCCCTTTTTCCTCTATATACCTTTTTCTAATCAAATATTCCAGATGGTCTGTTTATTCATTCCATATCCTTCCTTTTTTTTCATTTATGCTTTTTTCCCTATTCCTGATCCCCCCCTTCACCCCCTTTGAACCCTTTTGTGCTTTGTTTACCCCCCGGACGTTTGTTGTTTTCTTTTTCCCCTTCTTCTTCCTTTTTTTTTTTTTTTTCCCCTTTCTTGGGCTTATATAATCTGTTTAGGTACTGATGAATATTATACCGTCTACTTTCCTATAAAAATTTTTTCATTTCTCGATATGAAGCATCCAGCGTGGTTTTTTTGTTATGCAAATTGTTTTTCCAGTTTTAGATCTATCCGCTTTTACTTCTTTATATATATTTCATGCGGAACTTTATTTGGAATAGATAGCCTCTTAATATATGATAATATAATATAAGCATTTAATCTATTATATTATATATATATATATCTTTTATTTTATTTTTGATGATCTGAACAAATTATATATAATAAATATAAATGCCTCCCTCCCTATATACCTCCATAGATATATCTATATATATATATATATATATATATTTAGTCTTTTAAAAGATTCAAATATATATTAGCAAAGTTTTCTTATATATATATTATTTGACAAGTATATCTTTTAATTGTTAAGTCTTTTCAAATATTATTTATTCAAACATTAGTTTCAAATTTGTTTTCTCAAGCAAAATATAGATTATATTTTGAATTTTTTCTTTTTATCGATAAAACATGCTAATTTTAGACAAGTACATAATTACTATTATTGTTATTATTATTGGTGTTGTTATTCCCAGGTTCAACCAGTTTTTCAAGATTTTAATTATAATTTTTTCCTTTTTCTTTTTTGCCAAAATCAAGGTCAAATGGTTTCACTTACGTTTCTAATAAAACCTCATAATAAACAATAAAAGAGGGTGTTTTTTCCCTTTCACAGCAAAATAATTATAATAATAATTATAGTTTTTAACTGGTTTCACCTTACAAAATAATTTAATAATAATTATAGTTTTCATAACTGGCAATAATTTTTTCCTTTTTCATCCCTTTCACAGCAAAATTTTTTTTCCTTATAGTTTTTCTATTTTTTCCTTTTCACTAACGAGTAAAATCCGTTGGAGCTGCTGATGATGTCATAGATCAGAGAGGATTTCTGCTTGCTCAGTTTGTCCATGACGTCCGCGCCGCCGTTATTCTTGATCCACTCCAGAACCAGTTTCACAATGTAGATGCTGGAGAAAAGGCAAAATCGTAAAAAAAAAGCGATGGGACCTTTATGAGAAGAATATTTATTATCAAATACATAAAAATGAAGCCCACAATGAAATTTCTCAGTCTAATCCTGATCTTGAAGCATCACTAATGAGAAATATTGTGTGAAACTTTAACAAGATGCAAATGTGTATTTCATCTAAAAATGGTTTATTCACTTTCACGATCTAAAAAGTGCAAAACTCCACCTGCCAATTTCGATTCATTCACAATAAAACTTTATATTTTTTTTAAAAGCTCAAACACGGGTAATAAAAGCAAACAAACCCTTAAGTGTCACCTGTAGCACGGTGGGGTGTTGTAGAGGGACTTATTTTCAGCTTGCACTTTATAATCGAACACAGTAGGACACTCCATCAAAGCGTTCCCCAGCAGATCCTCACGTACGATCACAATAGTGACTCCTGCACATCCGACATTCTTCTGTGCACCGGCAAATATGAGCCCGAACTTAAAAACAAAAACACAGATTTATGATAGTGGAAAAGAAAAAAAAAGACAATAGGACAATAACACCTGTATCATACTTACCATAGAAGAAGAATAAGCTTTATTTATCACATACATTACAGCACAATGAAATTCTTTCTTCGCATATCCCAGCTTGTTTGGTAGCTTGGGTCAGACATGATATGGCGCCCCCTGGAGCACAGAGAGTTAAAGGCCTTGCTCAAAGACTCAAGGCGGCAGCTTGGCGATACCGGGGCTCGAACCCCCGACCTTCCGATCAGCAGCCTAGTGCCCACTGAGCTACACCCTCATATACCATGTATCATATACATTCTCATATACCAGGAAACTGGGGTCAGAGCGCAGGGTTAAGCCATCGTACAGAGCATCAGCCTGGAGGGCCTTATTTAAGGGCCCAAGAGCGGAAGCTAAGTGGTGCTAGGAAGGAAAAGGGAAAAGGAAGGGAAAAGGACAGGAGATGCTTTTGAACTCTTCTTCAAAGCTGATGTAGATAATATTACTCAGATTTTGTCAGGAATATTTATAAAATACGAAGAAATGGATTTAATTGATAATTAAGGCTTTTTGCACTCAACCTTCATTGAACAGTTAATAACATCAGAACTACACTTAAGGACACTAATTGATAAATGTTAAAGTTTATTCACATTAGTTTATTTCTGTAAAGACGATGAAAAAATAAATATACAATAATGTACTGAGGTGTAAAATCCTCTCCCACCTTTGACACATCAACGGGTCGTGAAAGGAAATTCGAGGACACATCACTGACGAGAATCACGTCCTTGGTGTCGGGGATGAAGTTAAACTCGATGCCATGCGCCGTTTCGTTGCAGCAGTAGTACACGTAAGACGCAGAGGGGTTCAGAGACCAACTGCTGCAGTCCGGGATTCCTAACATGAGGAGAAACATTTACGGCTGAATAAATATATTACATTTGTTCGAGCCTGGGGGTACGGTGGCGTAGTGGTTAGCACGTTCGCCTCATACCGCCAGGGTTGGGGTATGATGTGCGTCTCGGTCATGTGTGTGTGGAGTTTGCATGTTCTCCCCGTGCCTCAAGGGGTTTTTCTCCAGGTTCTCTGGTTTCCCCCAGGTCCAAAAACATGCAC
>JACRUU010000027.1:6277088-6297088 GCA_030449085.1 Kryptopterus vitreolus | reverse complement strand
GGAGGACATGCAAACTCCACACACACATATGGCCGAGACGGGAATCGAACCCAGACCCTGGCGGTGTGAGGTGAACGTGCTAACCACTAAACCACCGTGCCCCTACTTTGTGAGTTATATTTTATTTGATATTAAATTTCCATTTTTGAAAGATTGCTTTATTTATTTATTTTTCTATCTTTGTTACATTCTGGCATGTGACAATGTACACTGAACTCACATTGAAATCATGGATATTTTATTGAAATGGAATGTCTATACTTTTAATCAAACAGGATTTCAGGTACTCTTTACAACTCTGCTATATATGAGACAACCTCCATTTCATCAGAAGTTGAGCAAACCATGGAGTAAAACATGTTCTGGCAGGAATGGCAGGCTTGATGTCTTTGTTTTTACCAAACAGTTCCTCACATTATTGAAGAAAAATGGGATATGAAATGAATATACTGTGATATATATATATATATATATATATATATATATATATATATATATATATATATATATATATATATATATATATATATATATATATATATATATTTCTCACCTGAAAAAAAGGTTCAGATTATTAGGTTTTATATGGCAGAAAACAGACAGATTGACGGAGAGGTGGAGCAAGTGCACCTGCCGAGGTCTCTCGGATTAGGTGGAGGACAGGACCTTGACAAAGTGACGTCAACCGCCAGCAGAGATTGTCTGCTTTTTCTGAATATGAACCGGATCAGAAACCGGATCGATGCTGCAGGTTGTAACTCAGCCCCTATTCTGGACATGGAGAAAAAAGCACTTACAGGGTGTGGAAGTTTCGCAGGTCCTGCCCCGAAGTTAAGTACCTTCTTCATTTCCATTGTGTAGGATTTCTGGAAGGTGTGTAAGAACCTGAAGTTTTGATCTGACACGCTCGGTACATCCCTGGCTTTCTGATTGGTTGCTGGAAAGCCAATGCCGATCCCTTAACATCTGATTGGATGCCTGACATGTCAGAAATCCAGTGTCACTAAAACCTGATTCCGTGAAAATCAACAAACACTATCTGGACTGGGTTTTCTTTTATCCATGTCGCAGGAGAGCAGGTTATGAAGTAGATATTAGAGGCTCATTTCTGCTCTCTGATTGATTTAATCATTTCCTCATTCCGACAGTGAAGAGGATCATTTTGGGTTCATCTGGTTAAGGATAAAACATTTGATTTAGACAGAGTGTTTGTCACAAATTGCTATTAATAAATAAATGCAAAATGTCTTTCAGTAGCATTGAATTGTCCAGCATCATAAAGTACTATATGTGATGATGAAATTTTCCAGAGCGACTTACAGTTGAGGGTTAAGGGACCTGCTCAAGACCCAGCAGCTTGGAGGTGATGACTTTTCACCTTATGATTTAGAGTCCAATGTCTTAACCACTGAGCGCCCACCTCCAGGAACTTAATTATGCATTAATGTTAATGAATTATAATCATGCATTATTAATCAATCAATCAGTCAATTGATCTATCTGAAACATGAAAAAATCAAAATGCAATAGTGATGTTCCTGTGAAAATACTTTCCATCAAAACTCTCATGTGATGGGAACGTAGAATATAGGGATGTGCATCTTCATAACTGAGCCCAATGTGATTTGCATCTTAATGCATGGGAGCAAGCAACGTGATGGAATACGATTCCCTTCCTTTTACGTTGAAGTGCGAAACAATGTAACACAATGCAATAGGCTGCACCAGGAAAAAAAAAGAGTGAAAGATGAAAGCGGACTTTTCAGTGATTTTTATACGGGCGTGAGAATACAATACAAACAGCATAAGATTAACATGCATTTATTTAACAAGATATAAAAAGTGCAAATATGATAATTAGGCTTTTATATTAGATAAAGTAACACTGACTCGTGTCAACCTCGAGAGTCCATTGTTTGTGCCAAAAAGTCCTGTAATAAAAAAAACAAAATAAATTAATATTTATCACATATTCAAATGAGGCTCATAGAGAATATTAATATAGTGCCCACTCTAGCAGACCATGAATTTATAAAGACATGTTCCTAATATTACATTTCCTTATGAATCTAGGGTTAAGGAATCATTTAATGACCTTAATAGCATCAGGATCAGCAGGACAATCTGCTCCCCGTTCTCCACCTTTCAGCTCGCTAATATTCACGTATTCTTGAGCGAGACTGATGGCCGCCTCCTTCCTATTACACAAGATGTGATGAGTCACAAAATAAGTGTATGTGATGCAGCTCAGCATGAAATGGGGTTGGGTTCAATAAGTTGGTTCATAAAAGCTGCTCATGACAGAACTCATGAACAATAACCTCATCCTGAACACCCTCTATGTACATCTCAGTACTATCTACCTTTATCTATCTATAAATTATCTATCTATCTGTACATATCTATCTATCTATCTGTACATATCTATCTATCTATCTATCTATCTATCTATCTATCTATCTATCTATCATATATGAAAGCATATTTCAAGTGTAATATTTAAAATGGAAATGCTTTTCTGTTTTGCACTAGTAGATGCTTAACTGCATTTCATTGCTGTGTACCTGAATGAATGAATGAATGAATGAATGAATGTTTCTCCCAAATGAAATAATCTACACTGTTAGAGTGCAAGTCCCCGACTTTTTTACAGCGGCTGGATCTGGAAAGCTGTGGTATTTAGGAGCGACTTGCCTGTTGTGATTGTACAGGTAGTTAATCATCTCCTCCACCTGATCACGATGTGCCTTTAACACCAAGTGCTTGATGAGGGGCAGAAAGTGCTCATTATTCATCAGGCTCTGGTAGCGTCCACTTTCGAAAAGGAACGTCAGTACAGTGTCCCTGATCTGCAAACAATGATGAAATGCTCAGCCAAGAATAGGAAACACATCTCAAAGCCCTTCCTTCACACACACACGCACACACACACACACACACAAACCTATTATCCCACAAACCCACCCCACACACAAACCCCAACCTGAGAAGGACAGCCTGCAAGTTCTCCCGTGGTCATATGCTCCACCAGCTGATCCAGGATAGTCGTGGGATTACAGGACAACAGTAGAGTCTGAATGGGAATGTAATTCAAAACACAATGACAATTTTAACTGTAGTTAAAATAGAACTACAAGGACAGTTTTAAGCTTTAATCAGTCATAACTTATAACTAAATGTTGCACATTAAACTTGTTTTAACATGTACTGTACCTGGGGATGTTCAGTTACTGTTATATATATATATATATATATATATATATATATATATATATATATATATATTATATATATATATATATATATATATATATATATATATATATATATAAACACACACACACACACAACAACACATACATATGTACATATAAACACAGGTGGTAATATTTTAATCTTTGGAAAGTATATATATATATATACTGTAGATGTATATATATATATATATATAGATATATATAATATATATATATATATATATATATATATATATATATATATTATATATATATATATATATATATATATATATACACGGGTATAACACACACACACACACACACACACACACACACACATATATATCTCCGCCATATTCTGACCTCATGTACCAGTAGATTGGTAAAATATGATGAAATCAATCTTATCACACGATTCAGTCTTAGCTATCTATCTATAATCCATCTATCTCTGTAGTCTATCCATTTATCTCTATAGTCTATCTATACTTATTATATATATATATATATATATATATATATATATATATATCTATCTTATATCTATCTATATCTATATCCATTTATCTCTATAGTCTATCTATACATTTTTGTAGTGTTAAATCCTATATTTTTGACAAGCGCACCTGGATGTGCTGTTCTCTCTTTTTGGAGCAGGGGATGAGTAAGAGCGTGCCGAGAGAGTAAGCCATCAGGTTGAACTGGGCGAAGCGCTTTGCAATACCGACGAGATCCAGATTCAGCAGAAACGGGCATCTGATCCCAAAACATAGGCAAACAACATTAAAGCTTTATAGAATGTGGAGAGAATTAGCTCTGACTAAAGAATTTCTGAGATAAGAATAAAACACAAACATTGCTAAGTTTACTGAGTATTTCAGAAAGAAGACCTACTTTAGTAGAAGAACAAATGTCTTATAGAAAGTGGCTTGTTGAAGTGGACTCAAAGGAAGAGATGCTGTGAAATATAATAGGATTAGACATAGGTCTCTCTCACACAAACACATATTTTATATACAAACAATTAATACAGAAATTTAGTGATTTACCCGTCATAAAAGGGGCCAGAAGCACACTGCGCCAGGTTCTGAAGAAATTTGGAAGCTGTAGGAAAATGTGAATTTTTTTTTATACAACTGACTGCAATTTACACTTAAAATATACAGTTGAATACAATAAGGTTTAATTATTAAATAACATAATAATAATACAAAGTCATGCAAGTCGTTTAAGCAAGTAAATGATCAATTGCGCTGTCAGTCCCATGCTTTATTTGCGTGGTAAGCGAGTTAGCTCGCTAGGGGGCGCTGATGTGTACATCAATGAAATAATGTGCAAAATGTGCAAAAGAAATGCCTCGTGGATTATCACCACTTTTAGATAATATTTATTATAAAGTAAAATAAATAAATAAATAAGATCAATGTTGTTGGAAAAATTTAACCATGTTTTGAGTGTGTTCGAATCTTGATGTGTTTCAACACAGAATATGATTCCAGGCCTCGTAGGGTCAGAGGTGGCACAAGGTATGTTACAGTATCACAACAGGTGGATTTAATATTGAAATAAAAGCGATATGTTTTTAGGTTATGTCATTGTTTTTCTGGACAAGACCGTTGTCTCTCCTAGTTCTCATCTCATCTATCTATGGACAGTGTACCCAGAGTGCACATTAATGATATTTACACAAAGAAGACACACACAAAAGTAATATTTCTGCGGTTACAGGAATAAATGATTACCTCTAAAAGACTGGGCACTGCTCGAAGAGTTTCCAGAATCTTCTGCAGGTAGCTGATCTAAACAGGGAACAGTTTATATAATTAAACAACAATATGAAAACCACTTGAAACGTCTTGCATAATCCACTTTTAAGACTTTCAGGAAACAAAACACAAGTTGTTAATACACTGTTCATATTTTTTGCCTTGTTGGAGGGTAATAACGTAGACATGCATATCATAGGTAAAAAAAATAAGCTTGTGTGTTTCCATAAGGCTACTTCTGAGGCTTCTGAAGAATTTACAGTACATTATCCCCAATACAAAGTCTTTACCAAAAAAAAAATGTAAATTAAATTATATATATATATATATATATATATTATATATATATATATATATATATATATATAACGTATACAACGTAACACTATCGCTACAATAATTATCACAGTATATGAACAGTTCCTGTTAAAAAACGTTTTTTTTAAGTTTTTTTTTAGAGACACGTGCAAATAAGGGCATCGTCATAATACAACCTTAGACAGTAAAAGTATTTTTTGTTGTTGTTTTTTTTAAATACATATTCGACTTAATCTTCTCTTAATATTTGGAGGATTTATTACTCAATAGGTAAAATAGTGAAAAGAATCTTGAACCAAAATAGCCGCCGTTCCATACTTCAACACCTGGACTGCGGCTCATTGGAACAACAAGACGATGAGCCGAAGCGCCCAAGCTCTGTATGTGTTATTTAGGGAGCAAACAGTCGTCTGGAACGTTGTCTATTATGGAACAGCCAGGTCACTACAACAAAATCCTATATAACTGCACTGGGAAGAAGTGGATCAGAGGAAATAAATCTCCGACCACTGAAGAACGACTTGAATGAATGTTTGTAGAAACGAACTGTGTGGATGCATACCATATTAAACACCAGCAGTTTCTGCAGCACACCGCTCCACAGCTGTGCATCATACACCTCATACTCCAAACACAAATCTGCTACTAGACGAACAGCCTACACACACACACACACACACAAAAAAAAAAAAACCTGTAAAAATAAAAATGTAAAAATATTCATTTTAATTGACAAAACAAAAAGCTTATCTACCTGAGGCTCGTTGCTGTGGTTCTTCCACAAGCCCTTAATCATTCCCTCTTTTGGACTACTGAGAAACCTTTCCAGATTGTATGGAATGTTGAGGGCCTCCAGTTGAGAGAGGTACATGTAGCACTTCAGGTAATACCTGTGCGTGTATTTAAAAAAATTTTTTTTAAGAATATTATATAATAATATATATAAATATCTAATATAAATACTTATGATAAATGGTTCTATAATTTCCGAAGCTGGGGTTAGGTTAATTAAAATATTTCCACCTTTAATACATTTAATCCTTTAAACTGGTTTTAAACTATTCAAAAACATTTTGTCTATTGTTAAATAGTAGAAATAAGTGGGTTTACACACCAAAAACAATTCCATTCTATTTCTATTCATCTTGTATAGTCCACAAGCAATGTCACAAATAAATTATACACTTTAAAGTGTGATAGTAGTGACAGTGGAGGGGTAAATTCTCCTTGAATATATATATATATATATATATATATATATATATATATATATATATATATATATATATATATATATATATATATACGCATGTATAGAGAGGGAGAGTGTATAGAGAGACTTTTTAGTCACTTACTTCACTTTATCTCTAGGGGTGTGAGACAGAGCCTCTAATGTCTCAGAGTCGGCGATGTGAATGAGGCAGAGCAGAGCACGACTGCGGTGCTCAAAGGTCAATCTGAGACCTGATCCTCCCAACAGCTGAGGGGGGGTAAGAAAATTTTTTTATTTATTCTAATGTAATCATTATTTCCTCTTCCTAAATAACAACCACATAAAATTAAGGATATATACCCTCTTTATCTGATCTGTACTAAATAATAGAATCCATCATTATTCATTTTAGTCACAAAACAGGCCAAAAGATAATTTTTTTACTAGAGACATTTCTTCTCTTTTTTCATTGAAAAAAAAAGGAAAAGACCCCACCCCAACCCCATAAACAGAGACTCAGAGACCCAGACGTGTATATTTCTGTTATTATGCAAATGATAACTCATATATAAACATTCACAATGATCATTTGTCATAATCGACATTAACAATCATTCCGACCATTTGCCAAATGTTCATTAATGATTTATAACATTAATACAATAAGTGATCCTATAATTGTCATTTTCTGCATTAATTCAAGTTATACCCACAGCTTATACAAATTATATAGGGGCAAAAGTATTGGCACACCTGACGTTTACAGCCCATATATGTGGTTCTTCCCCAAACTATAATGAAAAAGTTGTAGGAAGGCAATTGTATACAATGCATTTGGATGCCCTGAACTTGGAGACGCAAAGAATAGAGGTTATTATAAACATGAATGTGGATTGAAAACCATAAACCAAACTTTTGCCCATATAGCATATGTTGAAAAACACTTCTAGTTACTTTTTATGGGAATTGTCAAGCTCATTCAACAAATATATGCAAATAGAGGTATGTGTGAAACTCATTTCATGGCCAAACTGAAAGCAAACGGGCAAATAATTACCCAAGTCTCAGCACTCAGGATGGGACTGAGCAGACGAGCCCTCATATCCATAGGATGCATCTGCAGCAAATACACCACTCTGTAAAACAAAGGAAACATGGAATATGTGGAGGAAAAAGAGACTTCAACTGGGGGGGCGGGGGTGATGTATAATGGAGAAGTATTTCATTCACCTCATCAGATCAGGATCTTCAGTTAAATCAGCCACAGAGTCCTGGTACTGAACATCCTGCAGTGACAAAATTACTGTTATTGGTCTGGGTTTCAACCATAATTGAAACTCCTCCACATGTCTGAAAGCTCCTCTACCTTGCCATTAGTCTGCCCTGGTTTGCAAAGCCACTTCTCTAAAAGGATATTACGGATCTTGAGAAGGTCAACGCCGTTAATGGATGCGATCTCCGTAGCCACCGTGTGGATGTCTGGTCAAACACAAAAGGTGAGGAGTGAAGTATGGAAGCATTGGTTGTTTTTTTTTTTTTTTTTTTTTAATTTGAGCAAAAAAAAAAAAAATAAAATATATATATATATATATATATATATATATATATATATATATATATATATATATATATATATATACACATATATACACACACACACACATTTATTTATTATATATTTCTAAATCACGATCAGCTTTAAAAATGACACTCCAGCATCCCAACATATTTGTGCTGCTGTAGATGTGGTCTTTGAGATGTGGTCTCACCAGGGTAGATCTTCCCAGCAGGACTCTTCATGCGCTCCACCACTGAACCATGCTCAAACAGGGCCACAATGAGACGACCAGGAAGTCCTGTGAGCTTCAGCAGCTCGGGGCAGTCCAGCTGGAAAGTCATGAGAGTGTTCTCTGTGGCCGAACGCTGGTACTGAAGCTGCAGCTTTGAGGTGAACATCTCCCCCCGCGTCCGTAGCTCCTCCTAAAACATGTGTCAAGCACATAATATCAATTAAAAATAAAATAAGAATGCAAATAAAAACAAAATGCAACGGTTTATGAATCTTACAAAGTCGTAACATGTTCACAATATTAAAAAAACATTTATACATAAAGCATATTATTTATACAGCAACAAACCTGTAGTGTGTCAGATTTCAGAAGTTTGTGTATGAGGTCCAAACTGAATTTCAAAAACATGGTTTTCTCTGCCCCTGTAAGAAGCAAATCACACACTCACACACCCTAAGTATGAAACACCAAGGTCCATGCACAAAGAAACTCCTCCAGCTGACCATGTTACATTACCAGTTTAAGGCCTGAGCTATATGTCCATATGCAAGTTATTCCATGGGGGGGGGGGGGGGGTGGGGGGGGGGGGGGGGGGGGGGGGGGGGGGGGGGGGGGGTGCGACTGACCTGCAGGAATATCCTGAGCGATTTTGTGCATGGTGGCTGCAGCCAGTTCCAGGTTATGAATGCAGAGAGCATGTTTGAATATGTTCTGAATGACGGTGTTGGTGTCTCTGCTCGGGCTGTGAGCCTGAGAACGCTTCGTCTGGTCAAGCAGCAGAGGCATCAACTTGTTCTTGAAGACGTGGTTCACCGTCAGGATGTAAAGCTTATCCAGGTTTACCTGCATGAAAAAAATGGGAAAATTATTGGACTATGTGTCTCGGATCATCTGTCAAAGCTATAAAACGTCTATTTCGCATGTTTTACAGCTGTCCAGTCTTTGGAGACTTTTATAGGACTATATAACAGCAATGATCTCTGAATTATTAAAGAATCATATTGACTTTGCGAAAAATAATTATACTGGAAATCAGAAACCCAACCACAGAAAGGAAACGCTGGATTAATGAACTAGGGTCCAACTAGGGTCTTATTTATTAATGTGTTTTACCTTCATGAGTTTGGATATGAGGAGTAACGTAGGTAATGTCTCCTCGTTCAACTCCGGTGCTAAAACACACAGACACAAATGCAAAGTATAAATCATATCATATAAGTAGGTTAATATTCATTGAAGAGCTTTATATTAAATGAATTTGAAGGGGATTTCATTTTGAAGACCTCACAAAGATACTCACAAATAATCTTCCAGAAGTACAGGTTAGTCTGGAGGAGAAGGTGGAATGGCAAACGAGTGTTGGCCAATGGAGTTGCCTCCAGAGAGTTCTCCAGTAGGTACGTGCTCTCTACATCAGACGGAGGAGACGTCCGCTTGTGGGACTTCAGGTGCTGGAGCAATCCCATCATCTGTACACATATAGACAAATAGATATATATACACACACATACATACATACATACATACATATACATGGAGATATAGTGATTATATATAGATAGATATATATATATATATATATATATATATATATATAGATATATATACTATATACAAACCGGATTCCAAAAAAGTTGGGACACTATACAAATCGTGAATAAAAACTGAATGCAATGATGTGTAGGTGCCAACTTCTAATATTTTATTCAGAATAGAACATAACACACGAAACAAAAGTTTAAACTGAGAAAATGTACCATTTTAAGGGAAAAATATGTTGATTCAGAATTTCATGGTGTCAACAAATCCCAAAAAAGTTGGGACAAGTAGCAGTAAGAGGCTGGAAAAAGTAAATTTAAGCATAACGAGGAGCTGGAAGACCAATTAACACAAATTAGGTCAATTGGCAACATGATTGGGTATAAAAAGAGCTTCTCAGAGTGGCAGTGTCTCTCAGAAGCCAAGATGGGTAGAGGATCACCAATTCCCACAATGTTGCGCAGAAAGATAGTGGAGCAATATCAGAAAGGTGTTACCCAGCGAAAAATTGCAAAGACTTTGCATCTATCATCATCAACTGTGCATAACATCATCCAAAGATTCAGAGAATCTGGAACAATCTCTGTGAGAAAAGGGTCAAGGCCGTAAAACCATACTGGATGCCCGTGATCTCCGGGCCCTTAAACGACACTGCACCACAAACAGGAATGCTACTGTAAAGGAAATCACAGAATGGGCTCAGGAATACTTCCAGAAACCATTGTCAGTGAACACAATCCACCGTGCCATCCGCCGTTGCCAGCTGAAACTCTACAGTGCAAAGAAGAAGCCATTTCTAAGCAAGATCCACAAGCTCAGGCGTTTACACTGGGCCAGGGATCATTTAAAATGGAGTGTGGCGAAATGGAAGACTGTTCTGTGGTCAGACGAGTCACGATTCGAAGTTCTTTTTGGAAATCTGGGACGCCATGTCATCCGGACCAAAGAGGACAAGGACAACCCAAGTTGTTATCAACGCTCGGTTCAGAAGCCTGCATCTCTGATGGTATGGGGTTGCATGAGTGCGTGTGGCATGGGCAGCTTGCATGTCTGGAAAGGCACCATCAATGCAGAAAAATATATTCAGGTTCTAGAACAACATATGCTCCCATCCAGACGTCATCTTTTTCAGGGAAGACCCTGCATTTTCCAACAAGATAATGCCAGACCACATTCTGCATCAATCACAGCATCATGGCTGCGTAGGAGAAGGATCCGGGTACTGAAATGGCCAGTCTGCAGTCCAGATCTTTCACCTATAGAGAACATTTGGCGCATCATAAAGAGGAAGGTGCGACAAAGAAGGCCCAAGACGATTGAACAGTTAGAGGCCTGTATTAGACAAGAATGGGAGAGCATTCCTATTTCTAAACTGGAGAAACTGGTCTCCTCTGTCCCCAGACGTCTGTTGAGTGTTGTAAAAAGAAGGGGAGATGCCACACAGTGGTGAAAATGTCCTTGTCCCAACTTTTTTGGGATTTGTTGACACCATGAAATTCTGAATCAACATATTTTTCCCTTAAAATGGTACATTTTCTCAGTTTAAACTTTTGTTTCGTGTGTTATGTTCTATTCTGAATAAAATATTAGAAGTTGGCACCTACACATCATTGCATTCAGTTTTTATTCACGATTTGTATAGTGTCCCAACTTTTTTGGAATCCGGTTTGTATATATATATATATATATATATATATATATATATATATATATATATATATATAGATATATATATATATATATACAATACACACACACACACACACACACACACACACACACACACACCCTATACACGCGGTGTCTCAAATATCTCGATTAATATTAATCTAGAATATTAAATTAATCAATCTAGAATAAATGAGACTAACATCGCAGTTAACAGGAGATTTACATTTATGATGGACCATAAATATGAAAGTTTAACCTAAAGTGGACAAGGAGCTTATAGCAATCTAATAATGTTTAAAAATAAAAAATTTTTATTAATAATTATTAATACATTACAACTGATCCAGCAATGTCTATTTTTGAGTGGAAGAACCAGCCTATAAATGTTCCCTTTCTATTTTCACTGATGATAATTCAAATTCATAAAAAAATAAAGAAAGAAAAAGCCTCATACCTGGTTGAGTGGTAAAACGTTGGTGCTCTCCTCTGCAGTCTGAATGGTCTTGAGTACCCTCTCAATTCGCTCGTAGTTGTATGGACTCAACTGTAGCAAACCACAAAAAAACACTGAGCACCTCATCACTGTACTCAATCAGACAAATTCTTTGAGTTAGCATTGAGTCTGACCTTGGTGAGTGCAGTGTGCAGACTGATCACAAGGTCTACAGTGGAGCTCAGTTGAGGAACAATGTGCAGGACATGTTCCAGAACATCTTCATGGCTTAGATGTGCACCTTCATTCTCTTCGGCCAGTCCTGAATACCCAGCTCCGACTTCACACTGATTATGGTCCGATTTCTCCTGCAGCAGCAGTGTGGTGATGTAGAGATTAAGCGCAGAGTCACTGTCCAGCCCGTATGTCCTACAGAACACAGATCAAACATTAAACAAGCTGATAAGACAGACGGATAGATGGATGGATGGAGTGAGTCAATAGATAGACAGAAAGACATTGTAGACAGACGGAGATGGTATTTTGTGAAAAACTCCTAATAGAAGGAAAAATAGACATTATGAATGGTAAATCAGAAACCTATAGAATACAGAAAGATCCCTGAAGCCTTTAATGTCTCATAGTTTTAAGGCACTTTCTTATGCTCTTGTGTTTGTTCCACAGTGGACCATTCCAGCCAATACATTTTGTGTGCGAGTATGTGGAGTAACTCACCTGCAGTAATCTTGTAAGATCTCGGCCGTCATGTTTCTGTTCTTTACAAGTACAGGAATCAGATTCCGCTTGCTCTCTGAACACTGTCTAAACACGGACTGAATGGATATCTGGGGGGAAAAAAAGATTGTGGCATACTGTCTTCCTTGGCTAAAGTAAAGTATTAAGACTACTTTTATGTCATATATTTAGATATTTATTAAAAAGAAAGAAAGAAAAACAACTCACCCCAAATTTTCCAAGCCTAATACCCCACTGTGCGTCGGTGATGACAGACAGGAAGTTCTTCTTCTCCTGCTGGTCATTATAAAGTGAGCAGAAATGGGCTCCCACCATCGCCACAGCCTAAGAAGAACAATTCAAACATTTACATTTACATTTACATTTGCGGCATTTGGCAGACGCCCTTATCCAGAGCGACTTACAACTGAGCAATTGAGGGTTAAGGGCCTTGCTCAAGGGCCCACTAGTGGTAGTTTGGTGGTTGTGGGGTTTGAACCTGCGATCTTCTGGTCCAGAGGCCGACACCTTACCACTAAGCCACCACCTCCCCCATCAGACTAAAAAAAGGCTTTTTATATTTTGTCAACTTGATAGTGGTCAACCGATAATGATTGCTAGGCTTGATCTTATATAGATGGTACTGAAATCCCCCCCCCAAAAAAAGTACTAAATCATGAAAATGTACTAAATTAAATAGATATATTCATTATATTACAGCAAATAAAAAGGCATGTATTCAAACTGGGATTTTCCTCTAGAGGCCACTATCATTCTGTATAAAGCAACCCGGAAAAACTATAAGTATGGATTCTTGCTGATAGCTGGTAGTTCCAACAATCAACTACTGATATTGATTACTCTGTAAAATTGATACACCGGTTTACTCCTATACACAACCTTTTTTTTTATCCATAATGCATTCCTTTGAGAATATGAAAAATCATTCATTCATCTTCTATCTCTATATCCAATCTTCCCTCGGGTCACTGGGAGTCTGTGCCTATCTCAGGTGTCTATGGGCATTAAGGCAGGATATACCCTGGATGGAATGCCAACCCATCGCAGGGCACACACACACACACATTCACACACACACATTCATACACTAGGGACAATTTTCCAAGGTGCCAATCAACCTACCGTGCATGTTTTTGGACCGGGGAGGAAACCGGAGAACCAGGAGAAAAACCCCCTGAGGCACGGGGAGAACATGCAAACTCCACATCCTGTCAAATATTCAGTATAAAATCCCATAACATATCTCGGGTATGAAACTGGGATAAAGAAAAATACTGTACCATAATCTTGTCATAGTTTTGCCAAGCATTAGTGATTATTTTCCAAAGAATGTCCAGGACATCAGATTTGCCCAAAATCGTACACAAACCAATGGCCAGGTCACAGTCGACCATCCGCCAGTTCAGGACCTACAATACATATAATACATTAAAAAAAGGAATATTTTAATTCACTAACAATGTATTTGAACATCATATATTGATATTCTCTCACCTTATGTAATAAAGACACCACAACCATGTTGATAGAAGACAGAGCGGTCTTCTCAATCGCCTCTAGAGTCTGCTTATCACGGACTAACCGAGTGTTTGGATGAAGCTGAGACAAAAACCCAGGCCTGTTGTTACTGAACACTTACAGAGAAGGATTTGCGAAGCACATGAGTATTCCGATAGATTGTGGTTCTCACCTTCATGCTCAGATTGAGGTCCATGTTGTTAGAGACGAAGTGCTGTAAAATGCTGCCGTATGACTCTTGTAGCAGCCTCAGGGCCAGTTCGAGCTGACTGCACTCCTGCAGACTCTGCAGCATGGTGGCCATGGGGCCGAGCAATGGCCGAACGTAGTCTGTGTCTGGAAAATCAATGTAGGAAAAAATATATATATATATTTTTTTTCAGGATTGAAACTGTAAGGTTAAAGAAATAAATTTAAAAATTAAAGAAATCGGAATCATTTAAATTTTATCGATTCAGATTCTTATCGATTCCCAGTTCGATTGATGTCGAACTTATGTCGATGCTTAGACATGTTGGTGGTGACACCTCACTTGCAGCATATTAATTTATTACAATTATTCCACTGATCTTTGTCTTCGGTTTATATAAAGTATTGCCACCCTTTTGATTGCTTCAAACGCTCCATCTTGGAAACAGATCTTTAGATTATTCATTCAATTTTATTTGTACAGATCTTTTTACACTTGTCATTGTCTCAAAGCAGCTTTACATAATACTTAATTATAATGTGTCAAAAATTAAAATCAGTTTCAGATTACCACATGAGGTCCTGGCAAATTGGACAAGTAAAAGGTCCTGGCAGATTGCAGCGCCCCCCCCCCCCCACACAAAAAAAAAAAACAAACAAACAAACAAATAAATACATAAATAAATAAATAAAAGCACCCAGGAATCGATAACAGAAATCGAAATATTAATTAAGTATCCGATTCCAGAATCAGGATCAATTTTCAATTCCCAACTCTAGTTACTAGTGTTCGCACCAAAGTGAAGGAACAGGACTCTGATATGGTCGATGTAATGATAAATATCGTAAATCAAGTAGAAACCTGGTGGACCTTTAAGGAAACGGATTCAGCCAACAGATCTCAGTCAAACGAACACCTACAACATTTAACATGCTTTGAAGTTAAACACGGGGCACGGTGACGGGTGAAGATGAAGGAATGAATTAAGTTAAACATATGATGTCCTACTGATTTTTTAATGAACATTTCATACACATTTATTACCTTCCTGCAGAGCACAATAGGACAAGCACGAGCAACCCAGGGGATAAAACGTTGAATCTACAAAAACAAACACAATAATCCACAATATATGACTGCATGTACAGTATAAAGGTATAAAATAGAGGCAACGTGCAGGTACCTGCGAGTGGCAGGAGACTGGTGGTAATCTTATACTGCACCGGGAGCACTGAGACCGGGTCCAGCACGATGCCATCCTCATTAAATACGTCCTGAACACTGGTCTCTGTAAAAGAGCCCTCCTCTCCATTCAGCATAGCATCCTGTACATACAGTACTGAGTATGAGAAATACCACACACAGAGACACACAAACACAGACGTGTGGTAGAAGACAGAACTGCACCTTCACTACGAAGCCGTAGTCATCAATCTGACACTGACGGTACACATCAGCAGCGCCTCTGGTGCTTTTACACAATTCCACACAGTCTAGAAGTAAGTCTGAGAAAAATCACAGCAATTTAACTCAAATTTTATCTATCCATCTATATTCATATCTACATATCCATATCTATCCGTCTGTCTATAACTATATATACATCCTTTTATCTTTATCCTTATCTATATCTATCCATCTATCTATCTCTATCCATATCTCTGTCTGTTTATCTGTCTATCTATCAATCTATCTTTACACACACATTTATCTATCTATCTATCCATCTACCCACCCACACAAAAGTCTGTCTATCTATCTGTCTATCCACCCACAAAAAAGTCTGTCCATCCATCTATCTATCCATCCATCCATCCACCCATCTATCTATATGTATCTATCCATCCATCCATCCATCCATCCATCCATCTACCCACCCACCCATAAGTCTGTCTGTCTATCTGTCTATGCATCCATCCATCCATCTAACCACCCACCCATACAAAAGTCTGTCTATCTATCTATCTATCTATCTATCTATCTATCTATCTATCTATCTATCTATCTATCCATCTATCTATCCATCCATCCATCCATCCATAAGTCTGTCTATCTGTCTATCCACCCACACAAAAGGCTGTCCATCCATCCATCTGTCTCTATCTATCTATCTATCTATCTATCTATCTATCTATCTATCTATCTATCTATCTATGCATCCATCCATCCATCTAACCACCCACACACACAAAAGTCTGTCTATCTATCTGTCTATCCACCCACACAAAAGTCTGTCCTATCCACCCACACAAAAGTCTGTCCATCCATCTATCTACCTATCTATTTATCTGTCAATACATCCATCCATCCATCTACCCAAAAAAAGTCTGTCTATCTATCTATCTGCCTATCGATCTGTCTATCCACACATGCAAAAGTCTGTCCATATATCCATCTATCTGTCTGTCTAAAGTTTGAGACAGACAGATAGATGGATATATGGATATTTAGACTCTAAAGCTATCTATCTATCTAAATGTTTTTTGAACATCTATCCATCCATCCATCCGTTCATCACTAGATCTCTAACAGTCAGACATTTACAGATTGTTATGTTGGAATGCTGTAGAAATAAAACAAAATGTTCAGTTTAGAATTCAGGAATAAACATTTATAAGGGCCCATCTACAGTATTATATCTTATTAATGACTATATTTTTATTTACTTGAATCACTTTTATGAAGCATTTAGTTTGTTTGGCTGATAAAATGAAAGTTCAGATACCGCCATGGCAGATGGTGATGGCCTGACAGGCCAGGTTGTGGATGAGGGCTGGGAGATTGACTCTTTCAGGGAGCACCATGGGGACGTTGTCCTTTAGCATCTGGCAGAGACGCTGAGCCGTGCTGAACAGCACTCGGCCTGTGCTCAAGTTCGGATGGTGCTGGTACAACTCGCTTTAAAGGGAGGAAAAAGAAATCCTAATACAACACAGGAGACTTCATTCATTTCCTGAACGACAGAATGTAATGTCTAAGTTCGAGTACCTGAGGATTTTAAGGGCTTTTTCCAAATTCCCAGCTTCTAAAGCTCGATCTGCCAGGTCTGCCCACAGTTCCTGCTCAGTCCTCTCCAGATGCCTGGCTAGACGATGCAGTCCGGCCTCAGTGGACAGCGTCCTTGTTTTCCCGTCGGGATCGTTCGTCACCACCACTTTGGCCTTGCCGTCGGGTTCTTTAGCGCTCGTCTTGTCCGGGTGCTTCTTCCTCGAGTTGCGCCACGCTCGCGTGTTCTCGTACGCGGTGATGAGCTGCTGTTTGAAATGCCGCCTCACTACCGGGTCATCGTACTCCTCAGGGGTCAGGAATATGTCAAAATCCTCCTAAGGGGCACGGATTCAAATAACACGATTACATTTATGCTTAACAAAACATTCAAAAGCCAAAGGTGACTGAATACCTGTAAGTGAGCAATGGCTGTGAACATCTTCAAGTTGTTCTCACACTCCATTCTCTTTAAAGCGTCGTCTGTGAAAATGTGGATCAGGGAATGTTTATAAAGGTTTGCTTTTTAGTGATATATAATAGTAAGTCCTAATGAGAAGCGTCACCTCTCTGAATACTCTGCAGATATTTCAGCGCCTCTACCATTGACTGGGTCACCTGCATCTGGAGCGTCTTGAGCTGCAAGGAAAAAGCAGCTAAATTGCAAAAGATGTTTAAATATTAAAATATGCGCAAAATTCACGATAAGCCGTGTACAACCGGATAACAACCTCAGTGATCTGCTCCTTGTTTTGCAGTTGGAGTCTCGCCCAGCTAGCCAGTCGCTCAATCACGAGCTCGGCCTCGGCAGGTGGCAGCTTTTTCAATCCGGCTATACATTTATCCCTCTGCAAATACAATCAGAATTAAAAAATGTGTGGGTAGAACTTTGATAGCTAGGTTGGATTGTCCTCGATGGTAAAGGATTGGTTTGATCAATATACCGTTTTATTTGAATGGATGCTGGATTAAAACTAATTCTAGCAATCCATGTAAAATAGCACCAAACTCTTCTTCTTCCTATTTCGGCTGCTCCCATTAGGGGGCGCCACAGTGGATCATCCAGTCATCTACATCTGCCTTTTTGATCCCAACTACCTGTGTGTCTTCCTTCACCACATCCATAAACCTCCTCCTTGTCCTTCCTCCTTCCTGGCACCTCCATCACCAGCATTCTTCTCCCTTTGTTCCCCATGTCCCTCCTCAGCACCAAATCATTTCAATCTATCCTACCTCACCTCGTCTCCAAAACATCCTACATGAACTGTATTTCTAATAAACTCTATTCTAATCCTCCCCATCCTCATCACTCCCAATGAACATCTCAACATCAACACCGCCTCCTGTCTTTTACACAGTGCCACTGTCTCTAAACCGTATTTAACAAAAATAAAATGGAGACCTAAAGACTATTTGCACGTCACTCTGTATAAGGGCGTCTGCTAAATGATGTATATGTAAAAAAAAAAAAAAAAGCTGAATATGCATTAAATAATTTCACCATTTATTAATACATTTTCAAATTAAGTACATTTTATGTCTATGTGAACCGTCATATGAATGAGGTGGAGCATCAGTGATTGTTCTCTAGAGGTCACTATCGGTCTAAAAAAAAAAGGGGACCCTTTCAGTCGCAACCCGGAAAAACTATAGGTACCAATTAAATCAAGAACAGCGATGAATGGGTCGAGTTCTGCTTGACACGTACCTCGTTCTTTTCTAAAAGCTGAATGCAGTAGATGTAATAGATTTTAGATGAGTTGAGCTTATAGGTTTCAGCAAGTTTAAGGGAATCTTCCAGTGATGTGGCCAAGTCCTGTTTCATGATATGTCTCACGAGCATCTGCTCCAACACACAAACACACAGTTATGAAACTACACTGTACAATCTGTACATGTAGTGTACATAGACCAAACATTTACAGAACCATTAAAACAAATGAGTGGGTGGAGAAAAAAAGAAACATAAAAAAACACGCGCGCGCACACACACACACACACACTAACCATAGTCTCTCTAGAGTTCGACAGAGTCAAGTTGCGAATTCCATAACATCGGAGAAGTTTCTTCATCTCCATTAAACGATAACTCTCTTTCAGAAGCTCCTGCCTGTAACAGTAAAGAGATATTAATAAATAAATAAATAAATAAATAAATAGAATCTGTATATTGTCAGGGTCCTTGTCAGCATATTCATCTTTTAAGGTTATATATACTTGGGGTGCTCTTTTTCCAGGTGCTGCTGAACGAGCTTCTCGATCGTATCATTCCAGGGAACCACGGCCTTGTACATGATCTCAAGGACGGCATCCATCACCAGCTGAAAAGTAGAATATCACAACACGTGGATTTAAAATGTTTATGGGTACAGCAAACAGTATTTATACTACAATACCACCGACATGTATGAGATTCAATGAATAAAGATCATTAAAAAGGTCTGGTGATCACACATATCCCTGTATCAGAGTTTAATGTGACATCAAATACAAGCTAAATTGTTTTTTGTACACTTGTGAACCAAAAGTACTGGGACACTGGTGTTTTTCCATTCTCCAAACTGCTACTGAGTGAATACCTT
>JACRUU010000027.1:6157088-6272088 GCA_030449085.1 Kryptopterus vitreolus | reverse complement strand
TCAGATGTGGAATACATGACATATTACACCATACGTTTATCTATTTAACAAAAATCAAGCGATATGGAGGAGTCATGCGCGAAAATTTAAGTGCCCCTTATGATTCATTGGAATGTACGACTACATAGAGGTGGTCACACTTGCTAATGATCAATTAGTTAATGTAATAAGTCATGTTCTTGTTCATCTAAGGTAGTATTTACCTCATCAAAGGTTGAAAAAAATGCCTTCATTTACACTGTTAATCTCCAACATAGCAACATACTTAAAATTTGTCGGAGCCATAAAGGCTGCAGAAGGTGGCGAGTTTGGCCAGAGCTGACTGAATCTGGGATGACGGGAAGCGACTGGCGGCGTAATTCAGCATCTCCTCAGCTGTAGTCAGAGTGGGCCAGAAAACGTTTAGGCAATACTGCACCACATACTGCTCATCCTGAAAGGGAGGGAAAAGGAAAAAAATGCTTCTGATTTTCCTGATTGCATACGATTTCCTCTTGCATATGATTTTCCTGATTAATCTGCATATATATATATATATAGGATATAATATTAATAATATCTCTTATATATAATATATATATATATATATATATATATCTATATATATATATATATATATATATATATATAGATATATATATATATATATATATACACACACACACACACACACACACACACACACACACATTATACAATATATATATATATATATATATATATATGATTAGTACCATAATCTTCATCAGGTTGGTTTTGGCTTCTTCAACAAGCTTCATTCCTACTTCTTCACCTTGATCGTTGAGGGACACTAAAGCCAGCTTCTCCATCACAAAGTCCAACTTCACCTTATACACCAGCTAGAAATAGAATAGGATGGAAAAAATACAGCACAGAGCTTTAGATGTTGCTACGTTAAAAAGATCACACTGAGTCTACATTAGATGTACCAGTAGGCACATCTATTCACATCATGAGGTGAATTTTTTACCTCAACATCAAGCTCGAAGGCTATTGCAAACTTCTCTGCTTCTTCAAACTTGTGCTTGTAGAGAAGTCTATTCAACCTGCAGATAAAAGGCATAAAGGAGGATTTAAATCTGTGTGTGTATGTCTATCTATCTATCTATCTATCTATCTATCTATCTATCTATCTATCTATCTATATATCCACATATATACATATATATATATACACATACACACACACACACATGTATTTATGTGTTTAAAATAAATAAACACACACACAAAATTATACCTGTTCTCAGGAAGAGCCTCGGTGAAGCACCTCAGAACTAAACCCAAGGCTGATCCCTCTGCGCTGAAATTGAAAATAAATGAAAATTATTTGTATGCTAAATAGATAAATACATAAATAAAAATATTACACAGTGACAATTTGGTACTTCCTGATTGGATGTTGTTGACATGTTATAAATCAAGATTAGATTACATTTCACTCGGATTATAATAATACGCACAAAACGAGCTAATTAATTATTTCCATAGTCGGCTGTTCTGAGCTCACCTAGATGACTGATCGGAAATCCCTTCCAACAAATAAATGGCATCCTAATTTAATACAGAGAAGGAAAGCAATGCAAATATGAATCTGTAACAGACCATTAATCCTGTATAATATAAATAAATAAAACTTCTGGTTGTGGCTGCAGGCGTACCATACTGACGGCGTTGTGCACCAGAGACGACGTGGCCGAGACCTCGAGCGAGTAAAGAACCTCCATAGAAGGAAGGGACTGGACCAGGAGCTTCCTCAGATGAGGCTAAAACAGACATTTTCAAGCGTGACACAATAGAAATTGAATCATAAGTCCAAACAAGTCATACAATAATTGAACAGAATTACAATCCAGAGCAAAAACAAGCAGTAAAACCTGTAGGAAGTGAATGACAGGAACAGAGTGGAGGAGGAGAGGAAATTGAGCACCTTGTTCTCAGCTGCAGTTAAGGTCATGATCTTCAGGCTGGTGCTCTCTTGTCTAGAAATGTAACCCAATACAAAAATTATACTGTGGGGGAGGGGGATCCAAATCAGTGCATTGATAAATGAACAAAAATAAAGCACGCTTACGTCCCGATGGACGCCGAGTCTCCTTCTGTGATCAGGATGAAGTCGAGGATGTGGAGCTCGGGCCAGCAAGAGAGCATGACCAGAGAGCGTGCGTCCCACAAACTCAGCAGGTCCTGAATATAAAACACAAAGAGAAAAATGTGATTTTTTTTTCCTTTCAATACAGGTGTTTTTTAAGGTTCCTTATGAATGCAGTTTAATGATATTACAGAGGATGTGTTTCTCACCTCTTCATTCAGCACATACATCAAATTGTCCACCACCTGAACCTTCTTCACACCTGCAGAGGCCAAAAGAACCCCACATCAAACAATTCCAATGGTGACATCAAGTCCTATAAGCAGAATTTCAGTGATGCTGTAAAGTCGTACCTGGCATTAATGCTGAATCCAGAACATTGGAGAGTGACAGAGTCTTCTGATCAAATTCCATGCGCCATTGGGAAATACTATTTTCACCATGAGCCTTTCATTTTTGAGGGAGGAAAAAAAAGGGGTGTCAAGAAACAGTCCTGCGTTTTCCTTGACGTTTTTGTTTTAAGACGAACCTTTCACAGGAAAAGTGCACAGTTTAAACTCTATGTAATATTTATGGAAGTGGTCAGCGGTGTTCGTGCTTTGTTTCAAGGAGAGACGTTTGCTGGGTTTCTCTGGCCATCTATACGCTTTCAGTGGGTTTTAAAAAGTGGATTTAAGCAACACTTGGTCTGTGCCTTTCTAATAAAGCTTTCAAATGAAGATAAAATGCCTTTTTCCTCACAGTGACATGAGGTGATGGGTGGAAAAAATAATTAATGAAAGAATAACTGCCGTAAAACAAGAGGAATGAAAGAGCTCAGGAGAACACACTCATGTATCTACTTCCAAACTGAAGCTAGACGTGATACTTTGGCTTCAGCAGAAACGGTCATGTGATTTAGAGCCTGGATTTGGAGCCTTTGAGATACCATGAACAGTGATGCGTTTACATGTAGGTGGTACCAAAATAAAGAACAGATGTTTAATTGAATGGTTTGCTCTGAAGGTAAACACGGGAATGGTTTTATGAGGACTCGGATTACCCCGATCAGGAGTTGGACCTCGTTTCCGAAGCTGGCGAGCGCTGCTGAGATACAGTCCTCTTCACTGACCTCTTTAGTGGAGCAGAAGTCCATGTGAATGTTACCTTGGATCTGCAATTAATATATATATATTGATGAATTATATATAATTATATATATATATATATATATATATATATATATATATATATATATATATATATATACATACATTATAATTGTAATTATACAAACATACCTCATTTAATGCACTGAGGTCCATGCTTTCAATCGCTTTTAACAGAAAGACAAAAAGAAAAGTTTAAACACTCGAACATAAGCACAAAATACTGTCACTAAATGACAGGAGACAAACCTTTCTGTGTCTTGTCCAGTGCGAGATTGGACACGTGCAAGAATCCATAGCGGACAAGGACAAAAAGATGGTACAGACCTAAGAATGAGAAACAAAGTGAATAAGCCTCAGCATAGCGCTTTAAATATTACAGTAATAAAGAAGCCTACTCACAAATTTACATTTATATGCTGCACATTAATATAACACTGATGTAGAGTTAAAAATCATCTAAAAGGCTTATTCAAAAAATAGATATAGCTATTCATTTGTTGGCGCTTCATCTTAGGAGAAAATAGAACTGTCATTATCCAGTACAAGAGAGTTTAATGACTTGAGTACATACAACCACCAATCCAAAACGCAAATAAAAACAGCTTGAAATAATTTACAAATCCCATAAACATATATTTTATTCACATTTTATGTTTCAATCATTAATTCATCTTCTACCACTCTATCCGATCTTTCCTCGGGTCACGGGAAACCTGTGTCTATCTCAGGCGTCTATGGGCATTAAGGCAGGATACACCCTGGATGGAAGGCCTAACCCATCACAGGACACACACACACACACACACACACACACACACACACACACACACACACATTCATACACTAGGTACAATTTTCCAAGATGCCAATCAACCTACCGTGCATGTTTTTGGACCGGGAGGAAACCGGAGAACACGGAGAAAAAACCCCTGAGGCACGGGGAGAACATGCAAACTCCACACACAAATGGCCGAGACGGGAATCGAACCCGGACCCTGGCGGTGTGAGGTGAATGTGCTAACCACTAAGCCACCGTGACCCTTCATTTTATGTTTCATGAAATGAAAAATACAACATGTGTGATAAATATAAACACCCCCCCAAAAAAAAAATTATATTTCCTCAACTTGAGCAACATGTTCTATATTGGAGATTAACAATAGCTCTCTGAAATCACCTGGAGATCTCTGTGCTTCCTGTAATATGAGGCTCTTGTATGTCGTTTCGTGATCGTTTGATGGAGGTTGCTGTAGAACCTTAAAAAAAACAAACAAACAAAACATAAACAACAAAACAAAACAAAAAACAACATACACTGTTCAGGATCAATTCATCAATAAGCAGAGTCCTGTAGCTGAACGTTATTCATGATCGCCTTACTTTACTCAGGATGGTCTTCTTCAGAGGGATGTATGTATGTGATATGAAGATTGCCGTTTCTCTCCCCAACGAACAGAAACTGTCCCCGAGGGCACACGCTCACAACATCCACTAATGTATCTGTACACACACACACACACACACACACACACACACACACACACACACACACACACACACCACACACACACACAAGCTTTTTCACTTACATAATTACTAGCAGGACTCGAAAACATTTATCCCATAATGTCATTAATATACTGTATTATACATTAAATCATTATAATTATGCCAGATTATGTTATTTAAACAGAATACTCAGCTATGAGGTAACATTAGAGGAGCAGATGTGCATGCGTGTGCGTGTGTGTGTGTGTGTGTGTGTGTACCGAAATACAGGTGATGAAGGACAGTCTGGAAACTGGCGTCAAAGACAACCACGGTGCGATCAGCGACGACGGCGCAACAACTTGCATTATTGAAGGCGTAGATACTGGAGTTCTCAGGCAACTTAAAAACAAACAAACAAACATTTCTTATTTGGTTTATGGAGCACAGGCATATTTCTTTTCGAAGTCAAAGGCAACAAAACAGAAGAATTCTCTAGACAGAGGAATTAAAATTTGACAATCTAGCATGAGAGATGATGATATCAGTCTGCCCCTCCCCAAAAATCAAATACGGAGGTTAAATCTTAATGGTCTGGGGTGGATTTATAGCAGGGAAAGGTTTGAGATCTATGTATGACACATGGTGACGATTCCATATTCAACACCATGCAATTCCATCCAGACAAAGGTTCATTGAAACTGATGTCACCATACAACAATGGGCCCAAGCATAAACCAATCCCAAATACCAAATACCAAAAGGGTTACTGAAGGGTGTGGTTCAATGGTCTAAGGCGCTGGGCTGGTGATCGGAAGATCCGGGTTCGAGCCCCGGTATGGCAAAGCTGCCACCCTTGGGTCCTTGAGCAAGACCGTTAACTCTCTGTGCTCCAGGGGGCGCCTTATCATGGCTGATACCCCGCGGTCTGACCCCAGCTACCAAACAAGCTGGGATATGCGAAGAAAGAGTTTCACTGTGCTGTAATGTTTATGTGACAAATAAAGGCTATTCTTCTTATTCTTCTTATTCTTCTTCGTCTGGAGCAACTGCCCAGTGACCAGATCTAAATCCTATTCAATTGCAATTGAAATAGCCAACTAGTAAAGAATGTGTTTTAACAAGAATGAAAATATAGTGAAATCATACAAAATTTATATATTTGTTTGGTCAAAGTAAACTTTATTGTCTGTAAGGTTGCGAAATTCCAGGAATTCTCAAAACTGAAAAGTTTCCATGGGAAATTACAGGAATTCATTTCTGGGAATTTGCAACATCGCAGGTTAGTCTATAACAGCGAAATTAAATGTAGCTGAAATAAAAAAAAAATACTTTGAGGATAATTTTGTTCCAAACAACCAGATATAATGTGATTTTAGTATAATTTCTACCTGCCCATTCATCAATCACATGACTGATGTCACTCCCCCTATACGTACTGTGTATTCCAGAACACATCATTCGTTGAATCCTGAGCGTCAAAAAGTGGACACCTTGGCGAGTATTCATGTATTTTGTTCAAATAAATTACATACATTTGTGTGTAAAACTTCCTGTTCTGCATACAAGCTATTGTGTAACATCCATATCAGCTTATGAATAAACAAATGTATATAAAATGTAAAATGTGTGTACACACACACATAAAAATATATATACATACATACATATATACATATATACAAATATAAATATAAAACCCCCACCCCCCAATTACTTGTAATATTTACCAAAAAAATAGACTGTGCGCCACAAAAACCAAGGCTAATAGACTAAAACACTCTTTACAGAAATACAAATAAACTATGATGTAAATTAATTGAAGGAACTTTCTTTGGTATTTTTGAAAACCATTACGTCCAACAACATCGCTAAATGTCAGAGCAATAGACAGAATGGATTTGATCGTCATTGTTCTATTAATAATTACAAACAGACTAAAGAAAAAGCCACAGTACTGGATATCGCGATGTTATATATATCCGGCGGTGTGGTATCGTGGCGATACGATTTTATATCAAACCGTTCCACCAGTGACGGTTGAGCGATCTGGTATAGCAAAGTAATTATTAAAAAAACATTTTTATTACTTATATTAAGCAATATCAGTAAACAAACAGTTTATTGTGAATTAATTTGGTCAGTAAACTTGAAGAAAGCTGCTGAAGCTCGTCACCGTTTCTGAGGCGGAGATCCGGACCGGAGTGTCCACCTGATACAGGGCGCTCCCGGGTTCCTGCTCGCCGCACAGCCGCACCGTGCCCGTGTCCTCATTCACCAACAAGTCAACGTTATTCCACATTGTTCATAAAAATATTATCTGTTATTATTATTATTATTGTTATTATTATTATTATTACAAAATAATAATAATAAAAATAATAACAAACTCCAGGAAAACGCCACAGTCCGAAATGTGTCTCTTTATCCTCCCTGACGAGCTGATTCCGATTTACCGTGTTAATTCTTCGTTATAAGACTTAATTGTCTTATAAATAAAAATAAAATCGGGTCTGTAAACACCTAACGATATTATTGTTTTATTTATTCAGAAGCCCTTCATGTCACCGCGGCGGTACCACAACAATCTCACATTTGGCGCCATGTTACGTCACTTCCTGTAGTTTATTTCCGTTTTTCTTTCTTTGTTAATTATTATATATTATCATAATTTTATTGTATTTTTTATCATATTATTATCATTTTTTCTTCGTTGTTTTTGAAAACTTTTTTTTTATTGAGGAAAAATAAATCTACGTTACGGAATAAAGAGCTGTGGCAACACCGCCACCTAGTGTCCAAATTACGCACTTACAGCTTTCACATGCGCTCTTGTGGCGCTATAAGTCAATATACTGTATCGCCACCTAGTGTCCAAATGGCGCACTTACAGCTTTCACATGCGCTCTTGTGGCGCTATAAGTCAATATACTGTATCGCCACCTAGTGTCCAAATTACGCACTTACAGCTTTCACATGCGCTCTTGTGGCGCTATAAGTCAATATACTGTATCGCCACCTAGTGTCCAAATGATGCACTTACAGCTTTTCATACGCGCTCTTGTGGCTCTACAAGTCAATATACTGTACCGCCACCTAGTGTCCACATGATGCACTTACAACTTTTCATATGCGCTCTTGTGGTGCTACAAGTCAATATACTGTACCGCCACCTAGTGTCCACATGATGCACTTACAACTTTTCAAAAGCGCTCTTGTGGCACTACAAGTCAATATACTGTACCGCCACCTAGTGTCCAAATGACGCACTTACAGCTTTTCATATGCGCTCTTGTGGTGCTACAAGTCAATATACTGTATCGCCACCTAGTGTCCAAATGATGCACTTACAGCTTTTCATATGCGCTCTTGCTTTTCACATGCGCTCTTGTGGCGCTGTAAGTCAATATACTGTATCGCCACCTAGTGTCCAAATGACGCAGTTACAGCTTTTCACATGCGCTCTTGTGGCGCTGTAAGTCAATATACTGTATCGCCACCTAGTGTCCAAATGACGCACTTACAGCTTTTCACATGCGGTCTTGTGGCGCTTTAAGTCAATATAGTGTATCGCCACCTAGTGTCCAAATGACGCACTTACAGCTTTCACATGCGCTCTTGTGGCACTATAAGTCAATATACTGTATCGCCACCTAGTGTCCAAATGACGCACTTCACAGCTTTTCCACATGCGCTCTTGTGCGTCAATATACTCTTGTGGCGCTATAAGTCAATATACTGTATCGCCACCTAGTGTCCAAATGATGCACTTACATCTTTTCATATGCGCTCTTGTGGCGCTACAAGTCAATATACTGTATCGCCACCTAGTGTCCAAATGACGCACTTACATGCTTTCACATGCGCTCTTGTGGCACTATAAGTCAATATACTGTATCGCCTACCTAGTGTCCACATGGTGTACTTACATGCGCTCTGGCACTTAAGTCATATGCGCTCTTGTGCTTTCACATGCGCTCTTGTGGCACTATAAGTCAATATACTGTATCGCCACCTAGTGTCCAAATGACGCACTTACAGCTTTCACATGCGCTCTTGTGGCACTATAAGTCAATATACTGTATCGCCACCTAGTGTCCAAATACTTCGCCATATACGGTTTTGTGGCGCTACAAGTCAATATACCAGGGGTCACCAACGTGGTGCCCGTGGGCACCAGGTAGACACACTGAGTAGCTCTCAGCTATAAAAAGTGCACAACTCATCTAGATGCGTCTATAATGTAAAATGTAGTTAATTCGTTGTTGTAGTCACTTGTGGATTTACATAGATAAATGAGTATCATTAATAATAATAATAATAATAATAAGATATAACTAAAGGTAAATTTGTTATTTCAGAGGATATTTCAAACTGGTGCCCTTTATATGACTCGGTGTCCATGTAGTAGCTCTCAGTTACAAAAAGGTTGGTGATCCCTGCAATATACTGTATCGCCACCTTTTACCCTGAGATCCATGTTTGGCGTTTGTAAGCGAGCGTCAGTGTTATGAATCTGATGCGTGTGAGTAGCTACAGGAAGGCCAGTGGAGCGAGCGCAGCAGTGTCGGTTGGTGTGAGAGAATTTAGGCAGGTTGCCACATTTTGCCAGATAGTACAATTTTTAAATTAAAATAAATTGAGAATCTACTCGCAGTATCACTTAAAATAATAAATTTTATATCATTGTTACAGTGGAAATTTTCAACATGAATTCCTGTTCATTTGGATTTTTCTTTTCTGGTCATTCAGTGAATAAACAATGCACTCGAATAGAAACCCTGTGTACCAATGACAAAAACGTGATTGAAACAATATTTATTTATTATCCTTTTGTACAGATGTATATTATTTCCAAAAAACCCACTTAAAAAGTAACAGCATCAAGAGAACATTCGAATTACATTCTGTTGCTTTTGTTGTTTTTTATTTTTATTTTACGAAAACCGCCTTCGAGCTGAAAAGATATGGATCAAGGGGAACGATGATATTGGGAGTAAAGTGCATTAGCCTCGTTGGCGCCCCCTTACGTTTCAAAATGCTCAGCGCGGGGGCGATACGCCTGCTGCGGGGATTGGAACGGGGTTGAGCGGTGAATGAATGCTCGTTCACCCAACACACAAAAAACACACCCCCGCTCAAACTCCCCTTTAACAGTCGCAAAGAATTCAATGTTTAAATCAATAAAATTTAAAGCCATTTAAACACCTTTAAAAATGAATCGGAGGACTGTGGAGAGAGGTATGGCGAACGAGTGATTGCACGCACACTCACACACACACACTCACACGGTACACACGGACATTTCCACGCTTGTGCAATGTGTTGTTGAAGGCGTGTGCAGTGTTGCAGCCCGGGGGTTCAGAAGGTCTGGTCGTCGTTGCATGCCTCGGTCCAGTGGCCGAACATCTCGCAGCTGTCGCAGTAAGGCCTCTTTTCGGTGGCGCTGCCGTGGTAGGTCGTGTGAGGAGGAGAGTCGGGGAGCTGCTCCTGTGTGGGACAGTCCTCCGTGTCGTGGAGGTCGAAACAGTCGCAGATGTCGCAGAAGAGGCGCGGCGGCGGTTTCTTTTTGGCTTTGGAGTCGGACAAACTGCAGACAAAAGAGGGGATAGCGCTGAACTGCATAATGTTAACTGTATCGTATCGGTGGCTATGCACCAAGATGTGAAACCATATATTAGTAGGGTTGGGTATCAAAAATTGTTTGCATAATTAGGATTAAAAATCTGATAATTGTTATAAAATAAAAACTTCATTTCCTCTTATTGATTCCTGGGTGCACTTTTTTTTTCTTCTATCTGGCAATCTTCCAGGACCTGGCATGAGTCCAATCTGCCAGGACCTTATGTGGTAATCTAAACAACAGTTTACAAGATGGACCTTTGTACCGGCACTTCAGATTCGGAGGCCATTTTTTCCGCCTCCTGGTTGACTCGGATTATCATTATTCTTATTAAAGCACCTCGAGTCTCGCCTTGGATCCGTAATTTACCCTGTTACTAATGGGACCGCAGGGAACGCTCAAAAGTGGGGCTACAATTTGTAAAAACGAAGATAAAGCTAATTATTGTAATAAACTAATATGTTGCAAGCAAGGTGTTACGACAAACACGACTAAGCATCTACGGTTGGTTCACTGTGTGGAAATGATAAGAATTGGAATCGAAAAAAAAAAAAAAGATACCCAACAGTATATTAGGAATTAAATTTATACACGCCAATGTTATAACCTTATAATCTGTGTAAAGCTGATTTGAGACAGTGCATATAGTTAAAAGTGCTCTATATATAGTGCTCTATAACAATAAATAATATTTGGAGGGGCGCTGTGATTTAGTGTTTAGCATGTTCCCCTCACACCGCCAGGGTCCAGGTTCGATTCCCGTCTCAGCCGTGTGTGTGGAGTTTGCATGTTCTCCCCGTGCCTCAGGGTTTTTTTTCTCCGGGTTCTCCGGTTTCCTCCCGGTCCAAAAACATGCACGGTAGGTTGATTGGCACCTTGGAAAATTGTCCCTAGTGTATGAGTGTGGGTGTGAATGTGAGTCTGTGTGTGTCCTGTGATGAGTTGGCATTCCATCCAGGGTGTATCCTGCCTTAATGCCCATAGACGCCTGAGATAGGCACAGGCTCCCCGTGACCCGAGGGAAGATCGGATAAAGCGGTAGAAGATAGAAGATGAATGAATGAATAATATATAGATCCAAACACATCCTATATACAAGTGTGTGCCTCCAACGATATGATAACAGTCAGGTGTCCCAATACTTTTGTCAATATATAAATACATTTTTGTGGAGGCAGGGTTGAAATGATCAGATTGAAGAGAGAAAGGAGAGGAAAAAAAGGAGAAAAAAAAGAAAAAAAAAATAGTAGAGTACCTTTCGTGGTTGTCCATCTCACCAGCTGTGTTTCCGTTAAGCGCCGCCTCGGCCATCTTCTCCAACTTCAATTTCAGGTCCTCATTCTTGCGCTGCAGGTCCACGATGACCGAGTTCAGGAAATCAATCTGCCCAACACACGCGTGACTCATAATTATAATGCAAAAACATATAAAATAAATGTATCTATAAGTCAAATAATTTACCTATACAGAGTATTGATTTTTTTGTTCTCTAATTCTTCCATTCCATCTATTGTAAACATCTAAAGAAACTTCTCATTCTTACTTATTCATGTTAATATATATATAAAATATATCCAGTGTACATAAACACTGAATTCATAGATTAACTCAGATTTCTTAGTATAATATTCTTTATTTCAATGGTTTTAATAATCAGAGCAGAGGCGATAAATAGTGTAAAGTCTATAAAGCTACTTTTCCTGAGCGGACACTATTCACCTGCCGTTTCTCTATTATTCAATTATGCATGAATTAAGCAGAAATTAAATTATGTTCAATATGTTCCTCATGTTCAGGAAATCAGATCTGATGTAATCAACCATCCCTAAACCGTTTGCTTACAGTGTTTTGTTCCAACCCTGCTCAAACCTACATAGCATGTAGTTTACAAATAGGCCTTAATGGCGTGATTAATTATGGTTCAATTATGGTTGAAGCTAAACTCTTCAGGAACGGACTTTGGACACCCCTGGCTTACAGGCTCTGCTACAGTTATTTTTCTGAAATCCACTAGAGGGCGACATCCTGTCTGTCAGAAGCCAAATAATGTCAAAATAAATAAATAAATAAATTGTAGGGTTGTCCACCTAACTTCTGCATGTGGATTATATTGAACAGAAAACTGCATGACACTATATGAGACTTTACCTACGTCAATAACTGATGTTACCAAAGAGTTATATATATAACGATATATATTTATACACATACACACAAAACGAATAAAGTAAACAGACAGAGTTGAATACCTGATAATCGGCGGTTTCCTTCGCCTCGCATATCTCATCCAGATCTGAAGACCCTACTGAGACAGTGCAATGATTCCTGCTCATCAGAGTGATTTAAACCAGGTGACACAACATACATCCTATACACAGAATCTTCTTATTTCATTATTAAACTGCATGTTTACCAGAAGTGATTTCCACAGGATTCGATGCCTGTGCTGCTGTCAAACTCTTCTCCAGGGTGTGCACTCGCTCCTGAAGCTGAGCTTTATCATCTTCCAGAGATCTGACGCTGCTCTGGAGAGCGTATGCTGAGGCGCTCTCGCTACGCAGCAGTGAAACCTGATAACAGATTCAGAAAGGAATTTTATTCATTTTTTTGGTGTCAGATTTATAGTCAGAATTAAGTAGATCCTTCATCAGGGGTGCCAATATTTTGGATTTCTTTTTAAATTATATTTCCTGGCAGATAGCAAAGAATCTCATGTGTAAACAAGTTGTAAATAATTTATTATTGGGTTGGCATTCCATCCAGGGTGTATCCTGCCTTAATGCCCATAGACGCCCCGTGACCCGATGGAAGATCGGATATAGCGGTAGAAGATGAATGAATACTGATTTTATATATATATATAATGTGTGTGTATCTAGTGAATCACCTCATTCTTCAGCTTATCCAATTCTCTGTTCTTTTCCAAAATCAAGGCACTGTTTTTCTGAATAGACTGCTGTAGATTGGATTTCTCACTATCTGATTCGCTCTTTAGGGTCAGCTCTCTGGAAAAAAAAAGAAAAAGAAAATCATTTAACATTTTTCTGACAGGTCAAAAAACAAAGCAAAGCCTTTGGTTAAAAAAAAAAAGCAATAGTCCTGCTTCTCACCTTTTCTCCATGTCCTTAATCTGGTTAGTGAGGTGCGCCAGCTTTTCTTTCAGCTGCAATATAAAATGATTTTTGACATTTAAAATCCAGCTGGACTTTGATGGTTTTCGAGAGGCAGGTGCATGTTTCTATATGTTCGAAGCAGTACAATACAATGATTGGTATTCATGTAGGATTTTTCCATGAAAATAAAATGGAACATTTAAACATTTATTAAGTAAAGTTGAATTCAGTTCAATATCTTAGAAATCACGTGTATCGGGAAAAGCAAACATAAAACTGCTTGGTGTTTTGGCACTTTTTAAGAGGCTAATTTGGTAAACGATGTTCCGGAACAGAGGTACACGTTGGCTTAGTGGTTAGCAAGTTCGCCTCACACCGCTAGGGTCCGGGTTCGATTCCCGTCTTGACCATGTGTGTGTGGAGTTTGCATGTTCTCCCCGTGCCTCAGGGGGGTTTTCTCCGGGTTCCTCCCGGTCCAAAAAACATGCACAGTTGGTTGATTGGCACCTTGGAAAATTGTCCCTAGTGTATGATTGTGAGTTTGTGTATCCTGCGATGGGTTGGCATTCCATCCAGGGTGTATCCTGCCTTAATGCCCATAGACGCCTGAGATAGGCACAGGCTCCCGGCGACCCAAGGGAAGATCGGATAAAGCGGTAGAAGATGAATGAATGAATGAATGTCCGGGCACATTATAATCTTATAAAGTGTTAGTTTTACTTTTTGTTGGCTGTCGTTTTCCTTCTGGCTACTGGACAGCTCCTCGATCAGCTTGTGTTTTTCCTGTTTCACAGATTCCACAGCAAGGGCACTTTCAGATGCTACTTTTTTTAACTCCTCACTGAAACAATACAATACACACACACACACAAACATATTGTTATCATGATTAATCACATGATTGTCAACATGTGATTAATCCTACGCTTTGTACTTAAATTGATACTATAGTTTTTAATGCTCTAATCAACATAGGAATGGACATAAATATTCTTATAAATGGTGTATTAAATGATGCAAATCATCAGCACACCAAACCAAATTTTCACAATGTTTCCACATGGACGGTTTAATTGCTGTATGTGTACACGCAGGGCTTTTTTTTTTTTTTTTTGGTTTTTACTGATCAAAAATAATTGAACAAATGTTTACTAATCAAAAATAATTTTTAATGTGTGAATAAATAAGCCTTTTTTATATGTACTTATTTAATTATAAAATACATGTTCAAAAACTAGATGAATCTTATGGTCAGGTGTCATATATTTTTGCCATTATAGAGTATATTAATGCATTTTTGTCCCCCAGAAATGCCAGATGTGAAAATTTTCCTCACACACTGACGTTAACCAGGCTGCCGGATATGCGCCATAAAGAAATGAACATGAGGCTCATCAGTTTTGCTAGAAAGCCGTTTCAGATGCTCCCGACCTACACTTGTAAACGATCTAATTATACAAAACACCATATCTTAAAAATGAAGCTTATGAAGGCAGAAAATGTATTTGCTCACATTTCTTTGCAAAGACCATTGATCCTCTCCTTCTCTGCACTCAGCTGTTCCTTGGAGTTACTCAGATCCTGTTGGTATTCCGAGTTCTGTTTTGAAAGAGTGTCCAGCTGCAGGAAAAAAAGGTAATTACTCAAACATATCTATCAAAATTGTTCATTGTTCATTCCTATATATATATATATATATATATATATATATAGTATATATATATAGATATATAGATAGACACACACACACACACACACACACACAACACACATTACACATTCATTTTCTACCGCTTTTTCTGATCTTCCCTCAGGTCACGAGGTGTGCCTATCTAAGGTGTCTATGGGCATTAAAGCAGGATACACCACTGGATGGAATGCCAACCCAACGCAGGGCACACACACACACACACACACACACACACACAATTTATACACTATGGACAATTTTCCAAGGTGCCAATCAACCTACAGTGCATGTTTTTGGACCGGGGAGGAAACCGGAGAACCCAGAGAAAAAACCACTGAGACACGGGGAAGAACATGCAAACTCCACACACACATGGCCGAGACGGGAATCGAACCCGGGACCCTATATATAGATATATATATATATATATAGATATATATATATATATATAGAGATTAGATATATTATATAGATAGATATATAGAGAGAGAGAGATAGATGCAGAGAGAGAGAGAGGGAGAGAGATATGAGATAGAGACAGAGAAGAGAGAGAGAGAGACACACACACACACAACACACACACAGATACACACACACACACACACACACACACACACACCACACATACATATAGACATACGACCATATAGAATAGATACACACCACAACACACATATATATATATAGATAGATATATATATTTATATAAGAGATATATATATATATATATATATATATATATATATATATACACAAATGCATATACACATACACATATGTATGTATGTATGTATGTATGTATGTATGTATGCGCATATATGAATTCCAATACAATTCCATTACAATCCAGTTTCAGTGTTAACATCTAAGATACACTTCCAGGTCCTCACCTGATTCTGCAAGTCTACTTTGGCATTTTTAAACTCCTGGACGAGAGCCTCGGCTGCCGTTTTTTCCTTTTGCAAAGCGAGCTTCTCCTGGGTCAGAGTGTCCAGGGCCTGTGCTGTGTGCCCTGCACTCTCTGCAGCCTACAACACAAGGTCAGAAGGTTCAGAAAGATGATAGAAATCTCAGATGTCGAGGCAGCATCGAGTCAATCCAAATCGATCCAGAAGCCAAGATGGATTCGTTTCGCCCATTAACGTGCAAATGTGAGCGCCGCAAATTTGAAATCATGAGTTGAGAACCTATTTATTTGTCTTCAGGCTTTAAAGCTTTCGAATGGGTGAAGAAAAGATCGATGTTAAGTAGAGAATTAACAGCTCATGCAAAAATCTTTTGCAGCCTGAAACGGATGCATTTCTTTCTGTTGTGCGATTATTGTGCAGGCCATGCATTATATTAAAATAAAACAATAATTAAACCCTGGATAAATATCAGACACAAATAGATAGCATAACAATCGTTACACAATATTAATAAAAGGTGTATGGAAGTTTACAGGCCCAAATGTATTCTTAACCAGGATACTTTTTGCTATTTTTAAGCAACTAATGAGCTGCCTGCATTTAATTATATAGTATCTCAACACTTCGATTTAGATCTCAAACTTGTTATTGTGTTCAAACAGATAATACTAAATATATACTTTAACGGTGTATAACAGAGGTGCCAATATTAACAATCACCTAACGGAGAAAATAACGAACTATGACCCAGTATATTAGACATTTTTTTTCATTATTTATTTGTTTATTCGAGGTCAAAGAGCAGGGTCATTAGAGGAGAAAGGGGGTAGGGGCCTTCCTCAAGGGCCCAACTGTAGCAGATAGATTTTGCTTGGCCCCTTGAACCCCAGGATCTTCCTTAACCATTGATTTGCCACTAATGAAAAAAAAAAACACACTGCCAATCAATCTTACAGGGAATTATTAACGTGTACCTTTTTATAACTGAAAAAAATTATTTGTTGTTCAAAATCTATCTCTTTATAAAATCACGCCAGGAAAAAACGAACCTTGACTAGAAAGCAGAGATTTGCCACTAATGCCGATACATCGGCAACGATGGTTAATTGCTGGAATTATTGACTATTGGTAAAAATCCGTCCAATACTTTTTCTGGTGTTACATGATTTGCAGGACAGCGGCCACTAGAGGCGAAACACTGACACTACGCATATATTTATTACACCATTACATTCAACTAATGAATTATTTGTGTTTTTAATTTTTAATGTCATTTATTTTTTTATTAAATTTTTTTCATTTATAATATAGAGATCAGTATTATATTATATGTTTGTTTTTAATCTAAAGTCCATTTTAAAACTTAAATGCGTTAAATGATCCAACCCAGCTATCTACAATTGATAGACCTCTACTACACGCCCTTTTTATGAACCCTGAAAAATAATTGTAATAAAACACAAAAAAATAATTGTTCAGGATGCAGATATTGACACCTCTGTTACGCTCCCAATAAAATAAATATGTAAAATAATACGAATGCAATATTAACACGACAACCATGTGTAACCTTGACCAGCTTCGCACCAATGTTCTTCTCCCCCCTCGATTGTGTTCAGAGGAACGTTCGAACAGCTTGGCCTCGAACAGATTTGCCTTGACATGACGTAACCCGATTCGTCCCTGACGAGATATGGATTTGTTATTACAGGAGCACCGTGCACGTTAAAAAGATCTAAGGGTGAGAATTAGCTCGGTAAAAGCGAGGCAAGCCAGGTTAGTGTGCAGGAAGCGACTGGACTACGGAAGGTCTGAGAAGCCGTTGCGGAATACCTCGAGCTGCTTCGCTAGAGTGCTTTTGTTTTGAGCCACCATAACTTCGACTTCCTCTTTCAGAGCGTCCCTCTCGGCCCGCGCCGCATCCAGGCTCGACCCCATCTCGTCCTTCGCCTCGGACAAAAGCGCCACCTGCTTCTCCGCGGCTCGCTGACGCTCCTCGATCTTAACCTTGTCTCCGTGGAGGCTTTCCAACTGGCTTTCCAGGTCTAATCGTGCCTTCTTCAGTTCCTCAATCTGAATCTGATAAGCGGAGCATTCCTTCTCTCCCGTTTCCACGCTCTCGCGGAGAGACCCGACTTCCTCTTCCAGAGATGCTCGGCATTCCAGGAGGTCCGTCTTCTCCTTAACGAGGCGCGCGGAGGTGGTCTCGAGTTCGGCGATTTTGGACGCGAGGTCCTCATTCGCTGCGGCGATGTCTGAATGATCTTCGTCGCTCCTCTTTTGGTGGCTCTTCAAAAGCTGGATTTCGCAAACGAGCGTGCTTTTCTCTTCACTCGTCTTCTGCAGCGCCTTGAAGATCTCTTGGACTTTTCCAACGGAGCTCTGGTCCTCGTCGAGCAGGTTCATTTTTTCCTCCAAACACACGTTCCATAATTCTTCAACTTTGCCGCTGAGCATCTGATATTCCGTTTCCGCTTTCTGTTTTTCCGCCCTGATGAGTACAAGTTGCTTATCGAGCGTGGACGTGGCCTCCCGGAGGTTGGCGTTCTCCACCTCGGATTCGCTCACCTTTTTCTTTAGCTCTTCGACTTTTCCCGAAAACTGTTCCTTGGTGACCGTGAATTCCTTCCTTTCCACTTCTATCGCTTGCAGAAGCGCTTCCAAGCTGTTCTTGGCCTCGGAGAGCAAGCTGTTCTGATCGGAGAGAAGTTCCACTTGCTGGAGCAGGTCACTCTTCGTCTTCTCGAGCGCCTCGATCCTACAGTGCAGGGAAACCTTCTCTTTCTCAAACACCTCCACGTTCTGCGCACATTCCTCCTTCAAGCGCTCCAAGTGGAGATGTAGTTGCTGGTTCTGATCGTTTAAGCTGACATTAGACTTATCTAGAGATTTTAGATTGGCGGCGTTTTTCTCAAGGAGACCCTGCAAATCGCCGTTCTCCTTCCCGAGTTGCACCTTCTCCGACATGATTTGCTCGTTTATCTCCTTCACGTTATCCAATTCCAATTTCAGATTCTTCGCCTCGTTTAGGAAGTCAGCCTCGGCTCGCATTTTCTCCGCCAAAACGGACGACTTTTCATCGATTTCCTTTTCGTACTTCTCCTTCAGGACGCTCGTTTCCTGTTCCCAACGCCGATTTTGACTCGTTTGATCTTCAAGGGCAGTCTTCAAGGCGTTTTTTTCCTCTTCGAGCGCTTGGAGAGTCTTCTCAGCGTCCGAAAGCTTGGCTTTAATCACCTGCTTCTCCTCAGTGAAAGTGGCGGCGTCGCGCAAAATCTTCTCCTCCAAGGCTTTGGAGTCTTCCGAAGAGAGACGCACTTTTTCAACCAGCACTTCGATTTGCTTCGAAAGCTCCTGCTTTTCCGAAGCCAGTTTCCTTTGGGTTTCGAGAATTTTTCCTTCTCCTCCACAAGTAGAAGCCTCTCGGAATCGGTGACTTCCCGGCTGGTTTTGATTTCCTCGAGCATTCTAGCGAAGCTGTCTTTGGAGGCCTGGAGCTCTGCATTGTCCCTGCTGAACTGATCGACCGTTACCTTCAAGGCTTCGAGTTGATTTTGAAGGTCCGATTTTTCAGCTGCGATAGACTCTTTAGCCGAAATGGCGGTTTGTAGATCCGACCTGAGCTTCGCGTTCTCGTCGCGGAGAACTTGGGTTTCTCCCACCAGCGCCGCGTTTCTATCAGACAGCTCTTTTGTGTCAGCCTGCAGCTCCAATTGAAGTTCTTCATTCTTCACCAACTGTAACCTCAAGGACTGAAGCTCCTCCTGAAATTTATCCTTATCCTCACAAACCATGGCATACTTCTGAGCCAGCTCTGCACCGCTCTTCTCGCGATCCTGAAGCTCTCGCTGACACTTTAGCACCACCTCTTGCTGCTCCGCATTACGCTTCTCGAGATCTTTGATTTGAACCATGCGCTGGGTTTGAATCTCCTTCAGGTTCGCGTTCTCAGCTTTCACTTCTTCCTGGATTCGTTTGAAATCCTGCAGGTCGTTTTCGAGTTGTGCTTTCTGGCTGTTGAGGGAAGACCTTTCGTCGCACAGATGCTGATTTGTACAATGCAATTGCTTTGTTTCATTCGTTATTTCGCTCATTAGTCACTTTGAGTTCGGCGTTTTCTGACGACAGATCCTTACGGACCTCTTCTAAGCTAGACATCTTCACGGTAAGATCTAAAATGTGCGTTTCGGCTTTCTCCTTCTGAGCACAGACGTCGTCCCTTTCCTTAGACAGACACTCTGATAAAGACCTTAAAGCGCCCAATTCGGAAGCAAGCTTCTCAGCCCCTTGCATGGAACAAGCCAATTCAGTTATGAGAGACTGAATTGAGGGAGGAGGGGGGGGGAAGAAAGGGAGAAGGTTATGTTAATTAGACAAAATGTTAAATAATAACCCTGATGCAAAAATAAATTCAGGAACAACAAAAACAGGGGACAAAGAAACATAAAACACGAAATGAAAAAAAACTAATATATATATATATATATATATATATATATATATATATATATATATATATATATATATATATATATATATATATATATTATATAGGGCTGTCAATAGATTAAATATATAAAATATTGATAGCCATGTGAAAATGTATGATTAATCTTACTTTAATAGATTCATGTAATAAATTAATAAAATTAATATAATACTTTGTTTCTAATACTCTAACTGTAACAGATGTTTTAATTATATAAATTTCACTTAAAACGTCTCCCTTTATTATTTACTTTACTCTTAGTGGTTATTTTAATTGTTAATATATTGGTACGTGGCTCCTTTAAGAATTATGTTCCGGTTTTGGCTGCTCTCCATATATATATAGTGAGAAGCTCATACCTGTTGTGAATGCGCATTTAGGAAGCGAGTGAATCTTTTATATTTCATCCGAACATTACAAGTGGTAAGCTTGGAAAGAACAATACTGAAATCATCGTGGAAGGACACGGACTGAAGTTTCATTCACTTGTTCTTTGTTGTCCGAGTTTTGCTTATTCGCCAACACAACGTGGAGTTTCGTCAATTACACGTTAATAAAAATTAGTGACATTAAAGTGAATTTGTGTTAATGCTTTATTATTGGCTTAACTTTGACAGCCCTAATATATATATATATATATTATATATATATATATATATATATATATATATATATATATATATATACACACACACACACATATATATATATATATAAATAAAAGACATAAGTATATGTGGATGTATATGGTGTCGAGATGAATGTATTTCAATGGGCACAATTGTATCGTGTGTGAAGAAAACTAATGCTGATAAAGATGGCTTTATAACGACTAAAATAAATAAACATTTATTTATTTATTTTTATTCATTATAATTTAGTACGGTTTTTAGTATCTATATTAATCTCTTAAAATTTGTGACAAGAAATAAAGCTTTTTTTGTCAATTACACCATGAATATACACGAATTGGTATTCGGACACCCGAACCTGTACTTCTTTTAGAAAGTCACGTTCCACACCTACTAATCATATGTTAATCAGGGAATAACATTCCCTGTGATACATTCCCTGTTATACCAACATCCACTGGGTAGATGTGAAGATGCTCTACATTTCCGCCTGTGTTTGTGGACATTTCTCAGAGCTCCGTTTGAAATATATGTGTTTATATATATATGTTTTACTCATATAATATCTGTATTTGATAATAAAGTTCGGCTTTTAAACAAACATTTCCGGTTTCCAGTCTGCTGTCATTACAAGAGCGGCCTCTAGAGGTGACATCCACACATCCAGTGTAGAGGGTAAAGTGTATTTTGCTACACGTGGCATAAGTGTAATGTTTATATTCACTATATTATTTTTATCTACACTTGAGGGTAAAGAAAAACCAAGCCAAAGCCACACTGTGGAGGGCGGAGAAGGGAAAACACAGAGCAGAAGTGCGAGAAAGAAAGGCGTGTTAAAGGAGTGAAAAACCAACAGCAAAACCCAAGGATGGGATCCACTGCACTTATTCAGCAATAACAGCGTGCGACAGCGTACAAGAGTGTGCATTTCCACCACTACCCACAAACAGCCTTTTCACTGATACCATCATACAGCTCCACTATATCACTAAACTATATACTGTATATGGTTCCACTATTACTATCCTTTATATACATACTCATAACACTACATAACACATAACACATAACTTTGACTACAATCAAATGCTGCATATTCTGCACACACACACACACACACACACACACACACACACACAACATAGTCAAATTAACAATTCACCTGTAGGACTTTATACCTATGTTTCTATAATGTGCACACACACACACACACACACACACACACACTCAAATTGATAATTCACCTGTAGGACTTTATACCTAGGTTTCTATGTAATGTACACACTCTCACTCTCTCTCTCACACTCTCTCTCACACTCTCTCTCACACTCTCTCTCACACTCTCTCTCACACTCTCTCTCACACACTCTCTCACACTCTCTCTCACACTCTCTCTCACACTCTCTCTCACACACTAACAATTCACCTGTAGGACTTTATACCTAGGTTTCTATAATGTACACACTCACACTCTGACACTCTCACACGCTCTCTCACACGCTCTCTTCCATTTCTGGCATTTGCAAGTTGGAATATTCACAATATGGTGCAACAGTGCTTCTTGTAGCGCAACAACTAGTCAAACAATCATGATCCATTCTTTCATACCTGAGCCTTTTCTTTAAAGGGCACCAACTCGGACATCTCTTCTTTGAGTTTCTGGCATGCCTCCTCGGACACAGCAAGTTGCTGCTGTGCTTTTTGGACGTGAGAATGCAGATCCTGGAGTTCCTTCGCGTGGTTCTGTAAGGCACTCGCGAGTGCGTTCTCTCCAGACGCTTGGGCTTCATTTACCTTATCTCGAGTCTCCTCAATGTTCTTCTCCTAAACAACAGCAACAACTTCGGTCAGGAAAACCGCATCATACATACACACACCCACACACACACAGATATCATATACTATTTTTATATATATATATATATATATATATTTATAATTGTATTTATTATTCTTTCAATATTAATTTCTTGTTCGTTTCAATGTTCTTGCGTGGTTTTAATTGTAAAATATGGGACGTGGCTCCTTTAAGAATTCTGTTCCGGTTGCTTTCCATATAAACTGCTGATACATTTAGGTTATACGTAAGCACATTGCATTCCCAAAAGATAAACGCGCTTCCGTAATACGAATTTGGGAATGCGATGGGCTTCCGTGGGGTTACATACGGTAATATATTCTAATATAGTACATATATAAAGCGCCATCGGCTCGCACCAGATTTTTCATCTTCTCTTGTAGTTTAGAAACTTCTTCCTGGTGACTCTCGCTGGCTTCCTTAATCTCCTGCTTGGCTCGAGCTCGTTCCTGACTCCTGCTCTCCTCAACCCGGGCGACCAGCTCCTTCTGCTCCGAGAGCTGATTCTGAAGCTCTTCGAGGCGCCTGTAAACGAAATCAGGAAAATGTGGAATCCAAACGAGTCGAAACATTTACAAGTGTAAATGTGGCTTGATATTTTAAAGTTTCATTAACATTTTTAGTTAAAGGATGTCAGATGTATGCTATCATAGCTCTGACATCATGGTTTATTATGAACTTTTATATTTAGTAAAGATTAAAAAAAAACACTCACAATTAATAAATAGTGACAACATAAAAATGATAATGAAAAGATTCAGTGAAGAGTTTGACTTGAGTGTGTGTGTGTGTGTGTGTGTGTGTGTGTCATTTGAGTTCTTTCTAACTGAGGAATCAAACAGCATCAATCATTATTCATTATTCATCATTATTCACTGTATCTCACCTCTCTTTCTGAGTGAGATCTTCATTCATACTGGTCAGCTGAGAAGAGCTGTCTCCGGATGACTTTATCAGCTCACTGATGTTGTCTTCAAGCTTTGCTTTATCTTTGGTCAGTTGCTCGAGCTTCTCGTCGCCAGATTTCAACTTCGCCTCCAAGCCTGAGAACGAGGGGGAAAAAAAAGGTTATGGGACACCAGGACTTTTCGAGCCATATGTGGTTCTTTCTTCTTGGGATGCACCAGCAGGACATTTTCCATTTATCTGAACTAGGAGACTCAAATCTGTTCAAACATGCTTTACATGGGCTGGAGAGGAAGATCTCGTGCTACAGAGATATCGACCTCAACACTACTGAACACTAAAGTGAAGGTTATTATAATGCAAATGGAAACTAAATGTGAAACAGGATGTTGAAAATATACATATAATTATCTTATACACTTGTGTCCACATACTTTTGCCCATATTTTTCAATCAATTTTTCTGGACGTTTTCAGGCTATTTTTAGTAGGAAAGGTCTATCAAGACTAGTAGGATTTTGATTTCCTCGTACCTGACAGCTGAATCTTGAGCTTTTCGGATTCGCTGGACAGCGATGTGCATTGTTCCTCCTTTTTGCTGAGCGTCTCCTGTAACTCTGCAAGTTAAAGGAAAAAATAACACATTTAATTTTAATATTTATAATATTTTAGGGTTGCAAAGTAACTATTAAGCTGTATACTGAAGAAACAAAATAGCCGTTTTTCATTGATTTGGTATAAAAACAATATCAAATAAATTATCAAAGAGCATTTCTTTAAAAAAAAAAAAAAGCTATTTAAAGGTGAAAAACAGAATACATATACAACTGTTGAAAATGCACAGACATTAAGGGGGGGAAAAAAAAGATCATGCTCTTACTCTGAACAGCTTGTGACGATGCTGACTGTTGGTCTAAAGATGATGCAACTTTGAGCTTCTGCAACACAAAAATATCTTCATGCATCAGTGACGAGCCAGGAAAAGGGTACAAGTTTATAGGTAAAATAAAAGCCTACTGCATATATCTGGAACTATTGCCAAAAAATACCACTATTTTTTCCTATTTTTTGCTTTATATGGTATGAGAGTGGCCTCTCTCATGAGAGAATCCCTGGTACTGCAAATTATTTATCTAAAGTGCCTTTTTACTGCTATACGGATCTTCCCTCGGGTCACGGGGAGTCTGTGTCTATCTCAGGCGTCTATGGGCATTAAGGCAGGATACACCCTGGATGGGATGCCAACCCATCGCAGGACACACACATTCACACACACATTTATACACTAGGGACAATTTTCCAAGGTGGCAATCAACCTACCGTGCATGTTTTTGGACCGGGAGTAAACCGAAGAACCCAGAGAAAAACCCCCTGAGGCACATGGAGAACATACAAACTCCACACACACATGGCCGAGACGTGAATCGAACCCGGACCCTGGCGGTGTGAGGCGAACGTGCTAACCACTAAACCACCGTGCCCCTAAAGTGCCTTTTTCTTTTATTAACTTATTCAAGTGTTTTTATTTATTGTTTCAAATACCCCCCGTGCTTATAAACCTCATACCAAGTCAGAAAGTTCTTGTTCCAGAGAGCTCTTGGACTGTTGAAGTGAGGCCAGATTCTGCTGCAATCCATCCATCTCCTTCTGCTTGCTGTCCAGCATGGAGGTCAGGTCATTAACCTAGGAAACACAATTTACAGTAAAATCTCCAAACATGGTTTTATGGATCTCTTGAAGCACCATTAATAACTTTGCTTATACCTTTCCCTCTTTCAGACGTGCCTTGCCCTCTGCTTCCTCGACTCGCCCTAGCAGGCTTTGGAGCTCCTGGTCTCCTTGGCTCTGGACGGAGCGAAGGGTCTGAATTAGAGAGCCTTGGTCCTGGACCTCCTGAGCTTTCTCCTTCACTTGGTGTCCTAGTTTCGAGTTGTCCTCCTCGAGCTCTTTGACCCTGATCTCCGTGTTGTGGAGTTTGCCCAAAGCTTCCTCGAGCTCGACCAGGTGCTGGTCCTCCGCGCTCTCCAGATTGGTGCGTAGCGTTTCCACCAGACGATCTTTTTCCTCCGTCACGGCGTTCAGGCTTTTGCGGAGCTCTTCGATATCTAGCGTCCATCTCTTGGCTTCGGCGGTGTGCTTAGCTTGACTTTCCTCTAGCTGTAGCCTGTGCTTATCCAAAAGTTCTCGCAGCTGGGAGTCTCCGGGCCCCTTTCCCGAGGAGGCCTTAAGCTCCTCCATGGCTTGCTGATGGGAAGTGACGGCTGAAGCGAGTTTTGACCGCCAACAGCTCGATGGCTTCCGCGTTTTCCTTTTCCGCCTCGGTTAATCGCGTCGCGAGTTGCTCGTTTTCTTTCGATAAGAGTGCGGAAGAGGCTTGAAGTTGAGCCAAAGCCTCGCAGTGTGCTTTCGATTCCGCTTCCAGCTTCGTACGCAAGGCGGATAGTGCCATCTCATGGCTGGCGGTTTGGGACGAGAGTTGGGTCCGAAGCAAACCGAGCTCTTCCTGGAGGACCGGTGCTGTCGGGTCCACTGAAGACTTTTCTTGCCCAGGACCGGCCTCCAAATGCTGGCGGAGTGCAGCCACCTCTTTGTCTCTCAAAGCAAGGTCCCTTTCCAGTTCAAGGATGCGAGACTTCTCGGAGACCGTGGCGACCTGGAGACAGAGACGAGCAAGTAGTCTCGCAGAAACACAACACATTTTCTAGCAGCGGAGTTAAGTGTGATGTCTGGGAAAAACTGCGACTAACAGGAAACAGGAAGTTCTGAGGATCATATCGGTGGGTTCCGAACAGACTAAAAAGGTGAGGATAGGTAACCTACACCATGGGGGGGTGGGGATGGGGGGTAAAGCAAAGCTTGGAAAGTAAACACATAAGAATACATAACACATAAGAATATAAAGTCAACTCAGCATTATGTATCCTGATGCAACTACTTCCATAAACCTACCGTGTATTAAATCTACATTCTAGTCAGACCTCAGGCAAATACACAGCACCATGTGGTCAAAAGACCTACAAAGTGTGATAGAACCTACACCACATGGACCAATGTTTGTGGATACCTGAGCCTAAGATTCAAACCTGCGTCTTTTTTAACTTACGGTTCTGCATTCATTCCTCATTTCCAATTCTAATAACCTCCATTCCTCTACAAGATTTTAGAGTAAAGTCAAGTAATGATGTAGGTGAGGTGAGTAGGCCTGGGGTGCAGAAAAGTTCGCCGAGGTCAGAGCTCTGTAGAGGGCAACCCGAGATCTTCCACACACGTTTACAACCTGTGTAATGTGAATATTCATGGAGCTGGTTTTGTGTACAGGGTGCGGTGTGATGCTGTAACAGATTTAGATCTCCAAGTTCATGTGAAAATTATACAAAAGACATCCTTTTTTTGTCTCCAATTTTGGGGTAGCAGTTGGGAGATGTCGTCCAGTCAGAAGTCAGGTGTCCCAAAATGTTCATATAGTGTACACAGTGACCACTATATGTACATATACAGTGGGGCAAAAAAGTATTTAGTCAACCACCAATTGAGCACGTTCTCCCACTTATAAATATGACCGAGGCCTGTAATTTTCATCATAGGTATACCTCAACTATGAGAAACAAAAAGAGAAAAAAAATTTTTTTTCTCTTTTTGTTTCTCATAGTTGAGGTATACCTATGATGAAAATTACCCATGATGAAAATTACAAAATTATGATGAGAAAAATTATATATTTTTAAGTGGGAGAACGTGCACAATTGGTGGTTGACTAAATACTTTTTTGTCCCACAGTATATATATGTGTGTGTGTGTGTGTGTGTGTGTGTGTGTGTGTGTGTGTGTGTGTGTGTGTGTGTGTGTGTGTGTGTATATAGTGTATTTAACATATAATTGTATTCAATATTGTAATAGACATATAAGATACAGTATGTATTTGCCCCAGGTCTGTCAGTAGAAAGGATTGGTATTTGGTGTTTTGGTACAAGTAAAAAGGATTGAACAAATTATATATATTTTTAAAATATATAAATAACTATCCATCTATCTACCCATTTATCCATCTACATCTAGAGAAGTGTATAAAAACTAAGCCTTCGTTTGATTTTAAAGGCTCTGCGTGAACAATTACGGCGTCATTTTGGCCAGGAAAGATCCTGAGCGAACCCGGTCACAGAGCACACAGAGAGAGATCCATTACCCTAGAGTCTTCTAACTCCCTCTGGAGTTTCTCAGCTTTGGTCTTTTCAAAGAGCAGACTTTGCTCGAGCTCCTTAAGGAGGGCATGCTCCCGTCTGGTCTGCGTCTGTTAGTACAGAAAGGAGGGGAGAGAGGAAGAAAACACAACCGGTGCCACCATCACATGCCAGCCCAATGCACAAGGTGAGAAGATGGGGATCGAATGAGGGGAGATGTCACATGCAGGTTAAAAAAAAAATAAATAAAAAAAGGATGGGAGGGCGGTGGGGGGGGAGGGGGGGGGGGTGAGGGTAAATGATGCACAAGGACAAATGCTGGATGCAGAAACGTTGTTGAGCTCAAGAGATCCATAAGATAAGATCCGGAGAATGTATATAAGTGAGCTACAACAGGTGTGAATGATGGAACGGGTGTAAGTGAGCAAGCACAAAACAACAAACACACGAGAGAAACAGAATCCTGGAGATCTTCACAGATAATGAAGACGATGAAGGAAAAAAACAAATAATGCTTGAACCTTCAGTATGAACTGAGACCAGATAATAAAGAGGATCCCATTTTTAAGCTCATGAGAAGATTTTATATAAATACATTAAACCTAGAAAAAGTATTGTTTTAATCTAATGTTCTAAACACCTGTTCTGCACTATGCATTAAATAAGCAGAGGTGTTATTCTGTAAATAACATTTATGTATTGCATGTCTTCGTATGGTCTGCTATTTAAAAAAGAAAACAACAAGATAAATAAAAATAAACGCTGTTAAAGCCATGCATTAGACACTCAAACTCCAGAAAGCCAGACTCGTGGCCACACAACACAGTCCTGCGTTACCAGTTAGTAACCTTCAGGAACATAAAAGCTAGAAAAGTATTAATCCATCCATTAGTGCACAGGGATTAGTCCGCCATGACCCCGACCAGGACGGTGTAACAAATCGAGATGAATGAAAAACAAAACTCTCACCACAAACACGCTGATACGACTCCTGAAGACAAAAACAAGGATTTCTAAGATGGGTTTTTTTTTCCTTGAAAATTAACCATTAATACCACACAACCCCCCCCCCCCCCCCCCCCCCCCCCACCAATCTGGCAGGAAAGTCAAGGTGGGTCCTACATACGGCTCTCCCAAATCACTTCCGGCACTTTTGACTTTGTATACTGGGCACCAGGTATTTAAAATTATCCACCTTCACCACCTGCAACTTTTGTCTTCCCTCCAAATGAGTCCTCTTCTTATTGCCATCATCAAAAGTAGGAAGGTAACACATGCAATTGGGCATTTGTTGACGTCAATATGGTCCATTTTCGTCTTCTTTAATTTTGAAAAAAGGAGAGCCATATTTAGCAATAGATAGATATATATATATATATATATTATATATCTATATTATATATCTATATATATATATATATATTATATATATATATATATAATTACACACACACAACTCGTGTGTGTGTGTGTGTGTATATACACAAACACACACACACACACATTTTTAATGGAACATTTCTTTATTAAGAATTAACTTTAGTTTTAAAATGTTCTCTTTTTTCATATTAAACCTGAACCATGTTCTGATTTTTAGGTATGAACAGAGAAAAAGAGTGGAGGAAATGCGGTGAGGAGGGAATGGAGGGGGGGGGGTATAAAGAAATAATGATGGGATTTTTTTCCGGCATCGCTTCGCCACAGAAACCTTCGACGTGGCACAAAAGTGTAACCTGTTTCCAGTCTCTTTACCTCTAAGTCTCCTTTGGTAATACAAGCTTCTTCCACACGAAACTGAAGGTCCTCCACTTTTCTGTTGGAAGGAGGAAAAAAAAGAAGCTTATATTATATAATGCAAGACTCGTTTAGGTGAAAAAGTTTAGGAGTAGAAAAACGTCCTGGTATAAATCCTGGTTAGTGTTTAGTTCATTCAGTAAACACTTTACTAAAATAGTGAACATAATGGAATAAGGTTCTTATTCTTTTAGTTTCTTATCATTGTATTTGCCACATACAAATTTTTACGAGAATTTTTTTTTTGTCCATCATGTAGATAGAGCTAGAAAAGAAATAAAAAGTATACTAAATATAAAAGAATGTATAACAAGTGCTTGTGTTCCATGCAGGAAAATACAACAGATATTAAACTGGAACATCTGGCCAGTCCTGTCTGAGGTCACACTCAGTATTTGACAACTACCTCTTATATTCCTCACACGACTCAGCTGATGATGAGGATGAAACCAGAGACAAGTCTTAGACCAAGACAGAACATTTTGTATATGAACAATAGTTTGAACATTATATAATAACCTCAAATGTTAAGGTGTGACGTGATTGGTTACCTTCGGTCCTGAGGGATTGTAGTAGACTTAATACAGTGCAAATCCATCCTCAAAATTGTCACAGTTTAACAGCATTTCGGGATTATTATATAAATGTGAGAAATTAAGATGGTGGACCCCAAAAAGGCCTTGTCCATCCTCACCTCCTCTCTTCCTCCAGCTGATTCAAAAGCTCCACCTTGTCCCTGTCCGCAGCCTCCACCAGGGTTCGCAGCTGATCCATTTTGGCCTCCATCTCAGTCACATACTGCATTTAAAAAAGGGGAAAGAAATAACTAAATAGCAAAACTAAATAACCTTATAGTTTAAAAAAGAAGTGTAAATGTTCCTGACCTGTTCTTGACCTTGTCTGAGAACACTGAGCTCCTGCTCCACTTCTCCTACTTGGCTGGTGGCTTTAGCGACCTCGGCCCGCTCCAGGTCGCGCTCGGCGAGAAGCTGCTCGATGTGCTGCTGTTTCTCCTTCAGAGCTTCCTGAAGTGCCGTGGTCCCCGATATCTTCCGTGTGTACCGTGAGGACGTTTCCGTCAGCTACGTGGATGCATGATGGGACATTTATTTATTATTTTACAGCTGGTTATTTTACATACTGGGAATAAAATGTCAAATTATAGTTATTTTTCCCCGTCATGAGTTTCTGCTGCGTAGGATCATTTCTGTCATAAAACCCATTTTCACTGAGATAAATAAGTATTATCACAAAACTTGTCGGGACTTTACTTGTCGGGACATTTACCAGGGAATCATCAATACTGCTTTGTCAGACAAAGGTATGAGGACTTTACTGAAACTATTTAGTACAGAAACATCTCTCCTGAGTTTAGAATAATTAATTCATAAATAATTAGATTAACCAATAATAAATTAATTGTATTATTGTATTAGAATAATTCTTCGAAAATAAATATAAATAAACATTTAAAACCTGGAATCTGCTATCAGCAAACATTCACACTGATAGTTTTTCCAGGGTTGTTGATGTTGATGTTGGAGGTCAGCTGTCATTATACAGTACAAGAGCGGCCTTCCGATCTTCCCTCGGGTCACGAGGAGCCTGTGCCTATCTCAGGCGTCTATGGGCATTAAGGCAGGATACATCCTGGATGGAATGCCAACCCATCGCAGGGCACACACACACAATCACACACACACATTCAAACACTAGGGACAATTTTCCAAGGTGCCAATCAATCTACCGTGCATGTTTTTGGACCGGGAGGAAACCGGAGAACCCGGAGAAAAAAACCGGAGAAACGAGAAAAACCCTGAAAAACCCCCTGAAAAAAAAACGCGGAGAACATACAAACTCCACACACACATGGCCGAGACGGGAATCGAACCCGGACCCTGGCGGTGTGAGGCGAACGTGCTAACCACTAAGCCACCGTGCCCTCACTCTGTATCTCTTTCATTTTAATCTATAGTGCGTTAACGTTAAGAGATCAAATGAAAAACCTCATTTCAAATTATATAGGTAAATGCAAAAATGCATATTTTAACTTTAGTTAATGATACAAATGGAAAATATAAAGCATTACCATTTCACATAAATCCAAAGGCCTGAGAAATTAAGCTACATTTATATTCTTTTTTTTGTTTGTTTACTTTTTCTCATTTGTTGATTAATCGGTTATCGTCAGCATGTACAAATCCAACCTAGCTATCGGTATTGCTAAAATTCACCATTGCACAACCTCTGTGTGTATGGGTTTTTGTGTGTGTATGCATTAAAACACTGAAAAACAATCGGCAGTTTAACAGTAAAAATTAATCACTGAGAGACTGCATTTTACACTCCATATGGGTCAACTGCTGCCATATGCTAACAATTATCTCCTGGTGCCGAGTCCAAGATACACGCAGTGTGTGTGTGTGTGTGTGTGTGTGTGTGTGTGTGTGTGTGTGTGTGTGTGTGTGTGTGTGTGTGTGTGTGTGTGTGTGTGTGTGTGTGTGTGTGTGTGTGTGTGTGTGTAAGCTTAGTACAGTGGGAAGACACAAAAATGCAAGTGTGCAGCTTCTTTATAAGCTCACTTCAATACTGTATGCTTGTGAATTATTTTTTTGATGTGCAAAATTAATGGCACCCTTATCTGGAACAATTCCACTTCCCGATGAAGCCCCTTGTTTGTTGCAGGATTTATTAAAGATATTTATATGAGTCGATTTCTTGAGATAAGAACACTCACCAGACCGGTGCGGCTGGGTTTGCCGCTCACCGACGATGCGACAGAACTCATGGAACTGACTGAAGAGGAGCTCGGGCTGCGTTTCAACCCTCCCGGTGTAGGCGCCTTGCGAACTGTGGTCTTCGCCTTGGCCGGAGTCGTGGACGGGAAGCCGATGCGAGTCACCTTGTGCACCGGCGCGAAAAGGCCGTATTTGGGCTGACACTGGAAGTATCTAGTAAAGTATCAATATGGATAAAGAGAATGACACAAAGTTCAACATTATAGAGAATTTACAAACATGACTGCACTCGAATAAACGTGTACCTGGTTCCAGCCACCGCACCATCGTTCTTGCCTAAAGGCTCGTCCAGCTCGACTCCGCACCACTCGCCTTTCGCAAAATCAGTTTCCCCTAAGAAACGCACCACACCCGCTTTGGTCCCACCAACCTGCGATGCATAAAAAGCCCATTAATATGGAAAAGAAGCTACAGAAAGCACTCACTATCGCATCACATTCTCACCAGGACTCGATCGCCCATCTTCAGCTCGCGTTCTCCTTTCTTCACTGACCCTGCCTCTGATAGATTGGACACGGATTCAGAATTGGAGCGGGTCAGGTTCGAGGCCGGTTTGGTAGCTGGTTTACTAGTTGTTGTTGCGGGAGCTGAAAGATCGGGCGTAGGAGCAGGCGCTGGAGCCGGTGCAGGAGCGTCAGGCGGTGCCGCCGTTGCCGGTGGCGTCGGAGAAGCGGGCGCCGTCGTCGTTCCATTCGTCTCGCCCTCTGTTCTTGAGAGCTTGGAAGGTCGTGTAAAAATACCCCTCAGAGGCTCAGATTGAAAGTAGCGCACCCCTGCGACAGAGCCGTCGTTTTTCCCGATCGCTTCGTCCAACACTATGCCGGCCCACTGTCCCGGCGCGAACTGGGTCTCGCCCAGGAACTGAACATAGCCGGGTTTGTTCCCGTTCACCCACACTCGATCTCCGACTTTAAACTCTGCACCCGCATCCGGGCTTTCAGGTGAGGCTTTGTCGCCTGGAACCGCTTTAGCAGCAGCTAATCAAACAAGAAATGACAAATACGCTATTGGAACAGCAAAAGAATTATGGAATGGCCACTAAAATCCACACTGGACTTACCAGACGGAGACGTCTTGGTCCCGGTCCCAGCAGGTCTGCTGATCTTGCTGGGGGCTTTGAGCCCACTAGGCTTGGCTGTACTCATCGTTCCTCCTCTTGTTCCGTATCGACCGGGTTGTCTTCCTCACAAAACATTGACTTCTATCTTGAAGCGGCACATTTACACTTTTACACCAGGGACACAAAAAAAAGAAGAAAAAAAAGGAAGTGGCATAAAAAATAATGGTGATTCTGCAACGAGAGTGAAAAGAAAAGCCAGCGTCAGCAAGATGAGGTCATGAAGTGTCAAACAGTAAACATGAAAAGTAGATGCCCTAAAGACACAATACAAATAAATTGGGTTGACATAGAATTTAGATGCCACATCTCCTTAGATGTACATGCAGTGCTTTCACACACACACACACACACACACACAGATTTCTCATAGTGTCTGTCAAAAATCTAGAAGCACCTGTTTTTGAGACATGTGGAGACTGTGGAGTGTTGATTGTTGGAGACTAATTCATGGGTGAAAGGTACCAACATGGCAACCATTCCCTACTTCAAGAAATGACCTTCCCAGTCACTGCACCTAAATCCTACTCGACTACTCTCAACACAAAATAACTGGACTTACACACACACACACACTTTTTTTTGCCATGTGTGCACTTAGATTTTTTATTACAAATTTTTTTTTCTACTTTTACTTTGTAATCAATTTAGAATTATGTACAGTCCTGTGTCTTATTAATTTATTAATGCACCTTTGCTTGCAACATATTAGTTTATTACAATAATTACACTTGGCTTTGTTTTCGTGTAGCCCCACGTTTGAGAGCTTCCTACGATCCATATTGTAAAGTTTAAATGACCACATAAGGTCCTGGAAGATTGGACACACAGAAGGTCCTGGCAGATTTCCAGGGGGGAAAAATTGATGAGAATCGAAATGTTAATTTTATAGCAACTATCCAATTCTCAATGTTAAATATACGACTCCAGAATCAGAATCGAGTTTTGATTCCCAACCCTAGATGCATTTTTGGAGAGATAAAGTGGGTTTTTTTTTTACCCCCAGAGAAAATAAATGGGAAAGTCAATGCAGTTAATCTCATTTTGTTAAATGACCCAGTTTGTTGCATAGAAATAAAATAAACATTCACATGTCGTTGAAAAAAAACCATAAAAACATTCCACAGTTTGATATTGCACTGTCAAAGTACCAGGCCTTTAAGGCTTTATAGATGAACATTTGTCTCCTAATGTCCTTAATAGATGTACTGTATTGCTTTTATTGTACATGCATGTGACTTAAGTTTTTTCTGATCACAGTGGTGCGTATCGAGCAGAATCATGACGTGTGTTTTGTGACAAAAAAAGAATCACAAGAATCTAACTCCTGTATGCAATCTGGCCTGGAGACGCTGACACCCTTAAAACTTCTAAACAAGACCAGGCAGGATGAACGAGTCGGTCCGATTCACACGTCTATGAAAAAAAGCAGACTTGATGCACAGATGAATGCAAGAGGAAAGGCAAATGTTCCCAAATCAGTTAAACAGATGACAGAAGGGGGAAGAGGAAATACAGAAATAGAAGGCAAAAAAAAAAACATATTTTGGGCACCTAACCATAACTTATTTTCGGTTATAATATCCTGTTATAATATCCTTCACTATTCTGTAAGGATGTTCCACTACAGCAAACGTGGCTCGTTTTATGTGGCCCGCTTAAAAGGTGTCTAGGGGGGAAACCGGAGAACCCAGAGAAAAGCCCCCCGAGGCACGGGGAGAACATGCAAACTCCACACACACATGGCTGAGATGGGAATCGAACCCCGACCCTGGAGGTGTGATACGAATGTGCTAACCACTAATCCACCGTGCCCTTCATATTATTATTATTATTATTATTATTGAGTCCATAATAGAGCACGCATGAGTGTTTGTGTTTGTATTAAAAAGCTACTGCTTGTAGTTAAACGGGTAAAATGTACAAAAATAACCTCAACTAATGAGCGGTCACGTGATGTAACACGAGTAGTCATGTGACAAAGAGCCTCCTGTCAAAGAATTCCTGTGCGTTTTGCCGAAGAACGTTCAGTCGCCAAAAATAAACAAGGATCCATGTTTCAGGCCGCACACTCACCAAAACAAACGCAGGCAGAAACGTAAACCCTGCGGTACTGACACTGATGTCATGACTGTTTTGGATCCTTGTTATTACTGTATTAGGACACACGGCGGCAGGAAGAGAAAGGGGGGCGGTAAAAGCGGATGCCAGGACAGGATCCACAGGACAATGAGTTTTAACACTTCATGTCATTTTCCGTGTTTCTCATTCACACACTCATTACAATCACCTTCACAGTCATCTGAGAAGATGGTCCACTGGATTTTTTGGAGTGTGTAGGTGGAAGGATCAGGTTCTGTTCTGATCCAGTTCATCTCAAAGGTGTTCAATAGGGTTCAGAGATCCACAGCACACACTTTACAACCCATGTGAAGCATTGTTGAGAAAAGTAGTCCTACTGAATCTCATCTCATATTAGTATTTATATACACCGGCCCTCATATGCACGCCTGTTTACATTTACAACATTTGGCAGATGCCCTACATTCAACTCATTTATTCGCCTGGGTAAAGGGCCCCAGAATGGCCCCTGAGCAATGGAATTTGAACCCGTGACCTTCAGATGCAAAGTGCAATGCATTAATTAACCACTAATTAATCATCTCGCATTTTACTGTCCGAGTGCCTGAATAATTCATCGTAATGAATCAGTACATCAGTATATCAGTGTCTGAATATACCAGTACCACCAGTACCCTAGAACTCAGTACATCAGTACCCGAAACGAATAACTCAGTACATCAGTACCCGAAACGAATAACTCAGTTCATCAGTCCCATGAATCTCTCAGTACCTGAATAACTCGGTACCTGAATAACTCAGTACATCAGTGCCTGAATAAATCAGTACATGAATAATTCAGTATATCAGTACCTGGACAAATGAGTAACTAAATAACTCGGTATAATCAGTGTACGAATGTCTGAACCATGACAGCAAACCTACAGACAGATAAAATACCTTTCTATTTCGAGAAGGTGAGAAAGTCCAGCAGTACCGACTCCGTCCGTGTGTGTGTAAACCTGACACAACTCCGACATTCCGAAATGTCAGTTCTTCACCTCATGCTAGCCGGCTGCCTAGCCACGTACAACCACACACACACACACACACACACACACACACACACACACACACACACACACACACACACACACACACACACACACACACACACACACACACACACACACACACACACACACACACACACACACGGTGCTAACTTGTGTGTGAGCACTAGCTAACGGCATCTACAAGGCTAAGCTTAGCATAACCCGTGCGTTCCTTCACCCAGCTGAACCAGAACTGCCCGTCAGGCCCGGGTGTAAATCCTCATGCGCAACAATTCCGATTTCCGGCTTGGGTATTTACCTCTTTTGTGTAACCCGTGAGGAAACACCGCTACCTCTGCCCGAGAGCGGGACTTTAATCCCTCTGACTCCTCTCACTTGTTCTCTTTTAACCGGGAACTTCAGAGTAACGACTCGCTGACGTAGATCCAGCGGAGGACCTACGGACGCGTCCTAAACCGCAGCGCACTCAGTAGGGCACTAAGTGGTTTTACTAATAATATAATACCCTTCACTAAGGTAAGAGTAAAATAAATAATTCGGCGTACTTTCGACCTTTATTACTAATTTTAAACGTTTTTTTCATTGATTAAAAAGTATGAATTGATTTAAAAACATTTTTTGAAAAGGAATAACTGCAATAAATGAGTTCATTTAATAAATAGTTAATTCATTAAATTAGTGGTTTAGTGGTTAGCACGTTCGCCTCACACCGCCAGGGTCCGGGTTCGATTCCCGTCTCGGCCATGTGTGTGGAGTTTGCATGTTCTCCCCGTGCCTCAGGGGGTTTTTTCTCCGGGTTCTCCGGTTTCCTCCCAGTCCAAAAACACGCACGGTAGGTTGATTGGTACCTTGGAAAATTGTCCCTAGTGTATGAATGTGTGTGTGATTGTGAGTGTGTGTCCTGCGATTGGTTGGCATTCCATCCAGGGTGTATCCTGCCTTGCCCATAGACGCCTGAGATAGGCACAGGCTCCCCGTGACCTGAGGGAAGATCGGATAAAGCGGTAGAAGATGAATGAATGAATGAATTCGTCTAATCCTATTAACACTTTTCATTCAAATCCCAGCACCGTTAAAATGCCATTGTTGGGCCCCTGGGAAAGGCCCTTAATCCACAACAGCTCTGTTGTGTCACTTGTTTGTGTGAAGGGGGCAATTACCAAACACCATAAAATAATTGTAAATATAACTGTTCCTCTCCGGATGTGACTCTATTATATTTTTTATTTTTTAGATATTAAAAGACAGAAACACAACACAAAACCACAACGAGGTGAACCAAACATTAAACAATATTATATAGGTGAACCTATTAAAGTCATTTAAAATAAAAAAAATGAATGAACAAACAAATATTTGAAAATAATAATAAAGAAATAAATAAAGTGCACGGTGGATTAGTGGTTAGAACGTTCACCTCATACCGCCAGGGTCGGGGTTCGATTCCCACCTCCGCCATGTGTGTGTGGAGTTTTGCATGTTCTTCCCGTGTCTCAGGGGGATTTTCTCCGGGTTCTCCGGTCCCTGAGACCCGAGGGATGATCGGATATTTCGGTAGAAGATGAATGAATAAATGAATAAAATTCCTGCCCATCAGAAAACTCTTGACTCCGTTTTTTTTCTCTTTACTTTCTGAATTTATATAAAATATTGTATTAATTTTAAGTCTATGTTTATATAAATCGGTCAACAAAATGTCCTACATGTTTACCATATATAAAATATATACATTTACACATTTATACATTTACACAATTTTGTTTGAGTAAGCAAAGTCTCTGACCTATCAGAGCAGGGAAGGAGGAATAGGTGGATATATGGATGGATGGATAGATAGCTAGATAGACTTGTGGGTGGATGGATGGATGGATGGATGGAGGGACAGACTTTCATGTGGGTGCATAGACAGATATATAGATAGACAGACTATCTATTGTGTCGATGGATGGATGCATAGATACTTTTGTGTGGATGGATAGATAGATACTTTTGTGTGGATGTCTGGATGGATAGATAGATACTTGCTTAGATAGATAGATAGATAGATAGATAGATAGATAGATAGATAGATAGATAGATAGATAGATAGATAGATAGATAGATAGATAGATAGATAGATAGATAGATAGATAGATAGACAGATATACAAATAGCTTAGATCGATAGATCAATAGATAGACTTTTTTGTGGATGGATAGACAGATAGATAGGCAGATAGATAGATAGACACACTTTTGTGTGTGGGTAGGTAGATGGATGGATGGATGGATGGAGAGGTAAACATATAGACAAATAGCAGATTGATAGACAGATATATAGCTAGATAGATAGTTATACAAATAGCTATAGATAGATAGACTTTTTACAGTACTTACAGTAAATTGAGTAGAAATTCAGTGAAATGTAAATACTCCAATAAAGTACACACACATGAAATATGTTCTTAAGTACAGTTATGAGGCATAAAAGCTCTTTGTTACTGTTCAGGACTTGTAAAGAGCTGTTTATAACCACAGTAAGCCCTTTATAAGCCATCATGTTTGTGATCCTGACCTATGAAAGAGCACCAGCATGGTCTTTATTTTAAATTGCTGAAGATGTCCCTCGTGTTTACACTGGAGCTCTGCCAGTGTGCTCAGTAACATCAGTGCGACGCCGCAAACACGACTAAACCTGCATTTCGACACACACTCAAACACACACACACACACACACACACACACACACACACACACACACACACACACACACACACACACACTCTAATACGACACACAAAGTACATGGAACGGAGATTGGCTCTGTGGTCTTGGTTCTCAGACCAAACCAACAAACCTGGAACTGTGAGAGTGGTGCACCGTCTGTCTGTCCATCCATCCCCCTCCCTCAATCTATATACATCCATTAATCCATCCCCCTATAGAATCTATCAATCTATTCTATCCATCCCTCATTATATCTACTCACTCTATCCATCCATAGAATCACCTCTATAGCATCTATTCCTCTCTATATTTATCCACTCACTCCATCCATCCATCCATTCTATATCCACTCACTCCTGTCTATCCATCCATGTGTCTATCCCCCTCCCTCACCCTCCCTTTATCTACCTATCCATCCCCCTATAGAATCTATCAATCTATTCTATCCATCCATCCATTTATATCTACTCACTCACTCTATCCATCCATATAGAATCACCTGTCTATTGATCCATTATATACATCCATCTATATCCACTCACACCATCTATCCATCAACCTCTCTCCATCACTATATCTATCCATCCATGTCCCTCACCCTCCCTTTATCTATCCATCCATGTCCCTCACCCTCCCTTTATCTACCTATCCATCCTTTTATCTATCCCCCTATCAGATCTATCAATATATTCTATCTATCCATCCATTTAAATCTTCTCACTCACTCTATCCATCCATCTGGAATCACCTCTATATCTACCCACTCACTCTATCCATCCATCTATTCCCCTCTATTTACTGATCCATTATATACATCCATCTATATCCACTCATTCCATCCATGTGTCTGTCCCCCTCCCTCACCCTCCTTGTCTACCTATCCATCAATTTATCTATCCACCTATCAGATCTATCTATTCTATCCATCCGTCCGTTTATATCTACTCACTCACTCTATCCATCCATCTAGAATCACCTCTCTATAGCATCTATCCCTCTCTATATCTATCCACTCACTCCATCCATCCATCTATTCCCCTCTATCTACTGATCCATTATATACATCCATCTATATCCACTCACTCCATCTATCCCCTCTCTATATCAGTCTATCCCCCTCCCTCTATCTACCTATCCATCCATTTACCTATCCCCTATCAGATCTATCAATCTATTCTATCCATCCGTCCATTTATATCTACTCACTCACTCTATCCATTCATCTAGAATCACATCTCTATAGATCAGTCCCTCTCTATATCTATCCACTCACTCCATCCATCCATGTGTCTATCCCCCTCCCTTTATCTATCTATCCATCCATTTATCCATCCCCCTATTGGATCTATCAATCTATTCTATCCATCCATCCATATAGAATCACCTCTGTCTATTGATCCATTATATACATCCATCTATATCCACTCACACCATCTATCCATCACCATATCTATCCATCCATGTGTCTATCCCCTCTCTATTTCTGTCTATCACCCTCCCTTTATCTGCCTATCCATCCCCCTATTAGAGCTATCAATCTATTCCATCCATCCGTCCGTTTATATCTACTCATCAATCCTCTATCCATCCATGTAAAATCACCTCTCTAAAATCTAAAATCTATCCCTCTCTATATCTATCCACTGACTCCATCCATGCATCCATTCCCTTATATCTACTGATTCATTATATACATCCATCTATATCCACTCACTCCATCTATCCATCACCATATCTATCCATCCATGTGTTTATCCATATATCTATCCATCCATCTACCCTTTCCTTCCCTAGATACATACTTCAATCCATCCACCCCCTCCCTCTCTGTCCACTCACTCAGTCCATCCATCTCTTCTATCCCCTCTCTTGCTATCATTTCTCTCTCAAACTCTCTATTTTATTTCTCCCCTCTCTTCTGATATTAAATAAAAGTATATGTTTGTTTTTTCTTTAAGAGATTTGTTTTGTTTGGCACCCCCCCCCACCCAATAGAAGCAACAAAGTGAAAAAAATAATGCATTATAAAAGTCAAAAAATGAGATGATTTTATTTTCCCTTGAACAGCTGGACTTTGACCATCAACATATTTTGGGAATAAAATCGGTTCAGGAAAAACCCGGTTAAAAAAAAAAATAGCCCTAAAAATAATTTAGTGTTAAAAACGATCAATTGATACCAGTTTACAAACCAGTAACGATGGCCAGTGAGAAATAAACTCAATGATGGGGGATTTAAAAAAAATAAAAATAAAAAAAATAAAAAAAAATTGTAAAGTGAAGTTCCATCAGAATGAGACTTGGGTCTTTGGGGATGAAAAATAAAAAATAAAAAATAATAATAATGGAGAGGATCATGTTTATAAACTGTACATAAAACTTTAGTCTAAACAGTCACTTACAAAACGTCTGTGTGATTATAAAAGCACAAGGAAATGAACTTTAAATCCATGAGGGAAAAAAGAGGGAGATTTCATATATTGTAAAAAAATGTCTAAACAAAGTTGGGAAATATTCTGACATCAAACTGGACTGATGTAGATCAAATTTACCCCCTGGAATCATGAAAATCAGGGGGGAAAAAAGAGAGCTCAGTTCAGTATGTGATTCTCTTTCTCTCTCTCACACACACACACACCACACACACCACACACACACACACACACACACACACACACACACACACACACACACACACTTATAACTTCCTGTTTTTCGCTTGATTCCGTGGGGATTCCTTGAGCAAGTCCCGGATCCTTAAATAAACCCCCGTTGCCTCGGCGACCTCCGTGAATTCCGGCGTGTCTTCAAAAGGAATGATCCCTTCTGCGAACTTGCTCCGATGTGGAACTCCTGCTATTTTCTGTACGACGGCTTCTTCACCATATTCGCTGCACGCGCACGGGCGTTCCCGTTCCTTCGGGAACGTCGCCCGTTCCTTCGGGAACGTCGCCCGTTCCTTCGGGAACGTCGCCCGTTCCTTCGGGAACGTCGCCCGTTCCTTCGGAAACGTCGCCCGTTTGGTTGTTTTCGAGGTCGGAATTGTTACTCTGAGTAACCTCGTCCAGAACGAGCAGATCGCCGGGAGACTGTGGTGCGCCTGGATCTTGATTTACTGACTCGTCCCCAGGACCGGTGCTGCTCGTGTCGTCTTTGTCGACAGCGCCACTTACTGGTACTTCAGCGGGAGAACCAAGGCTCGAAAGTTCCCCCTCCTCTGCCTTTGACACGGATTCTTTAACTCCCTGTTGTACCTCGGGATCGCGCGCTGGAGACGCGGAATGCGGCGAGGGCATTCCCGGAGTCCCCGTGGCCCCAGGGTCCGAGTCGCTGGTGCCGTTATCGGCATTCTCGAGCGCCGCCCACAGCAGGCGCTGCTGCTCCTCCAGCTCCTCTAACGTCAACCCGTCCTCAGACTCCTCCCCGACCGCTCCGCTTCGACCCGACAGAACCGGAGAGCCCGCGTTCATTGGCGGAGTAGGAGGGGGCGTGCCTTTAGGGAGTGGTGGTGGGGTGGGCGTGACCGGGGGTGTTCCCAGTGGTAAGGGTGGAGGGGTGCTCATGTGCGGCGAGCCGGGTGGGAGCGGAGGCTGGAACTGGAAATCATCGAATCCCTCTCGTTTAGGAGTGTCATAATCTGAGGACACACACACACACACACACACGAATCATTATCCCTCCAACTACCTGGTTTTTGTTTTGCTCATCTGAAAACAATGGGGGGGAAGAAAATGCAAAATGCAAATCGGTTGCAAACAAACCTAATAAAATAAAAATAAGTATTTTATTCCCAATCGAACACAAAGTATATCAATCACATGTATACCGAAGTGCCATTTAATAAAATCAATCATTTAAAAAAAAAAAAAAAAAAAAAAAAAACTCAATTATTCTTGAATTATCACATAAAATAAATACAAGTCAATCGTCTTAATGACCTGCTGCCAATTAGCTTCATTAGTGGCAAAATATTTCTCCAACGGATACATTTAACCCCCTACACTTTTTTCCAGACATATTTGACAAACCTCACTAGACATTCCATTAAAAATAATATTTATTATTGGCGTTAAAATGCTGCATTTCGTCATTTTAAAAGTTAAATATTTTTTCTATGCTCTGTTGTGAATACAATGTGGGTTTATGAGATTAGTAAATCATTGCATTTTAAAAATCTTTTGTTATTTTTTTAATCTCCAGAATCAATTTTTAGCCTTTTTGTTTTGTTAAATGACACTTTTATAACCTGCTTGATATTCCGCTGAGACTCCGTGAACGACCATTATAAGAAGATGCCTCTATACGGTATGGTAATGTGACGTAATATAATATATAAAATTAAACTACCAACAGAGCTGCTGTTATACACAACAAACTCCCGTTAGATTAAAACCAATGTAACAAAATAGGAAGGCGATAATATAATCGTTATACCCGAGTCCGTGTCCATATCGGAGCTTCTGCACATGTCGGATTCGGGGCGGCGTTTCTTGTTCTGCTGTGGTGTTAAATCAGGATCGTGGCACCTTTTTAAACTTTTGGAATCGGGCTGTTTGACAAAAAAAAAGGGGGGATTAAGATTTACAAACGTACAGATACACAGGAATTTCCCATTAGTAGTAGAATGGATAAAGGGGTTTACCGATGGATACATATTCGACAGCTGATCAGCAAACGTCTGCTTCCAGTGTTGAGGCTGCATTGGGATGGAACCAAATGACCGGTAATCCTAGAGGAGGATAGGAAAGGAATGCGGACTGTAAACCAACTTTGGATCACGCTTATAAAACACGGCTACAGTCGGACCGAGTCGGTCCTAATAACAGCATTAAAAAAAGGCAGACACACAATGGTCTCATGTAGTTGTATGACCTTCAGGAGGGCACCAGGAGTGGCACTCGCCCCTTTAGACCCAGATACAAGACAGGGTTCCTACTCTAAGCTAAAATGCATGTCTAAAATGCTGAATTTTCATGTCCTATAATGAGTGAGAAAGCAGGCTGCTGTTGTGCTAAGCAATGAGCAGACAAAGCCCAGACTACAGACAGTAATGGTGTAATCGTCTACATTTAGCGCCCAGTCTTTGTGATCATTCTGTAGTTAAAGCGCTTGCTGTTTAAATTTGCCTGCCATGCTGCTGTGGTTAAAGAGTATGACTTTGGGACAGCTATATAAAACTCCACTTGACGTGCAGCAGGATAATTAAAAAAACAAAAAGCCTAGACAGAAAAACAATATAAAAACGTGTGAGACCGCTATAAAAATAGAAAACTGTTTTTGATAAACTAAACTTTAAAGGGATAAACAAAAATGCCTGACATTGACATGCATGAACAAAAAAATAGGGGATATAATTCATTCATCTTCTACCGCTTTATCCGATCTTCCCTCAGGTCACGGGGAGCCTGTGCCCCTCTCATGCGTCCATGTTTTTGAACCAGGAGGAAACATGGCCGAGACGGGAATCGAACCCGGATCCTGGAGGTGTGAGGTGAACGTGCTAACCACTAAACCACCGTGCCCCGGACGGGGATATAATTATGTCTTTATATATTATTAAAAAAATTTATAATTTTATCTTATAATTTTATGATTTTCCCAAAATTCCCTTACCTGTGGGATGAACAGCCAGAACTAGAGAACTAACGGTACAGTTAGAGACACAGAAACCATAGAACATCAACCTGGATCCATTGTACACTCACGTCTCGGACACTGGACGGCGCGGACACGTTAAACCCGGGGAAATCCACGAGCTTTGAGACGTCATAGCATACGTTCTGTCCGGTGCCGTTTGAATCTTCGTCTCCTGATGCTTGGGGGCGAAAAAATTTAATAAAAAAAAAAAAAAAAAAATATATATATATATATATATATATATATATATATACATACAAACACACACACACACACACACACACACACACACACACACACACACACACCATATATATAATAAAATATTTATTTAAGTAAATAAATAATACTCAAATAAATTATATTTTATACAATACTTACTATATATTCTATATATACTTACTTTTACCATCGTAGAGCGTCAGGCCGGAGTTTTCCGTCTCGGCTTCTTTTAACCAGCCGGGCGGGTACCCAAGCTCCCTCATGCGATAAATAAAAGGTGGAAGCATGTTCGAAGCGATGCCGAGGGCATCCAAGAGCTCCTGACTGCAGGACGAACATGGGGGAAAAAATGGGCATTTTATGGAATACAAAAATGGGCACTTTATGGAAGATAGTTTTTAGTGTCTATGTCGTGTTTACGGACCTTACGACCCCCGGCTTGTACTTGGAGAAGCGCTCCTCCACCTCCTCGACATGGTACCGCTGGTTATTGAGAATGTTGCCGTGGTTGGTTTGGGAAAACTCTTTTCGCTTGGCGTTGATTCGTGCCATGTCTTTCGGCTGGACAAATCCAAGGTCCATAAATACACGTCGATTATGTTTATTTTAACAGCTGTGCAAGATGTTTACCTTGGGACAGTCTCGAAGCTGGTGGTCTTCGGCGCCGCAGTTAAAGCAGCAGGGTTTGGGCCTGGAAAAGAGCATGTGATTGGTACTTCAGATAGTCCTTTGCGATTGATGTCGTCAAGACTTATAAATGAGTTTCTATCGCTAAAAGCATCGCAAGCTGAAATCGGCAGCATTCATTTTGCTCAAGCCCTGCCTTGATGCGCACCAAAGAAAAAAAACAAAAACAACAACAAGGCAATGTGTGTCAAGTCATGGCAGACTTGTTCCATGGGTCTTAAGTTGTCGCACTGGGGGAAAAAAATAAATAAAAACAATCCCCACAAAATATTAATTAGCTGTCTGGAACCAACCAGTGATCAAAAACTACAAGGATAATGGGGAATTTTTTTTTAGGATTTTCTAGATGTGTATCAAACGACCAAATATGGACGCGCAACAAATGACGGTTACTCGGTAAAGCATTCCGTAAGGAAATGTCAGATTTTTGTAACTTCCTCTTACTAACCAAGTGAAAGCCGGCAATGTCGTTATTGATGGTCAATGGTAAAACCCAGAACTTATTTATTTTTTTTTTTTAAAAACAGCCATGACACCCCGAACATCATTACACACCTCTTCTCCTTGATCTGGACTTCCTGCCCCTCCAATGCAATGACCTGAGCAAACACCTGCTGATACCTTTGGAAGATGTCATTCAGGAAGGCATAGGCGTTTTAGGCACAAAAAAAGTTTAAATATGTAAACAAGCCAAAACACACACACACGGGTCATTTTAAGGATAAAATGACATGCGTACAAACGTGAGCGCAAGGATACTTGGGAACGTCCCATCCGTCTGTCTGCTGGGGATTGTCGTTGAGAAGCGGCTGCCCGAGTTTGTCCAGGCAGAATGAGGTGAAGTACAAGACGCTGCCCACCACCTGCAACAACACACACATTGTGTGTATATATATATATATATATATCAGTATGAAAACCATTCGAAAGATTGTGCTGTAGCAGGATTTGGACCGAAAACTCACACAAAAAGCATCTTGAACTTGTTTCGAGCTCGAAGCGGGGGTCGTGTCCTGGTTTTCCTCCATAAAAAAACTTGAATTCTAATATATATTAAAAAAATAGAAAGAAAAAAACGGGTATGATGAATACAATGTACAACCAGATCACATGCACAAATAATACTCAGGTGTACACGGAGATAGACGATGTGATCTGCAATATACTCTGTGTCCTTATTTAATCCTTATACAGTCTAAATTTGTAAGTCCCGAGAGTCAGGTAAAGTAAAACCAGACATGATAAAAATACAACCAGGATAATAACAGGGGGAGGGGTTCTTAAATCTTTCTTCTTTTTTTACTGCCATTAGTGCAGTAGATTTATTGATAGGAATATTTGGGGATTAATCGCCAAAATGATATTCCTAACCCTCTGTGCTCCATATTTCCTATGACCCTGTGCTCTTGACCCCTTTTTCCTTCTTGTTCTCATTATATTAGTTCTGGGTGTAAGCAATATGCTGGAGAATTATGGTTATGGTTGACCTCAAATCCACAATAGGTCTAAATACAAAGGAAGTGAAGGATCTGAGGATCGTACCTGTGGTTGTGGGTGGAGAGCAGACGCCTGGCCATTATTCTGCTGGTGTTGCTGGATCAGACTGAAGATGTGGTCTTCAATGTCTTGCCGGCACTGTCTGAATACACACACACACACACACACACACACACACACACACACACACCACACACACACACATTAATCAGAATTATTTCCAGAGATCCAACAACACACAATAACCAACACTTACTTTGAGATGACGTTGTTTCCGAAGAGAATCTGACACAGTGGTCCATCGACTTTTGAATTGACGACACTGAGGCCTCTGCAAGAGAAGTTCAGAGAAGAGCATTCAGTCGTTCAGTAAGTCTGTCACGATAAGGAGATATTAGCATGGAAATAAAACAAGATATTTACTTTGGACGGCTTGAAAATTTCAACTTTCTCTTCAGTTCCTCATGTGAACTATTAGTTAAGGAGAATAATGGGGGGATATATATATATATATATATATATATTATATATATATATATATATATATATATATATATATATATCTGGAAAGCAAGACAACGGAACAATAGATAAAACGAGAGCTTCATCATTTTCAATCTACCAAAAAAAAAACACAAACAAACAAACAAAAAAAAAGATAAATGAGGTTCACTCTTCTGGGCAAGTCATGTACAGTCCCTGACAAAAGTCTTGTCGCTTATCTATTTTGTAGAAACACCTGCTATTAACCTTGCTATTATTGACTTTTAATTAATCAATTGGTGTTAGAAATAGCTCGTATGAACAGCTAAAACCCTCCCAAATGATGTTTAATGCACTGAAATAAATTAGTTTCACTGAAAAAAAAGATTTATCATTTAACTCAAAACAGAAAGGTCAAATTTTGGCAAGACAAAAGTTTTGTCGCCTATACAGAAATTGAACAAATTTACTGCAAATACAAAAATATGTCAGCAAATTAAGTAGTGGTGCTGTGAGATCCAAATTTAATATCTTGTATGACTTCCATGAGCTTGAAGGACTGCATCCATGCGGTTTGGCAAGGATTCATACAACTTATTGATGAAGTCATCAGGAATAGCAAAGAAAGCAGTCTTGCAAGCCTCCCAGAGTTCATCAATATTTTTTGGTTTAGTCTTCCATGCTTCCTCTTTCATCCTACCCCACATATGCTCAATGATGTTCAAGTCTGGTGACTGGGCTGGCCAATCCTGGAGCATCTTGATCTTCTTCGCCCTGAGGAACTTTGATGTGGAGATGGAAGTATGCGATGGAGCACCATCCTGCTGCAGAATTTGGCCTCTTTTATGGTTGGGAATATAAGAGGTAGCTAAGATTTCTTGGTATTTTAGACTATTGATGTTGCCTTCCACCCTGCAGATCTCTCGTACACCCCCATACTGGATGTAACCCCAGACCATGATTTTTCCGCCACCAAACTTCACCGTTTTCTGGGTGAATCTCGGATCCATGCGGGCTCCAGTAGGTCTCCTGCAATATTTGCGGCGACTGTGGTGTAATTCAACAGAAGATTCATCTGAAAAATCCACCTTCTGCCACTTTTCCAGCGTCCATCCTTTTAGCAGGCTGTGGGCCTTGGCAAATGCCACACGGTTTTTCAATCGTCTTTTGTTTAGTGCTGGCTTCTGGGCACTGATTCGACCATGGAGGCCATTTCGAGATAGAATCCGACAAACTGTTCTGGTTGACACGGGGACTTCAGGTGACCAGGTCTCGTGGAACTCTGCTGCAGTGGAAAATGAACTGGCCTTGGATTTTCGAGCCAACAAACGGTCCTCTCGAGCAGTTGTCTTGCGGGGTCTGCCTGACCTGGGCTTGTCAAAAACGTCTCCAGTCTCTTCAAATCTTTTTTTTATCCTCTGTACTTGACGCTGAGACACATTGAAGGTGTCTGCCACATCAGCAGTGGATCTGGTCTTCAGCCTCTTGATAATCAACACTTTAGTCTCAGGGTGAATCTTAGGCATGTTTGCAGAGGTCTAGTTGCAGTTGAGGTGAAGGTCTAGTGTACTGGGGTTCTTTTTATACACACCTGAGACCTAATTGATCCATTATTAGTCACAGGTGAAGCTCATATGACAAGGCGACAACACTTATGTCTTTGCAAAAATGGACTCAATGGGCTTTACCAAGCTGTGAATATTAGAATACTTTTTGACAGTTTTCGTTTTGCACTGAAACATTATTACAAAAGCTGTTGGGATTAAAATGAGCCATTTCTTGTAAAAAAAATCTTGATTAGAAATATATTTCAGCGGCACTTCAGGTCAATTTGTACACAAGCGACAAGACTTTTGTCAGGGACGAGGGAAAAGAGGGAAGAGGGAAAACGGCTCTCTCTTTTTGTATGCAGGGTCATGTGACTTTCACACAAAATTTTGCTTTGAATCTAGTGATTTTTAAAAAGATGCCTCTGTAAAAAGCAAATTAAAATGTTAGACATGCTTTTTAAAAAAAAAAAAAAAAAAAAACATTTTAAGGCATTCGCCCATTTTCTCGCAATAAGAATTATTTATAAATACGGTGCAATAGAGAACTAAAGGTCGTCACTAATGTTTACACATGCTGACGGATACAATAATTACCAGAACCTGTTTCAGTCAAATTCATATTAAACATATTTGGCTGTTAAATGTGATCACATTATGTTAAAGTGATCATTATTTAAAGATGACTGGTGGATCATCATGACGATAAGATTTATTTTTTTACACGTCCGCAGCAAAGACATTTCCCTTTTGACTTAAAGTAAGTGATTTGAGGAGGTTTTACTAAAGTTAGGTACTGATGTAGGTCAGATGGGGAGAAATGGTAAATATAATAAGAGTATCAATTTTAGCAATTTTGGGTATATATATATATATATACTATATACATATATACACACACACATATACACACACACACACACACACACACACTATATATCTATACTGAAGAAATTATTTTTCTCATAACTCTCGTAAGATAAATAAACCTTTTCAGATAAACGGCTCAATCCGGATAGAGTGAATGCGGTTGTGGTTGTATGAGACATAAACATATACCATTTCAACACCCTATTGGTTTGTATGCAATCCATCGCACCTGCACACGACACAAATCACGTCACACTCCAGCAAGGACATAACCAGTGTAAATACACTGTGTTAAACATTATTATGCAAATTGTTTCATTTTTCATCTGCCAGTTTAAACACACGGATGGGAATGTGTGTCACGGCTCTTCCAATCAATTTCAGACACCTGTGCCGGTTAGCTTGCAGGTGAGTGCAATTAAATGGAAAATTAATTAAGAATGCATTATTCCACGTTATTAAGCAGACCACCATTTTCCAGCAATATGGGGGGGAAGAAGAAGTAGAAGGGTGTCTCTGATGCTGAAAAGCGAGAAATAGTTCAGTGCCTAGGAGAAGGTACGAGATCTTTAGATATTGAAAACAACTTCACCGTGGTCATCGTACTATAAAGAGATTTGTAGCCGATTCAGAAAACACATGGGTTCGAGCAGATCAAAAAGGCACAACGAGGAAGATTTCTGCCAGAAAAATGCGTAGAGTCAAGATAGCAGCTTCTAGAAAGCGGAAAATGGGTATTCAAAGCTGCTGGTGTGCCTGGAGTGCCAAGAACATCAAGGTGTAGGATTCTCAATAGGGTTGCAGGGTTGGGCCAGATGGATGGAATCGTGGATGGTTGATGAATGGCCACCATGTCCCGACAAGGGTGCCACGTCAAGTTTTGAGAGGTCCCTGAAGGTGTAAAAATGACCCATGTGAATATGTGGTGTTTCTGACTTCCGTGGTCCAAAAAAAAAAAAGAACAGTGCCTTTCGTAGCAAGATCATCTTTATGCATGACAATGCACCATCCCATACCTGTACATCATTGACTGCTATGGGCATAAAACAATAAAACCTCATCCATCCTCCCTCCTTACATTTACAGAATTTGGCAGACGCCCTTATCAGGAGCGACTTACAACTGAGCAATTGAGGGTTAAGGGCCTTGCTCAAGGGCCCACTAGTGGCAGCTTGAAGGTGGTGGGATTTGAACCCGTTATGATCTGGTCCAGAGTCCAACACCTTAACCACTGGGCTACCACCTCCCTTAAATATCAATTAATTCGGTTTGTTTACATGATAAACACTTGAATGCACGTGATAATCCGAATTATAAGAAATTCGCGCGTTTTAATGAGTTTTGAAAGAAAAAACGAAACATAAGCGGCAAAAACGAAACCGGCCTAACCGGTGAAAACGAAACATATCCATTACAGGGCTTTAGTGTGTATGATTAAAGTAAACACCGCGTGTAAACGGTGAAAGCGAATAAAGAACCAGAAAACTAAAGCACGGCGGATTTCCACTTTCCTCCCGCCGTGTGAATAGCGCACTCCAACCGACCTATAAACACACACGTGCTTCAGTTTGTACTTAACCCGTTTCACAACATTATTTACCCCCCTTTAATTCGAAATAATAAACACGAGTCATAAACATATGGACAATCTCGTATAAAAGAAGCCTGAACTGCGCATGCGCACTACTCTAAGCCTCAGCGTCAACCCCCTCTTCAGCGTGAAGGATATTCTCTTCTTTCAGCCGTGTGATGGTCTCCTCACACTCCTCTACCCTCTCCCGGAGCTCCCCGTCGTCGTCTTCTTCATCCTCGGGGAACCTAGTGTGTGTCGCCCGCGGGGTTTCTTCCCCAAACTGCTCGAACAGCTCACTGTCGCCGAAATCCACCTCCATGTTTGTCGGCTTCCTGTTTGGCTTCGATGGGGTGAAAGGGTAATACGAAGGCGTTCGAGGGCTCTGATTGGCTCACAGAGAAAGCTCTATACATATATAGTTAAAATGAATAACAATACAAAAAAAAACCATACTTCCAACGAAACATACGAACCAATTTCGATTTCCGGTTAAAAACACCTTAACATGACGAGGAAATGACAGCGTTTGTTTACGTATACATATATACATACATACATATGAGGTCATATGTATACAAATAATCCGGATGACCTCATTTGCTCCTTAATTGAATCGTTTTCTTCTCTGTTTTTTCTTTAAATGAAAAACGTCTCTCGATTGGTTGCTGGAGAATAATAACGATCGATTATTGGCTTCTAGAGAACAATACTGAGCTCTGATTGGTTGCTGGAGAACAGAAATGATTGTTGATTGGTTGCTTAGTAATATATTGATCAGTGATTAGTGATCAGTAATTAGAGAACATTGGCTTGGAGAATAATAATGATTGCTGTTTGCTTCCTGGAGAAAAACACTGATGTCCGATTGATTTCTGCAGAACAATGCTGAGCTCTGATTGGTTGCTGAGGAATACATTGATCTGCGATTATTTGCATGTGAACAATGCTGATTTCTGATTGGTCACTTGCCGCTAAGGCACCCTGTTATGTTTTCAAGTATGTTTACCTGCAAGTTTTTATGATCTATAGGTGACATGTTTTGAGAAAATGTACTGATATTTAGACTCAAGTAGGCTTTATTGTCATTCCAACAATATACAGTGCAGTACACCATGAATGTTTCCCCAGGACCAAGGTACTTTTTATCAGACAACATAAATAAATTAAAAAAAAAAAACAACCTACAAAAAAGCACAAAGTGTAATACGAACAATATGTGTTGAGAAAATGAGTTGCAAGTTTTCAATATGCCTCATACAGCTGTACAAAATATATACACATTACACACAATATACATAGTATATCTTTTACATCTTTTGAAAATAATCTAGGACTAGATTTTGTTATACAATAAAAGAGCGCCTCCTAGAGGCGAATCACTGATACCACACAAAATAGGATCATTTAGATTCTAAATTTTAGAACGATGTTGGCTTGGAAATGTGCAATTGAGGGCATTGAACATGTTTACAATTGTTCATATTGTCATTTTGATTATCTTTTTTCATAGTTTGTTTAATTTGGAATCAGAAACCTAATGATTCATTCGTTTCTTTCCTTTTGTTTAAAATTAAAACCAGCAGAAAATAAAAAACGTCATATGAATAATACATTTCTCTCGAATCTAATAAAAAAGGGATTCAATGCTTTAAGTATTACTTTTCTGTTCTAGTTTGTAAAATAATTAAGAAATACCTGATTTGTTTAATTTTAACTTACTTGATTGTTGTTTAATTAGTTTTCGGCTTCATTTTGTAAAAAAAAATAAATATCAGCAGTAACAAATAAAAATCTTTATATAAAAAAATATACATAAAATATATAAAATGTATACAATGTGCTTTTCGCCAGTTAACAGAAAGGGGCCGCTGCTCAAACAAACCAGATGCAATGCGTCACAATTAAAGGTAAAGAAGAGGACGCTAGATGGCGAGGTGCGCATGCGCAAGAGTCATGTTGCCGGATGTATTGAAAGTATCAGCTGACTTATTATTGTATATAGACACGTTTAAACTTTTTCTTTAAAACTTATTTAGTGGTTATTTTAAGTGTTTTTTTATTTAATATATGGGTTGTTCGTATTATGTTATTCGATCTTGGTTATTATGGGATGTTGAGGGTCAGAAGACCAGGATCAAGTGATGATCTCAGCCACAAGGTCTGAATATTATTCTGTATCATTGGTAACGTGTTTATTTTGCATTTTGAGGCTTTTCTGGATCATGAAATGACCCAAGAGATTCCCCAGTTCAGGATCTAACAACAATCCTGACCCTAAAGTTAAGACATAGGAAATAAACCATTAATGGTGTTTTTATTTCCTTCTTTCTGTACATTATTAACTCCTACGTTAATTTCATTATCCATAATAGGATTGTTGAAATAGGTGTATGAGCCTAATAACAAACAATAGTGTAGTAATGCAAGGGAGATAAAACTCCACCATGCGTTAATAACCTTTGTGTAATCAGGTAAGGAGGGGGGGGGATAACTATTCAAATAAACAAAAATAGCAAAATAATTAATTAAATAAAATGTCCACTGAAACGATCTCAGTCATTAACTTGCCATACTGGGAAAGTGGCAGAAGGAAAATCCGATTCTTGTATCTAGTCGGGGATCATTCCTTTCAAGTCACCAAACCGAGTACAAACGAGGTAAGGCAGGCACACACACACACACACACACACACACACACACACAACATGGTGCTCTGTAAATGTTAACAATGAAACTCTTAATGTCTGCATGTTGCACAGGAGCCAGCCATCCCTCTGTTTCTCGGGGCGGATCTCTATTTGAACACGCAGGTCCGCACTGAGAACCATCCCAGATACCATGCCAAGTTTGCAAAACAAGGACTTGCGACCAAACTGGCTTTCTGTCCAGGTATTAAAAGCTCTAAACTCATCTCAAGAGCCGGGAAACGTCTAAATATTGTCAAATAGGATGTTCTTGATTAATCGGTTTTCACCCTGCCGATAGTTTATCCAGGATGCGTTATATAGTACAATAGCGGCCTCTACAGGCAAATCGCTGTCACTACGTCCTCTTTATTTGAAATGTCTTTGTTTTTTTATTTATTTGATGTGTTATTTTTTGTTTCAGTTTGAATGTTTATGTATCTGATGTTTGTCTTTGCAGACTTCAGGTTCCAAGGAGTACGAGTTCCTTGTTCCCATAACAGTTTGTGGTTCTACTGTGTTACATGGGGTTTTCCGAGTGGCCTTCGAGCTTTACAGCAAACAAGAGCAGCTGTCAGTTTTGGAGTCATTTCAGGTAATGTCTTGTGTAGAGTTTATATATATATATATATATATATATATCGATATATATATATATATATATATATATATATATATATATATATATTATATATATATATATATATATATATATATATATATATATAGATATATATATATATATTAGTTGGCACGTTCGCCTCACACCTCCAGGGTTCGGGTTCGAGATTCCCGTTTTGGCCATGTGTGTGGAGTTTGCATGTTCTCCCTGTGCCTCCCCGTTTCCTCACGGTCCAAAAACATGCACGGTAGGTTGATTGGCACCTTGGAAAATTGTCCCTAGTGTATGAATGTGTGTGTGTGTGTCCTGCGATGGGTTGGCATTCCATCCAGGGTGTATACTACCTTAATGCCCATAGACGCCTGAGATAGACACATGCTCCCTGTGACCCGAGGAGAAGATCAGATATAGTGATAGAAGATGAAGATTTATGAATGAATTTATAGATAAGTAGATGAATATATGAATAAATAGATGAATTATTTATTATGATTTCATGATTCAGTACCTTTCTTTATTTTTGTTAAGGTTCAGTATTATTTGATATCAATTAAAAAAAACTAATTGGTTATCAGCAAGTATGATCAAACCTAGCTATCTGTCGATGGAGACGGACGAGAGAAAGCAAAATGCTGTCGAATAGAATGTGTTCATTTGCGATTCCTCCCCATCATAAATGACATGAGATTATTTGCAGCAAAAGTGAACGACTCGCATTAGGATAAAGTTAGAAAAGGTAACATTAACTTTGAGTACATTTTAAATGAGTTTCCTTTCGGAGAATATATTTATTACTCTTTCCACCTCTCCACCTTTGCTATATATTAGCAAAAATCCTCATTCAACCTTCTCTTTCCCAGGATCTGTGGAAATCTCGGATCGACGATGATCAACTAAACTCTGCATATAACATAAGAATCCAGTTAGACACAAAATCCCTGGAATCCACCGGAGTAGATCCGGAGCTCCCAATGGAAGTTCATGATATACCTGGTGATGTTTCTGCACCTAATAATAATCCAGTGGAAGAAGTGAGTTTTATATGGTGAAGGAGAGAATTCGTCTTCCTGCAGACCATGATTACTGCTCCACATCCGAACCGGCGTCTAAATCCTTCAGAACAATAACGGAGAGACTTTCCAGCATCAGGGAAAATCTGAATCGCATGTCAAGCATGGACAAAAGCCAAGAGGAGGCCATTTTGAAACTTCTGGATTACATAAAACACTGGACGGATGGACAGCCGGATGAGGAGAAACTAGCGGAAGCAGTGCTGGCCTTGCTTCAAACTCATTTCCAGGACTGCTCGATCTATTCCTGTCCGTTACTCCAGGCTGTCTCTGGCTGGCTCGGTCACCGCTTTCACGAAGCCAACAGCAGCGTGAGCCACCAGGTGGAAGGATTCAAGATGAGGAACATTGAACACATAAAAGACCTGCCTCCGGCTGAAGATCTAGCGACCGAGCTCTTCCCGGAAGCCATGAGGAGCCTGCTGATACACTGGATGGGCCTCGGCGAAGAAGCGGCCACGTGGAAGCGGCTGAGCGAGTATCCCATCGTTCTTCTCATCCTGGAGTTCGCCAACCACAACCTCATCACCGGAGTCGCACACGTCTTATATTCCAGTCTCATAAGCAGGTAGAGACGGAGGCAAGGTGGGATTTGGTATTCCCAATCATTTGGTGTGAACGGCGTTTTTAAGTTCTCTATAATGAATGAATACTCGTGAGATCACACCCAAGACTTGCATACATACACTTGAGGGACCTGTGGAGGCCACGGTGACTTTGGAAAGACAAGGTGGCAGGACCAGGTAAAACTGGGGGTATGAGACGCTACATCTTGGCGTTACCCCATAGCAATACAGCACCGTCAGCGTTGGATCTTCATGTGGAGATCAAGTCACTCGAAACACCTCCACCACATATCATATTCGCCCAGTTTGACGCCACTTTTCACTTCAAGTTCATATCCGTTTGTCAGGAGAGGGAAAGGTCTCGGTATGGTTGTGAACGCGGGCGTGGCATTTACATTCAGAAGGAACCCGGTAGGCAGACTGACTGGCATCGAAGAAGGTCAAAACGGAAAGCAATCTTAAACAGCATCAGGCCTTCACAAGGATCCAACCCGTAATCCTGAAAGATCTAAAGTTCCGTGAATCTGCTTGCTTCTCCCAGACACATTAGATTGAGATCTCTGGGAAATCCAACAATGGTGGATTCAGATTGTGATTAATTTCACAAGCCTGCTACAATGGACTCCAATGCAGGGTTTTGCATCTATGCACACCTCAACACTGCTGGAGCTGTAATGAACGGTCGCTGACATCAGTGGTCTGGTTCTCAAGATTCCTTCCTTAGGGAGTTGTTCTTCGCGACATTCTCCACTGATTAACTTACATTTATAATGAATGAAACTTAAAGGCATTAAACTTATACACACTGTAATCTTGGTAAAGCCGCTTTTAGACAACACGCATTGTTAAAAAGGAGGCGGGGACTCAGAGGTAAAGGCGTTGGCTTCTGAACCGGAAGATCACAGGTTCAAATCTCACCACCTACCTGCCACTAATGGGCCCTTGAGAAGTTGTAAGTCGCTCTGGATAAGGGTGTCTGACAGTTGCCGTGAATGTAAAAACGCTCTACAAATAAAATGAATGGAACTTGGATGCACATGGCTCCATGTCCTTACTTTGGTCTACATGAGAACTAACCACTGCATACCGGGACATCCTATCGTTTTGGACATTCCTTGACGCTCTATGACAATCTGGTCTTGGTATTGTATTTGTGAACACCTGAGCATAAGATTATGTATTTCCAACTGCACATTTCCTGTCTTTGACATTGTAGTATGAAGGTGAAGTGAGAGGTCAGAGCTCTATGGTAGGAGATCTTCCACTCCAATGGTTTTCGTGTACAGAGGATTTGTCATGCCGGAACAGGTTCGGCTCTTAGTTCAACCGATTGGGGGAAAATTGCATGCTAAATCCGCCCTAGTGTCCCAATACTTTTGAGTACAGAAAGAATTCCCTGCTGCCAGTGGTTATGACTCTTCCTCAAATCAGATCAACAAACCAAAAACAAAATACATTGGAGTCATAATTTGATACATTTTTACATCACTAGAGGTAACACTCAAGCAATTCACTTTTACACGTTTAATTAATTAATTGCTGGATCTAATCGCCAAAAATCCATACTGATAGTCTGTCTGTGCCATAGTGGCCCCTAGAGGTGAATCCCTGACACCACACGTTGCTTGTTTTAGCGCTAGATATGTTTAGCATTTAAAATCATTTAATTATTATATTGATTTCATTTTTTATGATTTATTGTTTTTATTTTTCTAATAAAAGTCAGTACTATTGTTGCATGGAGTATATCATCCATTTTAAAACTTGAATCTGTGATTGTCAAGTACAATTTAAGCAATCTGTCAGTAATAATCACAAACATCCGTCAAAAATGTTTTTTTTTTTAAATGACATTTCAGAAATGTCAACAAATTTAAAAGGAATTTATTTTTAATAATCACAGTAATGTTTTCGGACTAACCAAAAAAAAAAAAAATGTAATAGCGATAGGCAGTTATAACAGCTTGACACACTCGTGGCCACTTTGCCCATTTTTCCTGATGAAGAGTCATTTTTTTTGTTTAACACAACCTAATCAATATGCTCTGCCTGTTCTGTCCATAGGGGAAACGGAGGTGTGTGTGTGTGTGTGTGTATATATATATATATATATGTAAAAAACAACAACATTCAAACCCCCATAAATCTACGCAGCATCCTACTGTACCTTCGTGTTATTTTTAAATTGATGTGCAATCAAAAAAAAATAATGAACCAAATCAGTTTGTATTTACATCTGGATTCTTTCGAGACAAAAAAAAAAACAGGTGTTTGAATAAATTACAGATGCAACCCGACATCCATGCGATCTACAGCGTCGGCTTTCTATACACGCGTTTTTACAAAAAGCCGAGCCGATGATGTGAAGGGGAGGGGGGTTCAGACAGGGTCCATCCCTCGCGAAGAGAACGACGTGGAGAAGCCGAGGCCCATCCCCCTCTGAGTGTGTGTCTGTGAGCGAGCCATTTCGTACTGCACGTCCAGGTTGCGGAACATTTCCTCCTGCTGCTGCAGCGTCTTCATGCCTTCCTCGTTCAGGTCTCTGGATGAGGACTCTTCGTCGGCCTGTAGGTGGAGAGACAGTCAGCCCGTCAGCTCCTAAGTTACCCACCAACATGCGATTTATTATACGAGGTGCTATCAAATAGATGTCAACGGATGGTAGCACACGGCTGAACGCATAGAGGCGACAGAATGGAGAAGAATGGAGTTTAGTCTCGTAAATAGCAGGATTAAATTCTCATTAGCAGAACTTTTGGAGTCCTCGTTAAATTTCCTTCAGAACTTATTTTATTTGTAATTATCTATTTTAACTCGCACACTCCACAAACAACTCACCAATACATACAGATGTATGTATGTGTGTATATATATATATATATATATATATATATATATATATATATATACTAAATTCCTTAAGGTTTTCAGAGGCTCATTGGAAATCTGACATTATAAAAATTTAACTTTTGATACTGACTCGTTCCTTATTATTTTAGTGCAAGAACACAGCTGAAAATGGGGAATATCCATATTAATTTTCATATTATATTAATATATATCCATATTATTAATTATAAAGTCCTTATATTCTTCTGTTCGCCTCACACCTCCAGGGTCCGGCTTCGATTCACGTCTCGGCCATGTGTGTGTGGAGTTTTGCATGTTCTCCCCGTGCCTCAGGGTTTTTTTTTTCTCCGGGTTCTCCGGTTTCCTCCCCGGTCCAAAAACATGCACGGTAGGTTGATTGGCACCTTGGAAAAATTGTTCCTAGTGTATGAATGTGTGTGTGTGTGTGTGCCCTGTGATTGGTTGCCATTCCATCCAGGGTGTATCCTGCCTTAATGCCCATAGACGCCTGAGATAGACACAGGCTCCCCATGACCCGAGGGAAGATCGGATAAAGCGGCAGAAGATGAATGAATGAATATTCTTCTGTAGAGATTTAGTGTACAAGAGTATTGTACACTAAAATACTGATCTACATTTGATACATTTCTACATTTAAAAAACGCATAAATGTAGAACGAGTGCACGACTTACTTTGATGCCCATCAGTTTGCGGAACTTCACGTTTTGGTCTTTGTTGCCGAAATTGAGCTTCTCCCAAAGTTCAGCAGTCTGAGACTTATCCTTCAACAGAACCAAAAAAAAAAAAAAAAAAAAAAGACAGTAATGATTAAATATTATAATGCCATTATATATATATATATATATATATATATATATATATATATATATATATATATATATATATATATATATATATATATACATATAATTCCATAGAAAACCCCATTGAAATGAATAAAAACTGGTTGAACCTACTCTCACCCCTTCCTTCTTCCCCTGCCACAGCAGCTTCCTCTTCTTCTCCTGCTCAGCGAACTTCATGGGGTTGACGGCCGAAGGGTTGTAGTAGCTCGGTACAGCGATGCCCGTCTCCGCCAGCGTTTTAGCCTGTAGCGCGGCCATCTGAGCCGCCATAGCGATCTGTGGTGTGACCTGCGTGCCAGAAGCGAGCAGAGCAGCCACGTTCAGGGCCGGACCGGAGGCTACGGAGGTGGTGGCGGCGGCGGCAGCTGGGGCATTCTCACACAGCACCGGTGCTGCCACTGTCGCTGCTGTCGAAGGGGCGGTGAGGGGTTAATAAAGACCTTACCGATAGAATTAGGTGAAACACCTGTAATGATCTCTTACCTGCCACAATCTCTTGCTGCTGCTGTTGGTGTTTTTCCAGCAGCTCTTTCTCTTTCTGTTCTTGGAGCTTTTTGGCTCGTTCCAACCTAGAAAGAAGAATATAAAAAGAATATAAACGATTTTTTTTTAAGAATATAAAAATTTTTTTTGTGTGTTTAAAAATAATAGTATACGTAGGCTCCAATTAAATAGAGTGACGCACAGAATTTCACAAATCTATAAAACCACAAACATTATATTGAAAACTATGCTTTTAACACTGTGGTACCTCCTGGCCAGAGCTTCCTGTGCATCCATAGCTGTGTTTCTTCCCCGGAAGGCCAAAGGACTGGCAGAACGACTGTGACTCTTCTTTTTCACCTTCTCAACCTTTTTCTTCTTCTCTCTGTTCCAAACAAACATAATTATATATTACACACACAAACACACACACTGTAAATTTGTTTAGTGTCACTGTGGCTAATCGATCCTCACCGGAAACACATCGCCACCACTTCCTGTCATTTGCAACATTTTCAGGACTAACGGTAAAGATTATTTCCATTTAATTTACAGCTACATGAATTTCTCTTAAAAAGGAGAAAATCCTGCCAATTCCACATATTGACACATTCACAATCACTTTACTCAGTGTTATAAAAAAATTAATTACAAAAATAAAAAATGTGCGCTGAACTAACTTGATGTATTTTCTTTATTTCAATATCTAAATTTGTTAGTTAAACGAAGCAAGCATTTGATTTAACCATTAAAAACTGTTGTTCACAAAAATAAATAAATTTCAATCCTGCTATATGTATGTGTGTGTGTGTGTATTATATATATATATATATATATATATATATATATATATATATATATATATATAGATAGATATATATATATATATATATATATATATAGATAGATAGATATAGATAGAGAGAGAGAGAGAATACAGAGAGAGAGATAATATAGAAAGAGATAAAATAAATAAATAAATAAATAAACGTGTTTTGAGAAAGGGCTTGTGATAAAAAAAAATATAATAAATGACCCCAATAATATACAATGATATTGTGGTTCTGAAGTTACCCTTAAATAAAGCAATAATAATTTGGGGAAATAGTCCTCCCCTCTCCTAACGTACCTGCTTTTGCTGCGGCTTTTGCTCCTTTGCTTGTGTTTGGAACGCGATCTGGATCGTGATTTGGGCCGTCTCTTCCTCTCACGACTCCTTGAAAGGGACCTTCGCCTCTCCCGACTTCGACTGCGGTGTCTCCTGCGACAGTGCGAACAACGCAAACCACAGCATTACCTTTAATGTGCACCTATGGCGTCCTTTTAACCTTAACGGTAAACACAATTTCAGTGCACCAATAAAGAAGCATTGCTTCGAAAGGGTTCTGATATTCCCTGAAAACAAGCGTTGGAGAGTGATGTCACATAATTTATCATAAATGGTAATGTGAATCTCCCTATTGATGAAGCCTGGAATTACAAATTCCAAAGAAAGGCTTTCCTAGATGTTGAAATTTAAATAAATTGCCCGAGAGTGTGGTTTATTTGCTTAGAAAGCCGCTACAATTATTTGTGTATACACAAAGTTCTGAGATCAAATGTTACATCTCAACTGCATTATCTGATCAATAAAAAGCGCACCTTTCCCGTGAGCGGGATCGGGATGGACTTCTTCCCCTAGAACATCTCCTCTCCTTTCTGCGATGCCGCTCCTCCCCGCTGTCTTCGGAAAAGTCTCTCGCGCTCTTTATCCGAACTGTGCGCCAGGTCCTCGGACCGGCTGTGTGACCTGGCCGTCTTGTCCGGGTCCCTCCGCCGTGCCTGTTTTAAGAAGGAAGTGGTCTCTTTCAGGAAAATAGTGTGACAAAGAGAGTTAGTATGCCAGTTTTAAAAACAAGCATCTTTAAGATGATTAATACGCACAGAACCCCCTCCCCCCACACTCCCTCAATCGATCTCTCAACACGCTCAGTATCCACATACACATTCTTAGAAACTTCCTCGGGGCACAATAATAATAATAATAATAAATCTTAATAATACAATGAAATCATGAGTAATTAAGCTAGCTCTGAGCTAAACTCTAAACAGAAGGTCGTATTCAGAGTTCAAAACATCAAAAATAATCATTGTGATTTTTTGGAATGAATTGTCGTCCAACACATCAGTAATCGCTGCTTCAAATCAAGAGTCTGCTTTACAACCAGGGGCTGCAAAAGTGTGAGCTGTAAAGAAAGTGCACCCTCCTATTTAATGTTGCACTTAAGCAAGAGGCAAAAATGCTAGTATAATGACATTTGGCAAAGACTTGTATAGCGCGACTATGCCGTTATATTGATGAGGCGCAGGAAAGAATACGAAGGTCAGCCAGGGCGAGTAAGGAAAATGAAGAGTTGAAATTTCCGAAAAGGTCAAAGAAAGGGAATTATGTGCCCATGGTTTAAAGGAGGAATCTCTGATCCCTGTGCACAGCAAATGTGTGAATCTTACCATTCCTAATATGAATAGATAGACAGATAGACAGACAGACAGACATAGAGCGCTTCAGAGGAATGGTTTTTGGAGTATAAAATATTTAAAGAACAAGGAGTTACACTTTTAATACTTCCCTCACATGGCTCATGAATATGTTCTTATAGGTTTGAGGTGTAAAACAGTTTCAATTCTCATCCAATGAGAGAGAAACTCTGAATACGGCCCCGTCTCAGGCTCGCTATTGCTCCACCCCTTTTAGGATCTATCCGTTTCTGGGTCGCGCTTCATTCATGCCGTTCCCAGCATTCATGCATACACTTAAAGATCGAAGTGCAAAGTAAAATGATCAGGTTGCTATACAGACAAAAAAATAATTATTAGGCAAGTGGAAGATTGAGGCTGATAGTTACCTGTCCAGGTGTAGGCATATAATTTTGCTATCTGTCAGCAGCGTCTTCAGTTCAGAGTGTCTCTTCGTGCATTAGCACGCTGAGTGTAATTCGTTATAGAGATGTTATCATGTGATCTATATACTTTTTTTTTTTAACCAAAAAAAAGTAAATACCCACACAAATCTGTACTCTTAATTTGCACATTATTGACACGAGAGAGACAGAAAGTAATTATCTCTCAAAAACTACGGCTACTTTTGCATTTCATCATGTCCTGTAATTTATAAAAAAAAAAAAAAAAAAAAAAGGAGCTTCATACTTCATACTTACCCTGTTCTAATACTTATGATAAACTACATAATGACGTGACCACATCAACTTAACCCTACGTGAGTGAAATGGTCTTTAGGTTAATTACCTCTTTGCTTCTGCTCCGGGATCTTCTGTGCTTCTTGTCGCCTGAATTTCAGAGGAAACGGGTGAACATTAGAAAAGCAGACCAATCGGAAGCTACGAAAAAAATCCATTGCGTTAATTATAGGAATCGTGCTGTACGTTAATTTAAATAAAATGAAATACTCCACGAAGAAACCGGATATCTTTACATTTCGCATTGGCATGTGTAAAATTACAGACTCAAGGTGATAACCTATTAATTAACTTGTTTTTTCTTTTATTAGAAAATAAAAGCACACTCAGTTAGTCTTCACCAGCATTCCATCGACACCGGATGCCACAGAAACGTACCCGATTTGCGTTTTTTGTCCCTCGACCGCGATCTGGACCGCGAGTGATGTTTGCCGCTCCTGGGTGATTTCGACGTTTCCATGTTGCCTCTTAAAAAAAATAAACAGGCTTGAAACTGAGATGGTGCGCAGAACCGTCTTCAGAACCGCGGCATTTGCCTGACGAACAGAAACATGGGTGAGGTTTAAACGCTGCTCTACAGACTTAAAAAAACGCAGTACATTGCTTGAACCGGCGTGTTTTGCCTGTAAATATTTCGTTACATGACTAGTGTTGCCCCCTTTTCTCACCATTACCCTACTGCACATTTTCCACCCGACACTGGCGTCACCGGATCTAAAAAGCAATGCACTACAATTTATTTGAATCAAAATAAGACCGCATTGAAAAAAAAGCCTGTACTTCTGACCATTCACATTTCTGAGCACTGCGATATAGAATTTGTTTGCTAAACAAAAAGTCAATGCGGCAGGAAACGCACTGCTGGGCTTATCTCGCTCGGTTGGAAGGACAGAATTTCCCACTTAATGAGCATTTTTGTATGACAGAGGGAGAAAAAAAAAATCCCACTCACATTCACCCTCTTATCAGCTAGATTAATCTATTAGTAATTAATGATGTGGGGATTCCTGTGGTCATGACATGCACCTTTATTATAATCAAAAAAGGTTGGAAAAAAAAGAGCTTGAAGGCCCAGGGATCCACGATATTACAGAGGAACGCAAGAGATTTTAGGGTGATTTTGGACTGCCGTCAATATCAATGGCTCACCACCGCATGGCTTAACAATAGTAACGAATGAACATTTGCATTCAGATGGCATTTCATCCCATTTGGAGGTTTTTCCTCGCCACATTCTTCAGGGATTCATGTCATCAGGGATTAGATTACAATTATAAGGAACAAATTAGACATCCTTTTATCGCTATGTTAAAAGTGGTTCACACTGGAGGCAAAAATAAAGACTGCGACAGGATGAGTGACGGTGGAGACTCTACCACGGTGGACAAGATGCTGAGCATGTCTGTGAGATTAACTTGAAATATAAAGCGCTGGAACTTTCTTGGTTTGCCTAGTATTGGGGGTAGTGTGGTAAAACCCAAAGTAAGATCAATAGATTCGTTTGTGTCAGCGAAAGAAGGTGGTTAGAGATAAAGGCAGCGATGTGGCTGCTAAGAAGTTCCGACTGATCGGAAGATTGTGATGTCAAATCCCAGTGGCAAGCAAACCGCAACTGCTGGACTCTTGAGCGAGACCGTTAACCCTTAATCACGCAGAGAAACAATGACTTAAACATTAGAATACCCTCAAGCCACTAAAAGTCCATCACATCAACTGAGTAATTTGTTTTAATTTACAGGGTAGCTATGTATATTTAAACTGTAGAAAGCATGGGGACATAGGGACGGTAAAACTCACCAATTTTACAGAATTATATAAAACAGTATGCATTGGATACAAGATGGCATTTCTATCATTTTTAACATATTTGCATCACTTCCTGGACATTGTGGGATAGAAATTTCTCAATTATGATCGGTGGAAAAAAGCGTCCTCTGTAAACGCCGATGTGGGATACACTGCACTCTAGTGGCAGGATGGTGTCACTTCGCTGGTAACAGTCGCATGCATTGTGGGAGATGTAGTTTATTGTCAATGCACGCTTTAAAGCCTTATTTTAAGGACTTTTAACCTCTTGCGGGCCACAAATAATGGCGAATTTAAAATGTCGATAAGATTCCTTCATGCTGAACAGATTTTCAAGAGTGTTCGACCAGAACAACGTGAATATGAAATATGTGCTATTAAAACAAACCATGCTGTATTGAAACCGGATCGCACTGCATCACAATAGGGGCGTGATTGTACAGTATCAGTATCTGCTTCATGTAAATCTTTAATGCATCACATTGACCGAGATACAAAGCACAAGCTCTCTAAATACGGCTCAGAAGGTGGTGGGTTCAAGCCCCCAAGTTTCAAAGAATTTCAGTGTCCCTGTAAAGTCCGTGTGAAATATAAAAGAGCATTAATCTGGCGCAGACAGTGGTTTGTAGAACGGGGCTTTTTCTGTGACGTCATCATGACGCGGTCCTGTCTGTTTTCCCTCTCATTCATTAATTAATGACGCAAGTGTGATGACTTAGTTTTGTTGTTGGGATTTTTTTACCATATTTTTTTTTTGGGGGGGGGGGGGCGGGGGGGGGGGGGGGGGTTAGGGGGGGGGGGGGGGGGGGGGGGGGGGGGGGGTTGGGGGGGCGGGGGGGGGGGGGGTAGGGGGGGGGGGGGGGGTGTAAGGGTTGCGAGCCGCTTCCGGCTATGACGTCACACCCCAGCTAGCAAAAGTCAGGCTAGTCACACAACAATGTATTTTTCCACGCCACAAAGAGTAACGGAAAAAAAAAAAAAAAAAAAACGGACTCGGGATGTTATTCTTATCAAACGTGTTTGTTATTTATACGGATAATATTTATTTACAAATATATATATGTGATAATTTTACATTTCTGACGGAGCGCGCACGGCCTACCTGCCCACAATAAACCAAGGAGCCGGATATATGAAGTTCGGCTCCACCACGGATAATAAATAAACCATAAATATGACCAAATTTCACTCAAAAACCACACAATAAACGTTGATATGCACTTACCGCGTCTCAGAAATGAAAATAAACGATGTTTTTGTTGGTTTCTGTTCAGTTCTGCGGTGCGGACTCACTGCGCGAACAACAGGGGGCTGTAACCAACACAATTCACCCCGAGCCGGAAGTTCAACCTTTCACTTCCTCTGCACGCGCACACAATACATGCGCACGTGGGTCTGATATTATGATTAAGATATTATTATTATTATTATTATTATTATTATTATTATTATTATTGTTGTTGTTATTGTTATTGTTGTTATTATTATTATAAACCTTTATTCGTTCCTTTGGACCAGAAGATCGGAAGGTTCAAATCCCACAACCACCAAGCTACCATTAGTGGGCCCTTGAGCAAGGCCCTTAATAGTTAATAGTCACTCTGATAGTTAATAGTTAATAGTCGCTCTGGATAAGGGCGTCTGCCAAATGCTGTAAATGTAAATTTCAATATTACAGCAGCCAGGATGTCGAAAATAAAAGAAGAAAAGAAAGACAGTTATACACTGTCTAAATACCAAAAAAAAGAAAGGCACTATCAAACATTCATTCATTCATCTTCTACCGCTTTATCCAATCTTCCCTCGGGTCACGGGGAGTCTGTGCCTATCTCAGGCGTCTATGGACATTAAGGCAGGATACACCCTGGATGGAATGCCAATCCATCACAGGACACACACACTCACACATTCACACACTAGGGACAATTTTCCAAGGTGACAATCAACCTACCGTGCATGTTTTTGGACCGGGGAGGGGGGAGGAAACCGGAGAACCCGGAGAAAAACCCCCTGAGACAAAGGGAGTACATGCAAACTCCACACACACACACACACACACATGGCCGAGACGGGAATCGAACCCCGACCCTGGAGGCGTGAGGCGAACGTGCTAACCACTAAGCCACCGTATCCCCACTATCAAACATTACAAGAATAAATAAATAAATTGAAATGTGAGTGTTATTTTTATTGCACAGTTAAAGAAAACAGAATTAACAGTAGCATTGTGATTGGCTGGATCACTGCGAGCAGCTCTGAATGTAAACTGCAGGAGGAAAAGACGGTCTGTAATGCTCCTTCAGACATTTAGGGATGTAACAGTCTGTCAGTGAAAAAGCAGCGATGAGATTCATGTAGGGGGTGAGATTCGTTCTCAAGCAATGATGATAGTTTAGCTACCAACTTTCTTTCTCCCACTTTTCTTCTTTCTCTCTACAATTCCGATTTTCCGGAATCATAAAATTGATTCAGATTTTTATCGATTCCCAGTTTCGAGTCCAAATGGTGAACCAACCGCAGATGCTTAGTCATGCGGTTTGTGACACCTTGATTGCATCATATTAGTTTATTGCAATTATTTCACTTGGCTTTACAAATTTTAGCCACACTTTTGACCACTTCACACGTTCCATCTTGTAAACTGATGTTTAGATCACCACACAAGCTTCTAGCAGATTGGATGTGCTGAAGGTCCAGATTAGATTTGCTGACGGTCCTGGCAGATTGGATGTGCCAAAGGTCCTGGCAGATTGCAGGTGGAAAAAAAATGTACCCAGGAATCGAAAAGTGTATTTCTTTATTAATTTTTTTCCTCATTATATAGAATTATGAAAACATACCCAAAATGTGCTATACATTAATTTGCTTCTGTGTAATACTGAGTACAATACTCTGTCATATACATACCCACCCTATATGTCTTATTTTGAATGTTTTATAGTATATATAGTATAGTATATTTTTATTACTCATATTTAATACTCATCTTGAACTTTATATTATCAGGACAGAGTTTATACGGTTGAGTTTGGATCAAATGCTTCAGGATCAGATGCCTGTTTGTTTAACCGAATGCTGAACTCCACGGTTAGAGTCTTGGGCTCCATCTTGAGTTCATCAGCGGAGGCGTCACTCAATATCTGCTTTTTCCTTTTTCCTTTTAAAAGCCAAACACAAAGAATTTTTTAAAAAAGAAAGAGAAAGAAAAACACTTCAATGGGTTGAGATAACACTTTTTTGATTGATGAAGTTTTATGTTTTATTTCAGTATAAACCTTTCTGAAATAGAACACACATTATTAATAATTAATATGCTTCCTTTGCACATGTACAGATTCCAACTTTCAACATTGAATACCTTTATTTTTGCTGTTTTATATCCTGGAAATCAAATGTTACTGCCCATTTATCTGGATAAAATTGTCCCTGGTGTATGAATGTGTGTGTGTGTGTGTGTGTGTGTGTCCTGCGATGGGTTGGCATTCTATCCAGCTTGTATCCTGCCTTAATGCCCATAGATGCCTGAGATAGGCACAGACTCCCCGTGACCCGAGGGAAGATCGGATAAAGCGGTAGAAGATCTATGGGAATTAAGGCAGGATACACCCTGGATGGAATGCTAACCCATCGCAGGCCACACACAAACACACACATTCATACACTAGGGACAATTTTTCCAAGGTGCAAATCAACCTACCGTGCATGTCTTTGGACTGGGAGGAAACCGGAGAACCCGGAGAAAAAACCCCTGAGGCACGGGGAGAACATGCAAACTCCACACACACATGGCCGAGACGGGAATTGAACCCGAACTCTGGCGGTGTGAGGCGAACGTGCTAACCACTACGCCACTGTTGAAATGAAATATGGGTAATGAGGTTATTTTTTTATTTATTTAAGGAATAGAAAATACAGATAATTGTGTGAAAATGAAAGGACTAGAAGTAAAAATTGTCGGAAAAATTATTACTCCGGTAAAGAATAGATACCTGAAATTTCTACTTAAGTAAAGTAACAAAGTATTTGCACTTCGTTACTTGACTACTCTGAAGGTATCACTGTTCCTTAATGGCTTCTTTAGCAGCATTGCAAGTAGTTCAATGGCCTCTGAATTCTCAGCATCTCAATCCGAGATCCTGGACAAACCAGTCTGAATATGAGTGGAGACTCAACAAATATCTGCTGCTAACGTCTTGGACGCTCCTACCACAGCGCATCTTGTGGAGATTAGATGAACCTACACCATATTAGGCAGGTGGTGTAAATGTTATAAATTAGTACAGCTCATACTGCATCATTCTTCATCCTACACGATACATACACAAACCCAGAAGAGGGTTTTCCCAGGCATTTAGGGCAGGAAATACATATCGACAGGTAAACAACACTTGGGCTTAAACTTTTTTAGTGGAAATGGAAGGACAAAATTGCATTTTGAAGGAAGTTTTGTTTTTCAAGACATAATTATTTCATATATAATCATATACTTAATTACCCTTTTTCGAAGTCGGCTTTTCTTCTTGAGTTCCCTGGCTAGACTTCTTTCTTTTCTCCTGTGGAGGATAACATGGACATGAAAGGAAACGCAGTTTGTTTGGACAATATCTTAGAAAAAAATGTCAGTTCATGGAAATTTTGCTACGTGCAACATCGACAATCACAAGGCCTTTAAGACTGATCATGTCGGATCTGGAATGCCTTTAAATACACATTTTTGGCAAACCTGACGTACACAACGTCTTTCGTGTTGTAAAAATAGTAAAAGGTCTGTTTTGGAGACTTCTTTTTCTGGGTTCATCCACACTGGTTAAGCTTTTTTTTTGCTTAAGGTGTTCATTTTCTTATTGTGTGCTCCAAATACATCACCTGGTCTCTTTTTGAGACATATATGTGTCCCTGTTTTTTTTTCCATACAAGAAACTATGTAAAATGCACAAACAGGCCAGAATTGAACAGGGAATGACTGGAAGAAAGCTCTTATACAGACAGATGAGTTCAAGTTTGGCCTGTTTGGCTCTAATGGAAAGCCAAACGCTATTCTGTAAAATGGAGAGGAGATGTTAGCAGACTTCTCCAACCCCATAGTCACAACATGTAGTTGGGGTTGTTTTGGTGCAGGAAAAACATATTCCAGGAAATTTGAATCCTGACTCAAAATGGCTATCGTTCCATATTTATTCATGGAACGGCTGCCAGCCCAGTCAATAACAGCCCAGTCTAAAATCCGATTGAACCGCTATGAGATGATCTGAAGAAATCTCCGGTGAAGAATGACTATGGCAAGTTTTTACAGGAGGCACAGCAATGTATTTTGGCTGAATCTATTTTCAATGGATATTTAAATGAAAATAAAGTAGAACATTCATTCATTCATCTTCTACCGCTTTATCCGATCTTCCCTCGGGTCACGGGGAGCCTCTGACTATCTCAGGCGTCTATGGGCATTAAGGCAGGATACACCCTGGATGGAATGCCAACCCATCGCAGGGCACACACCCACACACACACATATTCACACACTAGGGACAATTTTACAAGGTGCCAATCAACCTACCGTGTATGTTTTTCGACTGGGAGGAAACCGGAGAACCCGGAGAAAAACCCCCTGAGGCACGGGGAGAACATGCAAACTCCACACAAACATGGCAGAGACTGGATACTATAATAGAAGTATCCATTCCCAACACTGGGAATTACTGGGAAGTATCCTTCCCAACACTGTCTACTTTTAAGTGTTAAAGAAAACAAGAAGAAAACTAAGTAAAGCAAACATTCAGTATTGTATCTGACCTACCTTAACCTCACTTACTGCTCCTTTGTTGGAGTTCTGCACCACCATGTCATACTGCTCTTCAATTTGACTCTTCCCTTCCAGTAGATCTTTCAGCTTCACATGTATGGAACCGAGCGTTTGCTTAACAGCTGGCTCATGAAACAACTCGAGTTCGGAGACCTTTTTCTTCTTCCTGTCTCTTGACTTTGCTCGTGCCGACGAGGTCTAACACCAAAAAGATCCAAAACACCAAAAGATCCCAGTCACGCCAGTGTATTTTCTGAAAGCATGCTTTTTTTTGTTGTCTGTTATACTACGTTTCTCTATAACACGTGTCAAACTCAAGGCCCGCCGGCCGAATGAGGCCTGCCATATCATTTTATGTGGCCCAGAAGAACCTAAAAGGTGTCTTTAAATATGGCTATGCTGCTTATTGCGACTATGTGACTATGTTAGTTTGGGAAATTTCTATCCCAAAATATCCAGGAAAGTGAAAGAATTGATGCAGATGGAAGGCACTTCCAAGAAAAAAAATGGGAAAGCAAATACATGTTTGTGCTTTGATGAGAAAAAGCGCTATGTGTTTTGTGTTATGAGGCGGCGTCGCTCATCATACACTATATACTGTTTTATAGTTATAAACCTGGCCCTTCGAGGCCGACCATAATGTTGTTGTGGCCCACGGGGACAATGAGTTTCACACAACTGCTCTACATCATTAATGGTTTGTATATCCGTGGCATCTTTCCATGCCCCGGAATAGAAAAAAGAACTGAAGATTTATAATGATTATCTACTATCAAGAGCTCATATCTAGAATCAGTATCAGAATCAGATTTATTAGCCAAGTGTGTTTGCATGCACACACACACAAGTGCAGAACTCTCAAGTGCAGAAAATATTTCACTATACACAAGAAAACATGGCAACACAGATTTATATCTACTTCAGACGGTACTGTACCATTTTATCTTTTTGGTTTGCCGATGTCTTTTTTGCAGAGCTTTCTGGGTGAGGTACAGGCCAGGACAGGACCTATACAGATGTGTGGTGTGTGTATATATATATATATATATATATATATATATATATATATATATATATACCATTAAAAGGGTCAATCATATAATAATATAATCATATAATAATTTGTCTATTTGAAGTCTTATTACGAATAATAAAAATAGGAAAAATAGGGGTGTGGATGAAGCACTAGGTTGTGAATGGAGGGAGAGATCTCAGCATGCAGAGCACTGGGTCTGCATCTCCAGACCCTTTTTTGACCTCCACCAACCCCAACCTTTGAGCATCCTTGAGCTGTGGACAAATCAGAAACTTTCCTGCCCTATTTTAGTACCATAGTCTAGTCTAACTGTAATGTAGCTGCAGTACACACAGAAGTAATCATCCAACTGATAAAGCATGCATGCTTTATCTTTCTCTTGCTTTATCTTGCTCTCCAACAAAGTCTAGGTTTGACTTCAGTCCCCAAACCTGATGCAGGCTATTTTGCAGATGAGCAGTAAGATATTATGTAATGGGGTAATTGGTTGCTATTTGACTGCAGTGAATTTATATATTACACCACTGGATTGGTCAGCTTTATTCACCTGGCATTCAGAATATATGAGATCAGATCATAAGTAAGTTTCTTTGTTAAAAATAAAATTTGCAGTGCTTTTAAATGCCTTATGAAGGCATATATCTTTCCTATTATTCATTCATTCATTCATTCATTCATTCATTCATTCATCTTCTACCGCTTTATCCGATCTTCCCTCGGGTCACAGGAAACCTGTGTCTATCTCAGGCGTCTATAGGCATTTAGGCAGGATACACCCTGGATGGAATGCCAACCCATCACAGGACACACACACACACACACACACACACACATTCACACACTAGGGACAATTTTCCAAGGTGCCAATCAACCTACCGTGCATGTTTTTGGACCGGGGGGGAAACCGGAGAACCCGGAGAAAAACCCCCTGAGGCAAGGGGAGAACATGCAAACTCCACACACATATGGCCGAGACGGGAATCGAACCCGGACCCTGGCGGTGTGAGGCGAACGTGCTAACCACTAAGCCACCGTGCCTCTCTTTCCTATTATTATTATTATTATTATTATTATTATTATTATTATTATTATTATTAGTCTGAAGTCCAACCTTTTGCTCTTCCACAGTGATCCAAAGGCCTCTGAGAAAAAAGTTCTTGAGAGCTGCCAGGTCTTTGATGCGGTGGGTGCAAGTGTGATTAATCTCCATTACTTCAGCCCAAGCTTGCTTCGTTGTCCAATTCATAGCTACAGGAAGGCTGGAGGCTTACAGAGAAAGAGTTGAAGTGAATTGAGACGTGGTGTGGATAAATACTGCCAGCCAGATTATGGTTTTGATCAGCAAAAATAAAAAATAGACCCACAAGAAAAACAATTATACAGTTCTAATGAGCTCCGCTCTCCTGGAATTTAATCCACTAGATGTCAGAGTGTGCTGGTTGAAATTTAATCTAAAGGTGTTCAATATGGTTGGGGGTCGAAGCTCCATGTAAAGAATATATTTATGGGGCTGTGATTTGAATTGATGTCCCACATCCAGAGACGACCCAGTGCTAACAAATGTCAGGTACTTTTATTAGTCTAGTGTATTTGACAATAATGTTGGATAATAGAACCTTCTATATTTACTACAGTCAGTATCCTTATTCTCTAAAAAACACTCAAGCAACAATCAAACAATCCTGTATATTCTACTTTTCAGATTCAGTTCAATAATACAGCTAAAGTGAATATATTCACAATATATTCAGGTGCTTACTGTGTTTTTGCTGCTCTGATGAATCTGGTGTTAATCTTTGTGGGGATATTTTCCAATGTTTGGTCTTCAGCATCAATCTGTGGCTAAAAAAAAAATCCAAAAAACACAAAAGAACTTCCTAAATTTTCCAGAATTACAGCTGCACATTCACAACAGGTATGCGCTCCTCACAATATTAGCGTATATTACCGTTATGGAACCTAAAACGTATCACCAGTTTATATGGAGAGCAACCAAAACCGGAACATAACTCTTAAAGGAGCCACGTACCATATTTAACAATTAAAACAGATATTGTAAAAAAAATTTAACATTGACATAAACAAGACATTAATATTAAATGAATATTATCCAGTTTGAAATAAACATTAAATAATTAATAATTTGATGAAAATTACAGAAAAAAGGCTTCCATTATAAAGGACATTTTACTTACACTTCCAAGGGGCTGAGATTCGTCAAGAAATTCATAAGAGACGGAATAGCTGTAGTTAACCAGGGGAAACTCAGGCCGCATCATCGTTCAGCAGCAACGGGTTAGGCACACCCTCCATCTTCTTTACACACACGGTGACCACTGCTTCCTCAGAGACGGATGCTTAAAAATAATATTAAGAAAAAGCGCTTTTCTTAAATGTATCGCTTTTCAACATCATCTTTATCTTTAGCATTTTCGTGTCGATAATTCATCTACCAGCATGTATTTGAAAGGTTAGAAGGTAATGTGAAGGTTCATTCAGAGCACAGGGTCATCCATGATACCGTGTCCCCTGGAGCAGAGAGTTATGGTTAAGGGCCCAACCGTAGTAACATTCCTTACCATTAAAGTACATTCATATTTACAGCATTTGGCTTATCCAGAGCCACTTACAGCTATCCCAGTTACACTGCCGTGTAAATGAGAGCCAAGGGCCTTGCTCAAGGCCCAGCAGTGAACACATGACCTTCCAATCTGATGTCTCAATCTCTCAGCCATCACTTTTCCCTAATACAGTACTGATACAGTTGTTACATTATTTTTTATTTTATTTTACTGTAAAAAAAGAGTTCAACAATAATTAATCACAAGGCAGATGTTATGAAAAGACGAGAGAAGTGATGCAGATAAAACACTTTGTTACTGTTATAAATAATGGTTTCTTACAACATATTTAAGATGAGGAGGAGGAGAATAATCAAACAGTGGTTTAATGGAGTTAATATAGACCCAGTAGACAAATGATTGCAAGAGTATAATCAATATTAACATCCTTTACGTGAAAATCTAATAAAAAAAATACACTTTAAGATATGGTACTGGTACATAAATGGGGCATTTGAATATATATATATATATATATATATATATATATATATATATATATATATATATATATATATATTTTATCCGATCTTCCCTGTCTATGTGCATTAAGGCAGGATACACCCTGGATGGAATGCCAACCCATCGCAGTACACACACTCACACACACACACACACACACACACACACACACACACACACACACACACACACTCACATACACCAGACAATTTTCCAAGGTGCCAATCAACCTACCGTGCATGTTTTCTGGACTCAGGAGGAGGAAACCGGAGAACCCGGAGAAAAAAAAACTCCTGAGGCGCGGGGAGAACATGCAAACTCCACACACACAGATGGCCGAAGACGGGAATCAAACCCGGACCCTGTGAGGCGAATGTGCTAACCACTAAGCCACCGTACCCCTATATATATATATATATATATATATATATACATTGTATATATATATATAACACACTAAGCCACCGTACCCCTATATATATATATATAATGAACAATAATCTGCTCAAGAACAATCCACAATCTAGATTGCCTTCTCAAATGAGTTGAGGTTCTTCTAGAAGAAAATAAACATGGAATGGCACATACCAAATGCCCATATAGTGTATAATGTCCATACTCATAAATTCAAAATAGAATAAAAATTACCTCTGAGTTCTGCGAAGCCTCTGAAGCGATAGCGATCATCTGGTGATATTCGAGTTTCATCAAGGTAAAGCAAGCGATCTAAGCTGTCCAGTGTAAATCCCGGGTATAAAGTGGTTAGGGTTAGAGGGTTGCCTTCGAGAACTAAACTCCGCAGGCGAGGTAATGTAGAGAGCACGTCTACAAGAGCATATTGTTGTGTATACCCAGCCCAACTCAGATCAAGAGACCTCAACTGGGGCCTGTAAATAGGGCCAGAAAGGTAGAAACAGGGTTCCTAAAATTAGTGTAGGACGCAAAAGAAATCATTCACATGATTTATATATATATATATATATATATATATATATATATATATATATATATATATATATCACAATAATTTCAATATACCATAAATGAATGAATACTTTTCATGTTTCTAATAGTCTAACTATAACAGGTGTTATAATTATATACATTTCATTCATAAACTCTCCCTTTATTAAATTGACTGATTCTGTAATATTTATTTTACTCCGGAAATTATTTTTTTAATATTCATTATTCATGCTTGCTTTCCATATAAACTGGTGATATGTTTAGGTTCCATATGGTAATATAGTGAGTAGCTCATCTGTTGTGAATGTGCAGCTAATAGGCGTATTTTTATAATTAAACCAAATGATTTAGCCTTTACCTTCTGAACTTTGATTTATTTATTTGAAATAAACTGCTTTATTTATTTATGAATTACAATTTATTTATTGTATTGCTATGACTTTAATCTCATAACCATCATCATTCTTTTAAAGTGACATTAAAACACAGTAGTATACAAACTATTTAGAAAAGTATCGCACTAGTGTGTGATGCTGCTGTCTGTCAGTCCAAGGTAAAGCTTTCTTGTGCATTTTGTTGGGAAAAAAAAGAGGTCAAGCCCTTACCATCGACTGGCATTAAAATAGCGGAGGTCTTCAGGAGAGCCGAGCCTGTTGCGACCGATGCCTAAGTGCAGGAGGTGAGGAGGAAGGACTGCGTTCAGACTCTCGAGATTGGAAATCTGATTGCCGTACAGTTCAAGAACCTTAAAATGGATCGCACCATAACATCATGAATATCATTGCCATTAGTTGATAGAAGCACAAAGATAAGATTCTTATTCAGGTGTTATATATATATATATATATATATATATATATATATATATATATATAGGGGGCACGGTGGCTTAGTGGTTAGCACGTTCGCCTCACACCTCCAGGATCCGGGTTCGATTCCCGTCTCTCAGCCATGCCATGTGTGTGTGTGGAGTTTGCATGTTCTCCCCGTGCCTCAGGGTTTTTTTTTTTCTCCGGGTTCTCCGGTTTCCTCCCGGTCCAAAAACATGCACGGTAGGTTGATTGGCACCTTGGGTTGGAAAAATTGTCCCTAGTGTATGAATGTGTGTGTGATGTGTGTGTGTGTGTGTGTCCTGCAATGGGTTGGCATTCCATCCAGGGCGAATCCTGCCTTAATGCCCATAGACGCCTGAGATAGGCACAGACTCCCCGTGACCCGAGGGAAGATCGGATAAAGCGGTAGAAGATGAATGAATTAATATATATATATATATATATATATATATATATATATATATATATATTATAAATATTATAAAAATGATCTAATGTAAGGCGGCATTTGGAGATGAGAGGAAAAGTAATAACTGGAGTACCTGTCACATGACTGTACACATTTTCCTGCGTAGTAATTATGCTATAAACTAGTAGACTCAGGTATATAACCCCAGTCTAGATTATCCTCATACGTATGTATTAGCTTTATATACACTGTGTACTGTCCAACACATTATTAAAAGAAACATGGAAAAAAACCTTGAATGATTGTGATCAGCAATCACCGTTTGATAGTAAAAAAACAACAGCAACTAACAACTATATTTAACAGTGAAACTAAGAGGATTTCCACACACACACACACACACACACACACACACACAAAGCTGTGTATGAAAACCACTTATCAATCTGCTAATAAAGGATTTAATTTACTTTGTTGTTATAGAAATGGTAGAATATTTACCATGTTCCAGAGTGATAAAAGCGTGTAATTCTGACAGGATGGGTGCATCATGTCTAGTGTCTAGCGTACGAACCTGTGGGGGCTGCGCTATCATCTGGGGATGCTGCAGTCTGTCAGGTCTCTTTTATTTAATCTTAGCATACATACTCAACAGCTCATTCATTCATTCATCTTCTACCCCTTTATCCGATCTTTCCTCGGGTCACGGGGCGCCTGTGCCTATCTCAGGCGTCTATGGGCATTAAGGCAGGATACACCCTGGATGGAATGCCAACCCATTACACCCATTCACACACACACACACACACACACACACACACACACACACACACACACACACACACACACATTCATACACTAGAGACAATTTTCGAAGGTACCAATCAACCTACCGTGCATGTTTTTGGACCGGGGGAAACCGGAGAACCCCCTGAGGCACGGGGAGAACATGCAAACTCCACACACACATGGCCGAGACGGGAATCGAACCCGGGCCGTGGCGGTGTGAGGCGAACATGCTAACCACTAAGCCACCGTTCCCCCATATACTCAACAGCTCATGTTGATGTATTTAATGCCGTAGTCTTCATTTTTATTTGTAGTACATATATCATGCACTTATATATTAAATGTTGTATATATATATTTACACATTTATCTGAATTTCAGTTTGCACAATTACACTTCTTTACACTTCTGTTAGATGTTAGACTGAATTTCATCGCTGTATACCTTCGTTATTCAATGATAATAAACTTCTATCTGTCTATTTATCTATCTATCTATCTATCTATCTATCTATCTACTAAAAGACAATACATATACAGAATGCAAAATCAGTCAGAGGTCACCATATTAATGATATAATTGAGGTTAACCCCTTGCTTCCAACCCGAACACAGCCAATTTTGTGTATGTATGTGTTACTCCAATGCCAGTTGATACATATTAGACATGTACCATAGATCACATTATAGTAATTATAGTATCTACATGAGAGCAAAACCACACAAAATTCATTTTTGGTGTATAATAAATTCAAGAAACAAGGGGTTAAGAGTTAAAAAGGCATAAACCCAATACAAAAATAAAACAACCATACTCAAACCAAGACAGTTAATAATGTCCACTAGTAAGAAAAAAAGGAAAGAAGTGGTCAGGTTAAAGTTAGCCCAGCCTCTCATGCTGATCAACGAAAAATATGCTCATAATCACAGAAAAAGAAAGAGGAATATCCTGGCAGGCCATAAATACTCCTTATAGTAGTGTATGTATGATGTATGGGGAGTAAGGGCACGAATCTTCTTAACTAAAGCCAATGCTATTCGCATGCGATTTAAGCGCGTCAACCAACAGCATCCGGTAGCAACGAATCAAATACTAGGATATGCATAATAGGCCCAGTGCAAAAAAGGTTAAAAGAAAACTGGTGCCCTGATCTACTCAGGATTCTGACTAATAACACGGGCATCCTGTCATATCTAGAATCTGCCCCTGTGACGATCATTGGGTTAGCAGGAACGTTATCGATATGCTCCTTCCCTCCCCCCGCCCCCTTTGCAGGACTGGCATACGATGCTTTCTCACCTTCAGCGTCTTGGGAAGGTTCTTTGAAGGAACCTCGGTGATGTTGTTAACAGTTAATACGAGCCCTTCCAGATTTCGAAACTTCAGAAGTCCATCGTCAATAACCGATACCTAGAATACAATCGAGCGAAGGAATGTGAGCTTGAGAAGAACAAATTCAAGGTCAGATTAAAGGTCCAGACCAACCGTTTGTCATTTTTGAACTTGGCGATACCTAAGTCTGCACTGATGCAAATCTGCAATTTATCTTTGCATCAGATTTAATGCAATGGGAAATGCTGCAGATGAGTGCAATTAGCAATAAAGAAAAGCTTTCCCAGCAGTGCTTTCTCACTCGTTTATCCTGTGTCGGTAAAGCATCGGAGTTTCCCTTTGATGGCTCTTTCGATTTTGTTCGGCTTTGATTCGGATCTCGGCCATCCTGTCCCAACAATGTGTACTTGAAACTGGGTTTTATTTAGAAAAAACATATGCCAATCAGTATGTATCATTTATATTTTACCTATGTACTGCCCCTAAGAATTAAGTAATAGTAATAATCTAAAAATCAGCATGAGAATGGGTCTTAAACCAGGGACAGTCTGGAGGGACAGTCTGGAGCGGAACAGCAAGGGGGTTAATTAATGGGGGTTAATCAATCAGGGGGGTTATTAATGTCACTAATCACACACACACACACACACACACACACACACACACACCACACACCACACACACACACACACACACACATATATATATATATAATCAAATTTAATTTACAAAAAAACTATAAAAACTATAAAACAGTATACAACCGAAAAATTTAACCCAAAAACAGTGGAAAAACCATATAGATATATATATATATATATAATATATATATATATATATATATATATATATATATATATATATATAATGATGTACATCAGTGATAATGTACAGTGATGATGTACCCAGCGATAATGATCATCATTTTTGCAGTAGTTGTGTTTATCTGAGGGGGGGAAGGGGGTACCTTGCTGACTAAGCAATTACGTTTATTTGATGGATTGCAGATAGACCAAAAAATAACGTACAACTGGTAAAGACGTAGGGCGGTGCACACATATATTCCTTTGTGATAAAAACTGTTTTTGATAAGCCAGAGCTTAAGCATTATTTAATCTACACTGGCTATTGCTTAACTGTTCTATGTGTACTGTATTGTTATTAAATGTTATTATTAACGCTTTTTAAAAATCTTATAATTAAGGGTTTTTTGAAATGCAACAATATATATATATATATATATATATATATATATATATATATATACATATATATATATATATCATATTAGGGTCTATATAATAGGCTTGAAATAACCATATATATATATATATATATATATATATACATACACACACACACACACACACACACACACACACACACACATATACATACATGATATATATGCATATACCACATTATCCACATAATGTTTGGATTTTTTTTTCTCACTAAATAATAAAAACATTCATTTAAAAACTGCATTTTGTGTTTACTTGTGTTATCTTTGACTAATATTAAAATGTGTTCGAATGATCAGAAACATTTTGTGTGACAAACATGCAAAAGAATAAAAAGTCAGGAAGGGGGCAAATAGTTTTTTCACACCACTGTATATATATATATATATATATATATATATATATATATATATATATATATATATATATATATCATATATATATATATATATATATATATATATATATATATATGGTTACATTTCAAGACCCTTAATGTGGAGTATATGCATTATATATATATATATATATATATATATATATATATATATATATATATATATATCAACACACAGTTTGTATATACTTTGTATATACACTTTGTATTACCAGAAACTTATGCAAACACAAACACAATGTAAACCCGACTTACCCGTTTGCCCACGATGCGTAGAGTTCTTATGGATGAATATATGCGGCGTGCATTGATTTTTTCTGGTGCCTTTACAGCAAGTTCCCTCAAATCCAAGGCCCTGGGGACTCCATGATGCCCCCTCATGCCACGGTGACATTGGACTTCGGAGCAAGTCGTAGAGATTATCCAACTCTTCATACTGTGCACCAGTATTTACATTATCTTCATCATCTTCATCCTCATCATCATCCTCATCATCCCAGTCTGCAGAGTCTCGTAATGTTGGCTTGCGCTGTAAAATTGGTGGAGGTTGCGTTCACAAATGTGTCTGCATAGATATCGGCTTTCATTCTTATTAAGTAACGGACCACAAGTTTGCTTAGTCTTGACCTCACACTCAGAGTTTTGTTATTATTATTATTATTATTTATTTATTTATTTATATTAATAAACTTGAAAAAAAAAAACAATGCCAGGTAAATAAAAAAGGAACTAGCTTTAGAACAGTATTCCACATATCGAGTGAATGGATGAAGGACAGAAGGAATGCAGACATTTGTTAAAGTATGCTGAAATGCAAAGAACGGTTAAGTAGAGCATATCTTCAGAAAATTTTATATTAAATGTAAAACACACACATGGGGGTCTAACAAATGTAAACTAATCACATTTTTTCCATTTATTTTATTAATTTAAATTTATATTAGCTTTTCCAAGCAATTGCTCAGTTTAATCAATGTAATTTTCAAGAAGTGTATTGCATTAATTTTTTAACCTGTGCCTATCTCAAGTGTCTTCAGGCATCAAGGCAGGACACACCCTCTATGCAGGGAACACACACACACACACTAACATTCACACACTACAGACAATTTTTCCAAGGTGCCAATCAACCTACCGTGCATGTTTTTGGACCGGGAGGAAACCGGAGAACCCGGAGAAAAACCCCCTGAAACACGGGGAGAACATGCAAACTCCACACACACGGCGGAGGTGGGAATCGAACCCCCAACCCTGGAGGTGTGCCCCAAATGAAATATTATTTTACATATTATTTATATAAACAGGCATTTTATTTAAAAGCGTTTCCACTTACCAAACTAAAGCAGTAAAAGTAGCATGAGGTAAGAATCCCAAATGTTCCTTTGAAACACAGAGATATAAAAAAAAGCTGACTAAGCTATTAACTGTTTTCTACTTGATTTGATGCCGCAGATAGACCGAGAAATAACATCCAACCGGTAAAGACGTATGGCTGCGCACATCATGGCGACGGGATATGTGATAAACAATGTCTGATAAGATGATACATCTTTGTAAATGATGTCATATTTTTTTCACGCGTGACTTCCCTACAAAATTATCCTGAACAATTAAAAAGAAATTACATTCATAAAAAAATTGTACATAATAAAATGCTCCCATTTATTACGATTTTTGAAGCTTAAAGAAATAATGATTTATAATCACATTCTTGGTGTGACGCAGATAAGGATGGGTTCAACGTTTGAGTCTGGTTCCTCTCCAAGGTTTCTTCCTGATACCATATAAGGTCGTTTTTCATTGCTACAGTCACCACAGGGGATTAACACACGTACTCTATGTGTCCAAAAGTATCGGGACACCGGACATTTCCTGCCATATGTGGTTCTCCTCCAAACTTTTACCATAAACGCGATAGTGTACAATGTCCCAGCAGTATAAAGCTCTGATCTCACACCTATTGAACACACATGGAATGAATTGGAACACTGAATACAGCCCAGGCCTCACCTATGTCACCTACAACACTAACACCATTGAGACTGAATGAAGAGAGGAGCTTATTATAAGAGCAAAGCAGGACTTAATGTGGAACACACAATTTATATTATTGCTAATATAAATAATGATAACATAGTTATTAATCAATAACAATTAATATGCCAAATTAGTTCTATATTTCTTCCATTCTGTAAAGCTGCTTTGAGTCAATGTGCATGAATTGAAACTGAATTGAACATACAGTCTAACATTTTCCACTTATTTATATTTTGAATATATATTAGACTTCTCCTTTTTTAAAGAGAAAATTTAGAAGCTGAACATAATCCACATGGTTAGCGTTAGCCGCTAGTCACTTCCAGTTTAGCGGCTAACGCTAACGACTATAGTTTTTTTGTGCATGTGCAAGACAAATCTAATTGAGTGAGGGGCTGTTTTCAGTTTTACTCTGTGTTTCAACTTTAATAATAATGAAAAGTTAGCTCAAAAAACAAACTTGTGGCATTTATTACGTTCTCTGAGGGAACTTGGACTGTAACTTTGCTCAATATATATTAAAAAAAAAATACAGGATGTATTCGGTACACCTGTGCACCAAACCGAAAGCCCTGTACCGGAAAATGTCGATTCAAACACTTGTGTCGTATTTACCGAATGGCATTAGGCATTAGGGATCACTGCACTCACCCAGCTCCCTCCGCCACAGGGGAAACTGTCCAAGCACAGGCTGTGTACGAGTTTGTCGATGGCTGATGTGAGTGTGTGACAGGCCATTAGACTCCTCAGCAAAAAATAAATAAATAATGTAGTAAATAAAATAAAACTAAATCCATGCAAACTCCTCAGTATTAACTCTGCCTTTAGTGCTTCTTCTCTGAAGACTGCTGTCTTGGTTGTTTGTGTTGTATTGTGTATAGTTGCCAGGCAACACACACACACACACACACACACACACACACACACACACACACACACACACACACACACACAGTTCTCCCACTGGCTCTTTGTTACAGTACATTAGTATCAGATTGGATTACCGGTACTACTCAATTAAAAGAAATGGCAGGTTGTACCCGGTCATGGGGGGCACAGGGTTTTAGTGGTTAGCACGTTCGCCTCACACCTCCAGGGGTTGGGGATTTCCGCCTCCACCATGTGTGTAGAGTTTGCATGTTCTCCCCGTGCTTCAGGGGGTTTTTCTCCGAGTTCTCCGGTTTCCTCCCCGGTCCAAAAACAAGCACGATTGGCACCTTGGAAAAATGGTCTCTACTGTGTGAGTGTGTGTGTATGTGTGTGTGTCCTGCAATGGGTTTGTCATTCCATACAGGGTGTATCCTGCCTTGATGCCTGAAGACCCCTGAGATAGGCACAGGCTCCCCGTGACCCCAGAGGGAAGTTTCATAAAGCAGTAGAAGAAGATGAATGAATGAATAAATAGACTCTTCATATTAAATACTAACACAATCTTTTGGGTTAAGTGAATATTTCAATATTTAAATCACCTTTTTCCTTCTAAATATGACACACACAAAAAAGTTTCTCCTAAGTTTCACCGCAGAGTTGCTATATCTTCAAAATCTGATCTGATTTAATCTATTTCAATTTCCGCTTTCTCTAAATTTTGGGGAGTTTTGCTGCATATATAAGAAGGACGCAGACAGAGACAACGAAAGCACAGTTGGTGGACAAGGTCTCAACATATACCCAAGACAAATCGGCAATATGATGCGTGTAGCAGGTAAAATGTTTTTTATTTTAATGTATCATGGGTGTTTCAGGGTTATAAGTCATATAGCGTTATAGAACCGTGTGTGAGTGTGTTTTTATTTATACTTAATAGCAAAAATATGCAACATTTATTGCTTTAACAGCTAATTATTGGTCAGAGGATGAACAAGGTAGTTATTGAAATTAAGGCTGGATTTTTGCATCTGATTTCTTCCACTGTTCAGTGCTTGAACAGATTATGTACAGTAGTTATTTTTATCAAACGTTTTAATCTCGATCACAATGTGAGTTTCTTTCCACATCTCAAACAGTTCACTTTCTGACCAGTGATTTGTTGCTATAGCATTATATTTTGGCATTTTTCACATTGGCCCAATTTTAGTGCAATGCTATGTGTATAGCAAATCCTTTACAAATTAATAGTGTTCAAAAGAAGTTTTTTAAATGTTATATTATATATATATATATAATATATGTATTATGAATTCAATGTATGTATGTTACATGACGGTTGTAATTAATATTTCATTATATATATTATATATATATATATATATATATATATATATATATATATATAATAATGTGTGTGTTTGTGTGTATATATACAATATATAATATATTTCTGGAGTATTTTACTGATACAATACATAAGTACAGTAAGTGTATTTCATTATTTTAGCCATCAGTGATTAAAGTCATTAATATCAAAACAATAAGGTATTTAAATGAGAGGGTTTATGCAAAACTGTTTATTTGTCCGAGCTGCTTATACAAAGTAAATAATACTTTCAGACGAAAAGGCAATTGAGATTTCACTCTTCATGATGCCACATACATAATAAAATAAATCACACATTTCAATAATCTTCAAGAATTTGCTCATAAGGCGTTATTACAAAACATTTATTAACATTAATTGTGCATTCATTGTGTTTATACAGTGCACATGTATAATACAACCATATTGCTTTCTCTAGGATCCACTCTCTTGATGCAAGTCCTGATCCTTCTTGCCTGTGACTTTATGAGTAGGACTTCTTCTGCATCACCAAGACACAACGATTCGGACCAAAACCGTACACTCTGTGTTCTCAGTTTCGAGGCAAAGTCACTGCATAACCAATTTGTAAGCATCTTTTTATATCTTATCATTATTTTTTTCCCTCCTCGAATATCTGAGAAAAAAAATGAACGTTTGCAATTTTTCAGAGGAAAATCGCCAGCAGATGCCATCCAGAGAACCTCTCTGGGATCACGAGTGATCACAATCAGGCCACGTGCGCCTATAGCGAATATCTCCGCATCGTGCATAAGGATGTGCATGTCAGTAATGACACCAAGAGACGAATCGAGGAACTCAAAAATCAGTTCGACGACATCTTCGTCAAACACAGCTGCAACGTTACCTTAGAGCTGAACAGCAAAATCCGATCGAAGGATGCTTTCGCGCTCAAGTGTCTGGGTTTGCACGTCCTGGAGAGTTTAACCTTGTGGTTTCAGAAGAACGACTACCACAAATGTGGTCGGAATCACTGAAGCTTATATCGCTCACCTTTATGTGCGTGTTTTATTTATTAAAGTAAATTATTCAACCATTATTTATTAATGCTGGATTCTAAAGCAATATATTTTTTGTAGCAATGCAATAAATTAATAAATGGAACAAATTCGGAATTCTTGATTTATTTATTTTTTGGCTCATATAAAAAAATGTGCTAAGCTGATTCTGGAGTGCTAAAAGGCTATAAATAAAATGTTTACATTCCCCATAAAGTCATAAGGGTCTGTGAGTTTGACCCTTTAGGAAGAAGCATGGATTGAGCGTCACTAATATCGGTTAAGGGAATACTCCTTGAAAGTCCTTCGCAGCTATATGACCTAATATTTTGGACAATTTTAAATATAGGGTTAAATATAATACATGGATTAGGGTAAGAATTACTCATTCACATTGGTGCATCGTAATTTTTTAACACTTTTATTTTTACACTACAAAGACATGTTTGTGAAATGCATTAGAATGCATGATATGTTTTCATCATATTGAATCCAATTGTGTTCAATCAGAATTCAATTGATCCACACTGCATTGTAATGGGGTGAATCGTATCAGGAGTTGGCTCATATGTATCATTATATATTGTACAGTATATTTGGTTAAGCATGCATACATCTCATCTACCTCAGATATGGAGATGCCCACCCCTACTAGTTCCCCTTATAAACTTTATTATTTACATTTACATTTACATTTGCAGTGTTTAGCAGACGCCCTTATCTAGGGCGATGTACAAGAAGTGCTTTAGGTCTTGCTCTAAGGATAAGATTCATTCAAGAAGGATAAATACAAACTTATAAATACACGAGGATAGACAGTTGATTTTTTTTAATGGATTTCTGGACAGTGAGATATAAAAAGAGAATAAAAAGGAATGTTAGGAGAGGTGTTGTTGGAATAGGTAGGTCTTCAATCGACGTTTGAAGGTAGACAGTGCCTCCGTTGTTCAGACATCCAGTGGAAGTTTGTTCCACCACCTCGGTGCCAGAACAGAGGAAGAGCCTTGAGCTGGTCTTACCTTTTACCCTAAGAGATGGTGGAACCAGGCGAGCAGTGCTAGATGCTCCCAGGCAGCGAGCTGCAGTACGGGAGGTGATGAGGTTTCACAGGTATGACGGTGCAGATCCATTTTTGGCTTTATAGGCGAGTGTCAGTGTTTTGAATCTGAATAAGATGACATATTTGTAAGTATTAGTTCCAACAGATGTTTAGATGTAGACAGTTGCCTAAACGGCTTTGCATTGGACGGGAATTGAACCCGGGCCTCCTGCGTGGCAGGCGAGAATTCTACCACTGAACCACCAATGCACATATATACGCCGCTGCTTATTTGATTTTTTTTAAGTACAATATTTGCATGATTTCTACATTTAGAATTCTGTTTCGTATTAGGAAATGCAGTCATTATGAAACAAGGATCGTGCAATGACTAGAATCTAGGCCAGTGTAGACGCCCTTATCAGATTAATTAGGTCCTCGAAGATAAACTGTATAATCCTCTCTGCTATATGTTAACCGTTGCTTACCCACTCCTGGTATACTACTGGTGGTGTGGCTGTAGGTTTACTGTGAAACAATTTTTAACTCCAAGCTTCATCTTCAATGGGTCTGCTGAATTTGCGAAATGGACATTGGCTGAGCTAAATATGGTGGCGAGTATAGCAAATCCATATACGTTATTTCCAGTTCTAGAGAACCTTATTCTCAAACAGATAAGAAAAGTGTGTGCGGGGAAATTACAGCAAACATACCTACCCACTGGAAACTGTTGAGATCTGAGAGACTTTTTGAAAAAAAAAATACATTAAACCACTTCAAAACATATGCTGCGCAACTACGTGACGCACGATTGACCACAGTTACGGCATTTGGCAGATGCCCTTCTCCAGAGAGACTTACGTTGATCACAACCATACGAGTAAGCAGTGATGGGGTTAAGGGCCTTTGATGATTAATGCTCAATACATATTGCCTTATTGCTTACTGACCCATATTTATACACACACACACACACACACACACACAGTGGATAGTGAGGACAGCTGAGAAGATCATCGGAGTCTCTCTCCCCTCTGTCACGAACATCTACAACACACACTGCATCCGCAAAGCTACCAGCATTGTGGACGACATCACACATCCCTCACACACACGCTTTACACTACTGCCAGGAAAGAGGTTCAGGAAAGAGGTTCCGAAGCATTCGGGCTCTCACAACCAGGTTATTACCAGATTAATTAACCATTAGCCATCAGATTTCTCAACGCACTAAACTAAAGTAGAACTGGACTCACACACACACACCATCCACACAGCATTCCATTGCTCTATTTATCTGCCTCATTACTGGCCTTTACATGTTTATTGTATATACTGCTCTCACTGACAGTGTTACTGTTTACATGCACATTTTGCACATGCACTTTTTATTACTGCTCTATTTGCACACAAGCCAAACTGTGTTACAATTGATTACAAAACTTTGCACTACTTCACAGTTGTGTTTTTTATCCTATTTTATTTTATGTTGTGTTATGCACTGTCTCATGTTGGCAACACAGTCTTGTTCTGTCTTTACTCTGTTTGCACTAGGTTGCACACGATGCACTTTATGTAGCTAGGACAAACTTAGTCCAGTCCTCAGCCTTGTGTTCTTGTGTTTGTGTTATTTGTTGTTTTGTGTAGCACCAGGGTCCTGGAGAAACGTTGTCTCATAGTTGAAATGACAATAAAACCTCTTGACTTGACTTGACTTGACTTGTATATATATCAGCATTTAACACTGTTGGGGACTCCTCCTGGCTGTTCCTCAAGAACTCTAAACTATTCCAGGTGAACCTTCCTCATCCTACCTCATGAGACTGACATGAGTGTTAAAACGTGTCATCAAAACAAAGTACATTCAAAGTCCAAGTGTTTTTTTCATGTCTTCATATGTGCAGACATACAGAGTAATCGAGGTGGAACCCGTCATTCCCTCAGTATGACTGTGGTGACTGAGCTTTCTAGGCTCATTCTCTGCCCTGTGGCACCATTGATAGGTAGTATGTGCGTGTGTGTGTGTCGTCATTACACCATTGTAATGACGACACCATTGTCGTCATTACACCACTTGACCAGTCTGATTACCTCGCTCCTGTAGTTGGCCTCAGTGTTATTGGTATTGAGGCCCACTGCAACCGTGTCACGTCAAGTGTGATGATGCGGTTGCTACTATAACTGGGTGCAGAGCAGCCGGGCTGAGTACCCACCCTTGAGGTGCGCCTATGACTAGCGTTAGAAATATAAATCATATTCTGGTTTATCTAAAAGCTTTTTGTTTAATGCACAACTCCATACATGTTTTTTTCATAGTTAATACAAATAAAGAGAAAACACTGATAAAGATAAAAAAAATAAAAAAGTTAAAATACCACAAATACCACAAGTAACTGATTACATGTGATTTACATCATTTGTCCACTAGGTGGCACTTTAAGTTAACATTCTAAGGAAAAAAAATGTCAATTGTCTGATTGTTGACGAGGGGCAGGCGGGCACTGGTAAGGGGCTGGGGCTGGCAGGAGGGTGAATTTTTTTTCCCAGTGGGTTTGTGGTACGTGCTTTTTATGCTTCGCCGTATTTTTTTGTCATTTTTGAACACTGCAGTAGTCTACATTACTTATTTAACTTCATAAATAACCGTAATGTAATTACACATTGTTTCTCAGTAACTGTAACAAATTACTATTACATTTATTTAATACTCTAACAAAGTTACATGTAATGGGGGCACGGTGGCTTAGCACGTTCGCCTCACACCGACAGGGTCCGGGTTCGATTCCCGTCTCGGCCATGTGTGTTTGGAGTTTGCATGTTCTCCCCGTGCCTCAGGGGGTTTTTCTCCGGGTTCTCTGGTTTCCTCCCCGGTCCAAAAACATGCACCGTATGTTGATTGGCACCTTGGAAAAATTGTCCCTAGTGTATGAATGTGTGTGTGTGTGTGTGTGTGTGTGTGTGTGTCCTGTGACGGGTTGGCATTCCATCCAGGGTGTATTCTGCCTTAATGCCCATAGACGCCTGAGATAGGCACAGACTCCCCGTGACCCGAGGGAAGATCGGATATAGCGGTAGAAGATGAATGACTGAATGAAATACCACTACTGTAGATTTAACACACACACACACACACACACACACACACACACACACACACACACACACACACACACACACACACACACACACACACACACACACACACACACACACACACACACACACACACACACACACCTACAGGCCACTTAAAGAAGTGCAATACGGTGCGCATGCGCAAACATTGAAGCCCTGAAGGTAGAAGCACGTGACCTGGGTTGTGTCACATGATTCCCGTGTAAACATGGCTTCTCACTTATCCTATGGCCGCGTCAATCTCAATATTTTGAGAGAAGCTGCCCGCAAGGAATTGCGCGAGTTTCTGGATAAATGTGCAGGGAGCAAGGTTCGGCTTTATTTACTTGCTTATTATGTATTTTTTATTTATTATTTTACGGTGTCAAGTCTCGGTGTAACGTCCCTCCGTTACTTCCTGTATGTCTGCTGATGTATTTGTGAAATGTCATTGTTTATGTATTTAGAATAAGCTAAATTGTGCTTTTAATCTTTTTAATAAAGAGTGCCGTAAAGGAAATGTATATATGTGGTGTATAGAGAATAATCATAGGAGTGCTATTACTTGTGCCAGTCACTGCTATTTCTACTACAATACCGCCACTAACTCACTACCACTACTAATATTAATACTAAATACTAAAAATGATACTAAAACATGAATCATTCACAATACCCTTATTTAACATACTGCTATTTATTGCACATAGGTCACTTATGCATTTGGTCTTTACATGTACCTTGCATATTGACAATAAAAATTAATCTAATCTACAATGAAATCACTACTATTACCACTAACATCAATGCTACTGCTAATTCACTCACTCATTCATTCATTCATTCATCTTCTACCGCTATATTCGATCTTCCCTCGGGTCACGGGGAGTCTGTTCCTATCTCAGTCATCTATGGGCATTAAGGCAGGATACACCCTGGATGGAATGCCAACCCATCGCAGAACACACACACACACACACACATTCATACATTCATACACTAGGGGCAATTTTCCAACATACCATGCATGTTTTTGGACTGGGAGAAAACCCAGAGAAAAAAAACCCCTGAGGCACAGGGAGAACATGCAAACTCCACACACACATGGCCGAGACGGAAATCGAACCCGGACCCTGGTGGTGTAAGGTGAACGTGCTAACCACTAAACCACCGTGCCCCCGCTACTGCTAATGTTCCCACTAAAATTAATACTACTACTAATATCACAGCTAAATCACTACTATCTACTACTATTACTACTAAAATTAATACTGCTACTTATTATACTGCTACATGACTTCTACAATAACCACTAAAATCAATACTACTACATATACATTAGACATTATTTTTGACACAGAATCTGAAAGGCACACTTGTAAATAACATACCTGGACATTCTGTATATATTCCTACAACTATATACAGTGCATTGTTATTTATTTTCAGTCTGTTATAGTGTTATATCCCATCTATGTCTGTACTTTCTTCTGCACTGGAAGATACTAGTTCAAGCTTGCTTCTAATTCTCCTACTAATATTATTACTTTTTCAATAATGCTGTATATTTGGCCCCTTCAAAGTAGATTTGGCTACAAATGTAAGTGTCGAGGTGATTTTCTGCTGCTCAGATGAGAATAGTAATATAAAATCAATAAAATCAGATTAAGATCGGTCCGAGATAAAAACGTCATTGATTCAGTGCAAATGGAATCGGCTGCTTTTACAGAATCAATGTGTTTTTATTCAGTTTTTCCTTAGAAAAAAAAAAACACAAAGAAAACACATTTACACTCAGCCGCTTCTCATGTCACTGAAGTCACTGATCTACAGATTGTATTATTCATTCATTCATTCATTCATTCATCTTCTACTGCTATATCCGATCTTCCCTCGGTTCACGGGGAGTCTGTGAGCATCAGGCGTCTATGGGCATTAAGGCAGGGTACACCCCGGATGGAATGCCAACCCATCGCAGGACACACACACACTCACATTCACACACACATTCATACACTAGGGACAATTTTCCAAGGTGCCAATCAACCTACCGTGCATGTTTTTGGACCGGGGGGAAACCGGTGAACCCGGAGAAAAACCCCCCGAGGCACGGGGAGAACATGCAAACTCCACACACACATTGCCGAGACGGGAATCAATCCCAGACCCTGGCGGTGTGAGGCGAACGAGCTAACCACTAAGCCACCACTACACTAAGATTGTATTATTGTATTATAATAATCAGATTAAACCAGGCATTGCGTAGGGAACTCGTTGGTTTCACTCGTCTAATCCGGATCTGAATATTTTTGCTTCATTGATGAGTATAACCGTTTCTCTGTAGGCCATTGTATGGGACGAGTATCTGACTGGACCGTTTGGATTAATAGCTCAGTATTCATTATTGAAGGTAAGAAAGTGGTTTATGTTTGGTGTTTTTTTTTATCCATAGTGACTTTATACAGTTTTCGGGGCCTTGTTCAAGGGCCTTTGAGAGAAGCCAGAACTCATCTTGGTGGCTCTGGATTTAATTATAGCAAAATGTATATAAAAAAGATTTTATTTTCAGATGTTTAAAGGCTAAAAGTTCATCCTCAGCTGTCAAAATCCATAGGTTGAAGTATTTGTTATCCTTTACCATTATGGATATTTTTTGTTATTTTCTGTCCTTCTAATAAAGCAAAGTTGTGCCCAAGAGTATCTATGGAGAGAAAATGTCTTCTCGATCCTTTAAGTCCAGGATTGAGAAAAATCTCTATGTAGAAAACACTTTTCATGCATGCGAAGTTCGGATCGTTTGTATCTTTATTTATTTATTATTCATAGGAACATGAAGTGGAAAAGATGTTCACGCTTAAAGCGGGCCGCGTGCCACCAGCTGATGTCAAGAACATTATCTTTTTCGTGCGTCCAAAGTTGGAGTTGATGGACGTCATTGCGGAGAATGTAATGAGGTCAGTCTCTCTATCTTTTTCTGGTACGATCGCTCGCTTGTTAATTTCTTAATACACAGTGCCAATTGTCTTTTGTGTCTTGGGTATAGCGAGGACAAGCTACAGCCACAGCGTGAGTTCCACATCCTGTTCGTCCCCCGGCGCAGTCTGCTGTGTGAGCAGCGGCTGAAGGAGCAAGGCGTTCTCAACGCCTTCACCAATATAGACGAGTACATCCTAGATCTCATCCCCTACGACGGAGACCTGCTCTCCATGGAGTCCGAAAGTGCCTTTAGGGTATGTAGAGGAGTCTTGATATTTTAATGAACCAAATCAGGAATTTGTGGAAAAACCTTCTTAATGGCTATACTGTTCCTATTAATACAGTATTCTTTGTCACAAGACTCTTTCCTTAATGAATTTAGTCTTCGTGTTGTCACAATACACAAATGTTGACTTTGATACGATGCCTAGATTAAATATCACGATACCAATGCCAAATCGATACTATGCCATTAACTCTACATTAGTACATTAACGCTAATATTCTGGTTGTCCAAATGCAAGGGTTCAGCTTCGGGTCATTATCTCTATAAACATGCTCTCTTGAAGATTTAGTAATAATGGAATTCTTATACCTTTTATGTATTATAACAAGAGTATTATTATAATAATAATAATGTATAATAATATAATATCTAGGGGCACGGTGGTTTAGTGGTTAGCACGTTCGCCTCACACCGCCAGGGTCCGGGTACGATTCCCGTCTCGGCCAGTTTGCATGTTCTCCCCGTGCCTCAGGAGGTTTTTCTCCGGGTTTTCCGGTTTCCTCCCCCGGTCCAAAAACATGCACGGTAGGTTGATTGGCACCTTGGAAAATTGTCTCTAGTGTGTGGATGTGAGAGTGTGTGTGTGTGTGTGTGTGTGTGTGTGTGTGTGTGTGTGCCCTGTGATGGGTTGGCATTCCATCCAGGGTGTATCCTGCCTTAATGCCCATAGACGCCTGAGATAGGCACAGACTCCCCGTGACCCGAGGGAAGATTGGATAAAGCGGTAGAAGATGAATGAATGAATATAATATCTCTCTTTTGGCTTCTTCTGAATGGTTTTCTTCAGGAGTGTTATCTTGAGAACGACCAGACGAGCCTGTATCACACTGCTAAAGGCCTGATGACTCTGCAGGCACTCTATGGGACCATCCCTCAGATCTACGGCAAAGGGGAATGTGCTAGGGTGAGAGGCTCTGCCCAGTTTTCACCCCGCTTTAGTCCTCCAATACATTTTCATGCACAGTCCTAGGGGACATTTGTATGTGTTTGGAGCTACACCCAATCCAGAATATCACCACTGTTATGATATAATTTCCTGTTTACTCTGGAAGTTCTCTTTGCTCTTTTCTCCCCTTTAGCACGTAGCGAACATGATGCTGAGGATGAAACGGGAGTTTGCCGGCAGTCAGAATCAAATCCTGCCCGTGTTCGATACGCTTTTGCTGCTGGACCGGAATGTGGACCTGCTCACTCCTCTAGCGACACAACTCACTTACGAAGGGCTCATTGACGAGATCTACGGCATCACGAATGGTACATTATACGTTTATCACTATATTATATAAATGTCATCCCTAAATCCAAAGATCAGACATAACTTTATGACCCCTTATCTACACAAAAGATCATCCATCCATCCATACGATAAAAGGCTAGCTATCTAGCCCACATAAAATTATGTATTCCCACATAAAAGTCTATCTGTCTGTCTATCTGTCTTTCTATCTACCTATCTACACAAAAGGCTATCTATCCATCCATCCATCCATCCATCCAGCCATCCAAAAAAAGGCTATCTATATATCTATCTATCTATCTACACAAAAGGCCATCTATCCATCCATCCAGCCATCCAATAAAAGGCTATCTATCTATCCATCCATCCATCTATCCATCTATCTATCTACACAAAAGGACATCCATCCATCCAGCCATCCAATAAAAGGATATCCATCCATCCATCCATCCATCTATCTATCTATCTATCTATCTATCTATCTATCTACACAAAAGGCCATCCATCCATCCATCCAATAAAAGGCTATCTATCCATCCATCAATCCATCCATCTATCTATCTACATAAAAGGACATCAATCCATCCATCCAGCCATCCAATAAAAGGATATCCATCCATCCATCCATCCATCCTATCCATCTATCTTTCTACACAAAAGGCCATCTATCCATCCATCCAGCCATCCAATAAAAGGCTATACATCCATCCATCCATCTATCTATCCATCTATCTCTCCATCCACACAGAAGGCATTAAATTCTGATTGTGAAAGGTTTTGCTTTTAACTGTTAATAAATTTATTATAAAAGCACTTTCTGGTGCAAAAACAATGGAATACACATGTTATGGTATTTGTAATAGTAAAACAGAACTTCCTATGGGGTTTTTAGTCCATAATCGATTTCTTAGCACGTACAAAATAAAGTCATTTATTCTTCCAATAAACTGCAACATGCATAAGAGCTTATAAAGAAAGCCGTCATTGTTTCTACAGGTCACGTGAAGCTTCCGCCTGAGAAATTTGCCCAGAAGAAGGCTGGTGAAGGAGGGAAAGATCTTCCCACCGAACCCAAGAAGTTGCAGCTCAACTCGGCCGAAGAGCTGTACGCCGAGATCCGCGACAAGAACTTCAACGCCGTCGGGGCGGCGCTCAGCAAAAAGGCCAAGATCATCTCTGCTGCGTTCGAGGTGCCATTGTCTTGAACCAACAGCCTCAAATATTTGTCTATATGATAGAAGAGCAGTACAGCATGTGTCTGATTATTTACCATCTTCTTATTGATTATATTATTATGTATTATTATTGTGCACTCTGTTTGTTGTCTGCTCCATGACTTCATGTGCACTTTGTCTGTCTTAGGAGCGTCACAATGCAAAGACGGTCGGAGAGATCAAACAGTTCGTATCCCAGCTTCCCCACATGCAGGCTGCTCGCACCTCACTGGCCAATCATACGTCTATTGCGGAGCTCATCAAGGACATCACCAGTGCGTTCAAACTTTTCTCACCAAATTCCGTGCAGATGCATTTTTATGCCATTTTTATGCTATTTAAGCACAACGCTGCACAAGCTTTCTTTGGCTCTTGATGATTTGAGACTTGATGCATGAACAAAACCTGCAAATGGACAGAAAGAAATAATCTGATTTACCTCAAGCTTACTTTCTCAAGAAGTACAAAGGATGTATAATCTTACATGGAAAATAAATGTATTATATCACCAGTCTGTTATCAAATTCAGCCAGGATTTCATTTGAAGCATAAAATCCAAGGAAACTAGTTATTGAAAACCGCTGTGCTTCTCCATTTCAGCTTCCGAGGTCTTCTTTGACAGCTTGACGGTGGAGCAAGAGTTTATGACCGGTGTGGATACAGACAAGGTATACAAAGGCTGAAAATTCCAGTAAATCTTTTGAAACTTTCCATGGGAATTTTGGAAATATTGTGCAAAAGTATTCATACTCCTTGAATATTTCCTACAAAAATGAAATGTATTTTATTGGGATTTTATGGGATAGACCAACACAAAGTATCACATCATATTGAAGTGGAAGGTTAAATGGTGTTAAATTATTATTATTATGTTTTTTAAATAAATAAATAAAATAAAAAAGTGTGGCCTGCATATGTATTCAGCCCCCCTGAACACTTTGTTTGAACAAACTTTCCTGTATTTAGCTCCATCCATCTTCTTATCAGCTCTGACTAACTTCCCTGTTCCTGCTGAAGAAAAGCATCCCCACAGCATGATGGTGCCACCACCATGCTTCACAGTAGGCATGTGTTAGGTTTCTGCCACATGTAGCATTTTGCATGTAGGTCAAAAACTGTCTCATTTGACCACAGTGCCTTCTTCCACATGTTTGCTGTGTCCCCTACATGACTTGTGGCAAACAGCAAGCAGGTCCTCTTATTCTTCTTATTGTTATTGGACTCTCCCACCTGATCTGTGGATCTCTAAAGCTCATCCAGAATTATCATGGACCTTGTGGCTGCTTCTTGAATCAATGATCCAAGGCCTGTCCCCAGGCCTGTCAGTTTAGGTGGATGGCCATGTCTTGGTAGTGGAGCAGTTGTGCCGTACTCCTCCTATTTCTGGATGATTGATGGATTGAACAGTGCTCTGTGAGATGTTCAAAGCTTGGGATATGTATTTATAACCAAACCCTGCTTTTAAACTTCCCAAATACTTTATTCCTGGCCTGTCTGGTGTGTTCTTTAGTCTTCATGACGCAGTTTTCGCACTAATGTTCTCTCTAATAAACCTCACAGAACAGCTGTGGGATTTAAGTACACACAGGTAGACTCTAATTACTAATTAGGCGACTTGTGAAGGCAGTTGATTGCACTGGATTTTATTTAGTGGGGTATCAGAGTAAAGGAAACGGATACGTATGCACGGCACACTGTGCAGATTTTTATGTATCATTTGCCTTCCATGTCAAAATTATGGGATACTTTGTGTTGGTGTATCACATAAAATACATTTAAGTTGGTAATGTGACAAAATGTGGAAATATTCCACATATATTCCACAATACGTGCTAATTTATAAATGTGCAAGAATAAACATTTGGTTTGGTCATAAGTTGCCCTGCATGTAAACAAATACAGATTTTAAAAAATAGCATGTTTATACTTTGGATTAATTGCATTTTATTGTGCAATAGCTTACACACAGCACAAAGTGGTTTTAATAATTATGTGAGTATTCTGTTCAGGTTAACACTTACATCGAGGACTGCATAGCACAGAAGGATCCGCTGCTGAAGATCCTCCGGCTCGTCTGCATGCAGTCCGTCTGCAACAACGGCCTGAAACAGAAAGTACTTGATTTCTACAAGCGAGAGATCCTGCAGGTACGACCTACGCTTTACACAATACGACACGTGTTATTAGTGTCGAGTGTTAGGGTTTTGAACATCCGCATTCGAATCATTGTGCTTGCAGACGTATGGATATGAGCACATTCTGACCCTCAGCAATTTGGAGAAGGTGGGTTTACTCAAGCCACAGACCACCACGAGGAACAACTACCCCACCATCCGGAAAACTCTCAAACTCTGGATGGAGGACGCAAACGAACAGGTACGTGAGAGAGCTGAAATGCCAGAGAGAGGTTGAAATCTGCGAAAAGGATGGGCAAGGCATTGGAGGTTATGAGTTCAAATCCCATAAGCTGGGCCCCTGAGCAAGGTTCCTGAGTGTGTGCATTATAAGCGCATGTATAAACTTGCCATATGTATGAACACACACTACACTACTGCATTGTTTATTAGTATTAACATTTGCGAACATCAATAATTTATAATTTTAAAACTATTTTTTATAGTTTTTTTAGATAAAAATATATAAAAAGAAGAATAAACAAATTAATGCATTACAATTTTTTAATTAAATGCTAATTGAATAATTGATACAATTCTCACTCGTTAAATTGATTTATTAAATAACTGAAAAAGAAATTAACATTTATTCTTTAATTTTCTAAAGAAATGTTATACATAACCATTCTAATATTCTACCAGATTATTTATTCAATTCATTCAATTTATTTATTCATAAATTCATTCATTCATTCATCTACCTCTTTATCCGATCTTTCCTCGGGTCACGGGAGTCTGTGCCTATCTCAGGCGTCTATGGGCATTAAGGCAGGATACACCCTGGATGAAATGCCAACCAATCACAGGGCACACACACACACACACATTCATACACTAGGGACAATTTTCCAAGGTGCCAATCAACCTTCCGTACATGTTTTTGCACCGCGAGGAAACCGTAGAACCCGGAGAAAAAACCCCCTGAGGCACGGGGAGAACATGCAAACTCCACACACACATGGCCGAGACGGGAATCGAACCCGGACCCTGGCAATGTGAGGCGAATGTGCTAACCACTAAGCCACAGTGCCCCTATTCATAAATTCTTCCATCCTTATTCATTCATTCATTCATTTGCTCCCTTGATATGAAGATATGATAGGATTTTGTCCTTTTAAGAGAAATTCTTGAAGCTGGTCATAAAATATAAAATAATCCATATCACAAGACGTAAAAACATTAACATGATTTAGCACACGCACAATCATGTTACAGAACACACAGTAAACACACAGTAAACACAGAGTACAGAGTGTAAACAGTCTGAGGATTGAGTGTGACCGTGATGACAAGAAACCATTCGTGTATTTGAGACGAATCCTGAAAAAGTGTAATGTTAGATATTACGGGTGCATGGATGGCCATAAATAGAAAATAATAAATGATAAGGTATAAGAGTCATTAAAATAATAAGTAATAAGTGTATTAACATCACACTGTACAATAGAAAATTATTGCGGTCAATAAAGAGTGAATGAAGAATATTCAGGTTAAAATTGTTAAGTGCTTCTTTTTGAACACGCCTTTACACATTTATAATGCATAATAACCTCCACTCTTCTGTGAAAATGTGCTTGTGGAGATTTGGGTAACAGTCTGGGCAAGATATTTGATGCTTGCTGGTGATAATATGCATATAGTCCATCTTCCTCTCTACCAGAGCCCCAATGACATCTCGTACGTGTACAGCGGTTACGCTCCTCTCAGCGTGAGGCTAACACAGGTTCTGGCTCGGCCGGGCTGGAGGAGCATCGAGGAGGTGTTGAAAATGCTGCCTGGGCCACACTTTGAGGAGAGACAGCAACTTCCTCCTGGTCTCCATAAGAAACGTAAGTAGATGTTAAAAGACTTTTTTTTTTCTACTTTTCCAACCTAATATGTTTTTTTTCATGGCCACAAATAGAACCGCTGTAGAATAGGACCATAAGGATGTAATGATGTGATTCTGGTGCCGAACGTTCAAGGGATCTTCTGGAGTTACCCCCCATTTATACAGATAGTATTTTTATTTCTAAAACACACAAAGACTAGAAAGCAGTATTTTAATATGTCAGTTCGAAGTCGATTGATTCTTTGGATTTGGTGAATAAGCCGCACTGATAGTTTACTGCTCGAATTTTTTATTGGCAAAAATCCATAGAGGGCACGGTGGTTTAGTGGTTAGCACGTTCGCCTCACACCTCCAGGGTCCGGGTTCGATTCCCGTCTCGGCCATGTGTGTGTGGAGTTTGCATGTTCTCCCTGTGCCTCAGGGGTTTTTTCACCGGGTTCATCGGTTTCCTCCCCCGGTCCAAAAACATGCACGATAGATTAATTGGCACCTTGGAAAATTGTCCCTAGTGAATGAATGTGTGTGTGTGTGTGTGTGTGTGTCCTGCGATGGGTTGCCATTCCATTCAGGGTGTATCCTGCCTTAATTCCCATAGACGCCTGAGATAAGCACAGACTCCCCGTGACCCGAGGGAAGATCGGATAAAGCGGTAGAAGATGAATGAATGAATGAATGAATATGTAAAATGTGTGTGTGTGTGTGTGTGTATAGCTTTGTTGCTATATACTTTGTATATATGTGTATATGTATATATGTGTGTGTGTGTGTATATATCTATATATATATATATATATATATATATATATAGAGAGAGAGGAGATATTATTAGATATATATATATATTAGATATTTCTATATCGTATATTATCTAATATCAAATATTAACTTTGGATCCATTTGCTGTATATATCTCCACTCTCTCTGCCAAACAGAGAAAAAGTTCAGCCTTTAGTGGAGAACTAAATCTTCTCTAGTGCAAGATGATGCATACGACATCTGATCTGGTGACTAAAAGTACACAATACAAGACGAAAAAAAGAAAAAAAACATTTTGTAGCCGGAATTTTCTGTAGTTAAGACAAATATATTTAGAAGAAAGGATTAATAGATAAATACAGAACAAATTTTGAAATTCTGATCTCCTGATACCCTTTAATTTCAACAATTTCCAGTTTTCTGCATTATTCAGAGATTTTTCAATCTCTTGTTGTAATCTGTGGGTAAAACAACATCCATCTTGTGTTGATTTGTGCTTTTATCTCGAACAAAGCCTAGACAAAAGCTGTGTGTAAACGGGTTTCCGAAACAAAAGAAGGCCCGCTTGGCTAATTCTGCACGTATTTGTTGGGTTGAAATCGCCGCTCTATTACAGATTTATGTGCACTGAGCTAACATGGCTGACACACGGTAGCCGAAGATAAGGAGCGCTTTTGTCTTTCACACGTATTGTTTGTTCTTGCCTGAGAGTCTTGGCACATGGCAGCGATATTTAAACCTTCCCGTAATATAGCCGTTAAAGGCCGCGCTTGGCTTTCATTTTCAGGTTATTAGGAGTGTTGTTATGAAGCGTACTTGTCAGAACTCGCCCTCTAATGTTGGCAAAAAGGTGCTAATTAGAAAAAATAATTAAATATTACTTCACATCGTACAGTCTTTAATCTCAGCCTTGGATTCACTGTGATCCGAAAGCAAGGACAGGTAAACGTGTGCATTTTGACCTCGCAGGTCAGCAGGGAGAGAACCGGACCACGCTGGTGTTCTTTCTCGGGGGGGTGACCTACGCCGAAATCGCCGCGCTACGCTTCCTGTCCCAGATGGAGGACGGCGGGACGGAGTACATCATCGCCACCACCAAACTCATCAACGGCACCAGCTGGGTCAAATCTCTGATGGACCGCCCTGACGAACAAACACTCTGAACGCGAGGCGTTTCGAAAAAGACCTGCTGATCTGACTTGCAGACTCGAAGCCTATGTTTCATTACATAATCTCCCCTTTTTCTGTACAGCTGCGGTTCCTAGTGCAAAACTCGACAGTGAGATGGCTCAGTATATTTTCCTGTTTATTCCATCCATGTGAAGTGTTCTGTGTAGAAATAAAGTTACGTCGAATAGAACAGAGCAGGGAGACGTCTGTCACGTTGCCTTTTCAGAAGTTCAGATCCGATCTCAGGAGTTTATTCATGTGGAAAACATTCCGGTGTTAGTCAGCGGACAAGCATTGCATCCAAGTTCTATTGTTCCATGGGGTCGGATCCAGATTCACTGCGATCCGGACTGAATGAGATTAAAGGAAAAGGAGGATGAAGAATATAACCATGGCTACTGACCTGTGAAAAATGTATTTGTGATTATTTATGTGTATTAAAAAAAAACATACATACATATCATAATATATTTATAGATATATATAAATATATATATATAGTACATATATATATATATTAGACAGAAAAAAAAAATACATTTACATTATGCCTGTCTCCTAATATCTTTTTTTTTAAATAAGGATATACATTTACATTATGGCATTTTTTTTTATGATATATTATATTTAAATATAGATATATATGTATGTATGTATTATATATATATTTATATATATATATATGTGTGTAAAAGGGGCACACTGGCTTAGTGGTTAGCACGTTCCCCTCACACCTCCAAGGTCTGGGTTCGATTCCCGTCTCGGCCATGTATATGTGGAGGTTGCATGTTCTCCCCGTGCCTCAGGGGATTTTTCTCCGGGTTCTCCGGTTTCCTCCCCGGTCCAAAAACATGCACGGTAGGTTGTTTGGCACCTTGGAAAATTGTCCCTAGTGTATAAATGTGTGTGTGAATGTGTGTGTGTGTGTGTCCTGTGATGGGTTGGCATTCCATCCAGGGTGTATCCTGCCTTAATGCCCATAGACGCCTGAGATAGGCACAGACTCCCCGTGACCCGAGGGGAAGATCGGATAAAAGCGGTAGGGTAGAAGATGAATTAATTAATGAATGAATGTAATGTATATGTGTGTGTGTGTGTGTATGTGTGTGTGTGTGTGTGTGTGTGTGTGTGTGTGTGTGTGTGTGTGTAGTGCATAGAGGTATATGCATATTATGTCGATTATGTGTGTGTGTGTGTGTCTGCTTATATATATATATATATATATATATATATATAGATATAGATATATATGTGGTGTGTGTGTGTAGGTGTGTGTGTGTTATGTATATAGGTGTCATGTATCCATAAATACATACTCTATATATATATATATACACACACAGATATAGTCACTCATATATATAGTATATATATATATAGATATATATATATACTGTATAATATATATATATATACACACATATATACATATATATATATATATATATATATCTATATATAATAATATATATATATATATATATATATATATATATATATATATATATGATTTGCTCGCTGACCTTGCAACCAAATAAACAAGTTGTAACAGTAATGTACTCGGACAGTGCGTCCAGTCTAACGCAGTTGATTATGGAAACCTTTAGCCCGATAATAAGCGCTTTTCGTTCTCGTCCGCAGTCCGAAAATATATTCCCGTAATAAATCCTCGGGCCTTGAAACGTAGCTGACGAGCGCAAAGGAGCGCCAATTAGCGGCGATAATGGTCCTGTGTCTGGAGAGGAGGGCCCTGGAATGGAACATGACTCCACCGTGGAGGAAGCTGATTCAATTAAGGGGCCATTTGTTCTCTGTCTTTCCGGATAAACCCTTTACAGCAAACGACCCGAGATGCGCTGATCGATGGGTGGGCCGCACTGTTCTCGAGCACAGGATAAAAGACTATTAAATAAATAAGTAAATAAATAGATAGATAAAAATAGTGAACACTGGATGAGATGAAATAATTTTTATATGTACATCAGGTTTATTAACCTGAAACAAAATAAAAAGTAATAAAATTGAGTTTGAGGTCATGTTAGGACAAGACGACTGAAGTAATTAACACCATTTAGAGATGGAAATAGCCTCCTTGTGTTAACTGTGTCGTGGTGCACAGAGAGAGAGAGAGAAACAAAGAGAGGGGCGGGCCAGAACTGGCCCATGGAGCAGGTGCTGAACGCTCCTCGAACTCCCCTAAGCACGGACCCAAGGGTTTCCTGCCTCTCGTAATCAATTTAATTGCCTCCTCCTCGGCCACTCCTGTGGCATGAGGACGAGCAGCAGCTTTCCAGCAGAGCAAATAAAAAGCAGAGGACTCGCAGCAACCACCACTTTTTTTTCCCCCTCCGACTCACCGAGACACAACAGCCGTCCCTCCCGAGGTAAGCGAACCACTTTATAGTTATAAGAATAAAAAAACATAAGCAACGATGAGGTTTATTTCATGTCGTGTATATTATTTTTATGCAAATTTTGTGTCCTTTATAATAAGTGACTTTGTGTGGCATATTGTTTTTGGAAAAGTGTACCTGCCAATCAGTCTTGATCACCTTTGAGAGGAAATGGACACCTTTTAAAGATTTTAAAGTTGTACCCTGGAGGGTGCCTCAGGTGACCAACAGTACAGTATATGATGTATATTATAATGCACAATAATATGCAGTATATTTAAATATAATATATACAGTATTTGAATATCTACAGTGTCTATAAAGAAGTATACCCTTTTTATTTTTGTAAAACTTTGGTAAAATTTTGATCAAACTTAGCAGAATTATAGGTAAATAAATTCGAAACACTGATTTATTATATATATATATATATATATATATATATATATATATATATATATATATATATATATATATATATATATACATCTTGCGATCCTGCGATCGACCTCCTGGAAGTTTTAACAAAGCTAACATGGAGAAAATTGGTTTTGTTTTTGCTTTACAAAAGGCATTAGTACACTTGAACATCCTCCATGTTCACCAGATTTAGCACCTTTCCTCCTAAAGTGAAATCAGTACTAAACGACTGCAGCAGTGTCCGAGTGTGAACGAGGAATATACTGAAGGGAACAAACATTACAATTTGACATAGATATAAATAAAGAAAAAGTTATTGTATGAATCTTGCAAGTTATTTAATAGACATACCTACCATTTATGATTTCTATTTCTGATTCTTTTTCTGATGACGTATTCGTTTATTCTGCTTCCAAAAACGAAACTGAACGGTTCCTTATCATTGGATTACTTTTTTTAAATACCTTTTTTTAACTACACACGGGAAGGGAAAAACTCAGCAGTAAGCACATTCATACTCCAGGGTTTGATAGATGCGTTCCTCAAGGTGCCGTGAAATAGATAACAGTACAAAAAAAAAACAAAAAAAACGTACAGTTTGATACGTGCAACAGTATTTAAGTGACCGGTTTAATGCAAAACATAATTTATTTAGTGAACATCGACAGCTCTATATATATGTGTATATAATATATATATATATATATATATATATATATATATATATATATTCCTGAGGAGAGGCTTTAGTGTGGATTGTGTATGTGTATATATATATATTATATATAAATATATATATTCTATATAAGATAATATATAGATTATAATATAGATAGAGAGAGAGAGAGAGGAGAGAGAGGAGATAGATATAGATACATATATAATATACATATTACATATACACACCACACACTCCTAGCAGGAATATGCGACGTGTGTATATACATGTGTGTGGTGTGTGTGTGTGTGTGTGTGGTGTGTGGTGTGGTATATATATATATATATATATATATATATATATGCATGTATATATAGATATATCAATATCTATCAATCTATCTATCAATCTCTATCTATCTATCTAATCTATATATGTATATATAGTGTATATATATATATATATATATATATATATGTATATGTATTAGTCAGTATTGGCTATATAATAATACAGCACATGAGAAATATACAGTTTGTACACGGTTAGATCTGTAATTTCAAGCCACAATTGTCCTCAGATGCAATTCATTATATGTAATTATTTGATGCCAACAGGTCTCTGGACCTTGCCATCCCTTTGAGCCAAAGATGGACCTTCATCTCGAGTCGGAGCCCCTGACCCTCCGATTTCTCCGGACTTTCAGAGACCTCCTGCGATTCGTTCTGTTCACCTACACCGTGTTATTTGGTGCCTTGATCCTCGCTGGATGGACCACCTACTTTATAATTGCCAAATGAGGAACAGTTCGATCGATGCCATGTCACTGACTTTTCCAGCCAGTTTCCGTGGACTTTGAATTTAACAGTATATTTTAAATTCCCTATTTTGCGAGCAACCCGATTATTTATTTGTGCCGTGAAATCAGATATCCGGCCGCCCGTTCGATCAGCGTCTTATATTAGAGTATAAATGGAGATTGGACGATGGGGGGGGAAATAAATATAGGAACCTCAGTTATAACCAAGCCAGATGTATTTCACTTCTTGGATGAAGGGCTGACAACATCGATCCATCTTTATTCGTATAGAGCCTTTCACAATGGACATTGTCTTGAAGCCGCTCTACACAGATAATGCAGAAACAATGATTCTTCTTTATAAGTGTTGCTGATGAGAGATCCGGTACCGACTGTGGTACGGAAAAACTCCCGGAGATGGAACAAGGAAGTAACCTTGAAAGGAACCAGACTCGAGAGAAAGAACCCATCCATTTTTTACAGCATCCTCCAACATCCTGTGGTATAACATTATAATATAAATGACATGCAAATATTTCAAATATTGACCCGTGTGCTTGCATTTTTGCTAGGCAGCGTTTAAAACCCGTGTAATTCATATATTATATATATATGCATTGACATGTTGGTCCGGAGAATGCAACCTCATACCATATTAAATAAATTAAATATAACCTAGAAATCATTCAGTGGCGCTTTATGGGGTAAACACTATATATATATCTTTTCGTGCAGTTTAGATGTGTTTTGTGGTCTCTAGTGAAAGCATATACTTATTCAGGTAAAAATAGGCTTAAGATAAAACATTATTATGTAGGGTTTAGTAGTTTATTTTTTTGTCCTTCATGGAGATCATCTAAAAGACTTCACTGCAGGGCTTTCAATGGGATTATATACACACTGCCAGGCCAAAGAAGGTCACACACACACACTGATATTTCATTGCCTTTTGCTTGGACTTATTCAAAGTCACCAAATTTGTTTTTGTTTGTCCCCCCCCCCATGATCTTGTGTATTACATTTACATTTATGGCATTTGGCAGACGCCCTTATCCAGAGCGACTTACAACTGAGCAATTGAGGGCTAAGGGACTTGCTCAAGGGCCCACTATTGGCAGCTTGGTGATGCCGGGATTTGAACCTGAGACCTTCTTGTCCGTAGGCAAACATGTTAACCACTGAGCTACCACCTCCCTTTAATTAATTGAGGGATATTTGGACCACTGCATACATCGGAAAAATCCTTGGGTATAATGGGGATAAGGTATGAACGCTATGGTGGCTGATCCACTTTTGCAATGTCATCTTGGAATATGGTGAAAAAAAATTAGTGCATTTATATTTATATTTATATTGGTCATATATTCAGGTAGTCAGACTCTGAAGCAGCCTCAGATCATACCACTGCCCCCGCTGACTTGCATAGTGGACATAATTGGTTCGTTATCTAATCTGCCTCACTTCTTACCTTGGCTAAATCCTGACTATTTACATTTCTCAAGAGTCTTTTATTCCTCAATTATGATGCCTCACACTATCATTTATTAACCCCCCAATTTTGGCACTTTCAGGAATCTCCTTAGATCTTCGATTGGATTCCCACAAGCCAATAATTTGGCCCTTCTGATCCAGAGTAACATCTTGTTGGAGGACGTTATTGTTTAAGACATGCATCTCAAATATATTAATCCGATATTCTATATTTCTAATTTCTCTAATTCCCTTACTTAGAACCATGTCGGGACTATTTTTGCCAGGGAAATGATGGAAATGTCAGAGCCATCCAACATTGGCCTCCACCACCTGGTCTGCTCTTGTGCATTTTGAAAACGCCTCACTTAATATTGATTTACATCCAGTAAATGTGTTGTGTGGAAGAGACATCTTTTTATATGCCAATTGCATTGGTGCCACCTGTGTATAACCCCATTTGTTTTGAATTGTCTTCCTAAAGTGACGGAAAAACATCTTAATCCTGGACTCCTCGGCACTTATGGATGATGTTTTTCGCTTTGTCTACCGACACCTTGCTCACCGTGTGCTCTCCAGCTGCTGCCAGAAAGCATCAAGCTCCGGGGGATAAACATCCATTAAGCAGATGTACTGTGAGATTACTGCTTCTGCTGATGAATGACTCATAACATCCGTGTAAGTCTACGCAGCATGACGATAATGACACGAGTCTAAATCTAAACCCGTCTCCAGATCTTGCTGCGTACGCGTGTGTTGCCAGATTGGACACCAAAACACTCCAATTTCTCTGTGCATTCAGGTGAATTCATTGTCCTTCCTGTCAAGCCAACACATTTTGAATGGGTCAGTGAAATGGTGGAAGCTGAGGTATTTTATCTAAAGGAAGAGCCTCCTTTTAAGACTCCTTTTCAGGATTGAGGCAGTTGTGTAACTCGAACTGAGAACATAGTTATTGGTCTGACCAAGGTCTGACCAACTTCACATTTCAGGTCTTCTAGCACATTTAGACATTGAGAAACAATCTAATGATTACCCAAATTTATAATTTTACAATCTTTGTGCAAGGACTTCAGGTGGTCTACAAACCATGAACAAAATAAAGATCAAAATGATTTGCCTTCAAATGTATTTAAGCAGACGGGCACGGTGGTTTAGTGGTTAGCACGTTCGCCTCACACTGCCAGGGTCCGGGTTCGATTTCCGTCTCGGCCATGTGTGTGTGGAGTTTGCATGTTCTCCCCGTGCCTCAGGGGTTTTTTCTCCGCGTTCTCCGGTTTCCTTCCGGTCCAAAAACATGCACGGTAGGTTGATTGGCACCTTGGAAAATTGTCCCTAGTGTATGAATATGTGTGTGTGTGTGTGTGTGTGTATCCTGCGATGGGTTGGCATTCCATCCAGGGTGTATCCTGCCTTAATGCCCATAGACGCCTGAGATAGGCACAGACTCCGCGTGACCCGAGGAAAGATCGGATAAAGCGGTAGAAGATGAATGAATGAATGAATGTACTTAAGCATACGATTTACTATGATTTATCAAGTCTATTATAATTTTCTTGCTCAGTTGATGCGAAAAGACTCTTTGCACACCAATCTATCAATTGAACGATATTATTATATAATTATTGATATCAAATTATCACAAACGCAAAATCTTTTCAACTACAAAAAACGTTGTGCCTGTAGCAGTCTAGTTGGCCTGTTAAAAATGTTGCTGATGTATTGGCAGTGTTGGGGAGTAACTAGTTACATGTAACGGCGTTACGCAATTTTATTACAAAATAAATGTAACAATAATTCGTTACAGTTACTGAGAAAAAGCGTGTAATTAAATTACTTTCGAAAATGATTTTGAAAATAAATCCCACAGAACCCCGCCCAACATGCGTTTTTTATCAATAACTGTAACGAATTACTGTTACCTTTATTTTGCAATTAAATTGCGTAACGTCGTTACAGGTAACTAGTACAGTTTGTTTCTGATATGTAAAAGTGTATTTTCATCAAATGCCGCCTAGTGGACCAATGAAAGTAATCCAAAAGTAATCAAATGTAATCAGTTACTAAACTTTTATAAAGTCATTAAAAAGTTACACTGCTTATTACACTTTGAATAGGGTCATTTGTAATCTTTACATCTATTACAGTTACAAGTAACCTTCCCAACACTGTGTATAGGAAGGGGGGTGAGAACAGAAACCATCTTGATATGCATAGAGCATTATTTTCGCAAATGGGCATCTAGAAGTGTTCTTCATCAGGGCAACAGGTCCTGGTTCAGTCTCTCGTCATCTCGAGACTGGATTACTGTAACTCTCTGCTGACAGGTCTACCACAGAACGCTATTCGTCCACTGCAAATGATTCAAAATGCATCTGCGCGATTCGTGTTCAACCTGCCTAAATTCTCTCACACCACCCCACTGCTGCGCTCGCTCCACTGGCTTCCTGTAGCTGCTCACACGCATCAGATTCAAAACATTGACGTTCGCCTACAAACGCCAAACGTAGATCTGCACCTTCATACCTCCAAAACCTCATCACCTCCCGTACTGCAGCTCGCTGCCTGAGAGCGTCCAGCACTGCTCGCCTGGTTCCACCATCTCTTAGGGTAAAAGGTAAGCCCAGCTCAAGGCTCTTCTCTGTTCTGGCACCGAGGTGGTGGAACGAACTTCCACTGGAGGTCCGAACAACGGAGACACTGTCTACATTCAAACGCCGATTGAAGACCTACCTCTTCCAACAACACCTATAATAACACTTCTTTTTATTCTCTTTTTATATCTCACTGTCCAGAAATCCATTAAAAAAAATTCAACTGTCTATCCTCGTGTACTTACGTTTGTATTTACCCTTCTTGAATAAATCTAATCCTTAGAGACCTAAAGCACTTCTTGTACGTCGCCCGGGATAAGGGCGTCTGCTAAATACTGCAAATGTAAATGTAAATGATATGTAAGTTGGTGAATGCCGTTTGAAGATGAGAAAACTGCTTCAAAACCTCTCACAAGGTTAATGAATATTTGAATCATGTGCAATTTCTGATTTGCCGTAATCGTCTAAAAAGCATTGCTTCGACGGACGTCGCCCATATAAGCTGTGGAAGCGCTTAATGGACAGATCGATGCCCATAACAGATTTTTAGCCGCTTAAAAGCAGTGGGCTGTGCATTATTTAAGAGCAACGAAGATGTAAGGCCAATCAAATCAACAGCACTTGATGTTCTGCAAATAGCTCTCATGAGGAGGGAATGTTAAAGGATTACATTTATCCCCAAAGATTCACGGATTTTTCGGCTTTCTTTCAAGGTAGAGATTTGAACATCCCATTGCACATTTAATGTCCATTTGCTGTTCGGAAAAAACCCGTCTGAGAAGATCTTCCATCGTTTTGCCGAGTCCCTGTGGAGATTTGCCTTTTTTTTGTTTGTTTTTTTAGACAATAATAGTGAAAATGTACTGTTTATAAATTATATGGACGAAAGAATTGGGACGTCTGGTTTTCCAGCCATACGTGGTCCTTTCTCAAACCTCAAACTGTTACCATAGAGTTTGAGGCACACACATGTATTGTTCGCTTTGGATGCAATAGAATAAACCTGTTCCAGTGTAACATGTATGTAATATGTAATAAATGTAATAGATTACAGGTTACAAAGTAGCCTATTCAAAATTTAATAAGTAGTGTAACTTTTCAATTACTTTATAATATTAAAGTAACTGATTACATGTGATTTACTTCATCTGTCCACTAGGTGGCACTTTAAGTTAACATTATAAGGAAAAAAATAGGTTATATTTTTCTAAACTGTATTTTTGTTTGTTGACGGGGAGCGGGCGGGCTTTGGTAGGGGGCCGGGGCTTGCTGCAATTTTTTCCAGTGGGTTTGTGGTACATGCTTGTTATGCTTCGCCATATTATTACTCCCTGTGCATACTCCGAGACTGAGAGCGCCTCCCACTGTAGTGGATGTGCAATTATACTTTATTCTAGTACATCAAAAAGGCCTGTTCCAGTGGGTCACATGCGCCACCCCTGGCATCGCCCCACGCCCCACTGCAGTAGTCTACATTACTGATTTATTTTCATAAATAACCGTAATGTAATTACACATTGTTTCTCAGTAACTGTAACAAATTACTTTTACATTTATTACATTTAACGCAGTTACATGTAACGGGGGCATCTAGGGATCCAGGTTTGATTCCCGTCACGGCCATGTGTGTGTGCAGTTTGCATTTGCTTCCTTCTCCTTTTTTCTCCCCGTGCCTCGGGGGGTTTTTCTCGGGGTTCTCCGGTTTCCCCCCGGTTGATTGGCACCTTGGAAAATTGTCCCTAGTATGAATGTGTGTGTCCTGCAATGGGTTGGTATTCCATCCAGGGTGTATCCTGCCTTAATGCCCATAGACGCCTAATATAGGCACAGACTCCCCGTGACCCGAGGGAAGATCAGATATACCAGTAGAAAGATGAATGAATGAGTCACTGATTCCTTTACTGATTTAAACACTATTTGACTCGTTGAACGTCGGCACAAATTTGCACTGGTGCCAAGACGTGTTAATGAAAAGCCTAGTTTTATTGCCTAAAATAAAAAAATTGGATTGAACATTTACCATGCAATAAAGATCAAATAAAAAGACAAATTAACAAATCAATAAAGTCGAAGAACAATTAGCACTTGACATTTTAATTTAAATACAGTAATGATATACATTTACTTTACGCCACTACACAGCAGGTGAATTGGACTGTAATTCAAAGAAACAGTCTAGGACATTTATATTTACATTTACAGCATTTGGCAGACGCCCTTATCCAGAGCAACTTACAACTGAGCAATTGAGGGTTAAGGGCCTTGCTCAAGGGCCCACTAGTGGCAGCTTGGTGGTGGTGGGGTTTGAACCCATGATCTTCCGGTCCAGAGTCCAAACATCTTAACCACTGGGCTACACCACCTCCCACAATGAGGTCAATGGGGTTGGGGAGTGCAAATAAACATTCCTGCATTTAAATCTAGATTAAAGAACCATCTCTTTAACCTGGATAACACATAACACATTTAAACATTTATAATATTCAAATCCGTTAAAGGATTGTTAGGCTGCATTAAATAGTTTATTAAAAATTACCGGAACCGGGAACATTTCCCATAATAACACCTTACATCACAAAATGAATGGCATCTTCATTTATATTAGTCTGTCTTCTGTTTATTCCGAGGTCGTCATCATCACCACTCAGAAACAGTCTGTATCCTGATCACATGATCACGGCAGTTCCCTGATCCAGTCCTTATATAGATGACTGATCAGCACTGATACACCACAATCATGAATACAGTTTACTAGTTTGTTGGTCAGAGGAGAACTGCCCCCCCCACCCCCCCCCCCCCCCCCCCCCGCCCGACTGAGCCTGCTTTTTCCCATGTATTTTTTCTCCATTTGTGTCACAGATGTTCCTTGCTGCTGTCGCCTGTTACTTATGGCTTGCTCAGTTGGGGACACTTAATTGTTTACAATTTTGTTATTCATTAATAAATGTGTGACATTTATTATTATTATTTATTATTTATTCATTCTAAAATTCATCTTCTAACCGCTTTTAATCCGATCTTCCCTCGGGTCACGGGGAGTCTGTGCCTATCTCAGGCGTCTATGGGCATTAAGGCAGGATACACCCTGGAATGCCAACCCATCGCAGGACATACCACACACACACACACACACTCACATTCATACACTAGGGAGAAATTTTCCAAGGTGCCAATCAACCTACCGTGCATGTTTTTGGACCGGAGAAAAACCGGAGAACCTGGAGAAAAACTGAGGCACGGGGAGAACATGCAAACTCCACACACACACATGGCCGAGACGCGAATCGAAC
>JACRUU010000027.1:6097088-6152088 GCA_030449085.1 Kryptopterus vitreolus | reverse complement strand
CGAATTCATCAATAATGTCCATTAACCCCCCCATCTCTAGTTAAGGGTCTCGCTCAAACGGCTTGGGAATCGAACTCATGACCTGAGCAGTAGTCCAGGACCTTACCCACATAGCTAAACTAAATATGTATAGATTACGTGAAGCTACAATGCAGTGTAGTTAATAACCTCAAGAATGATGCAGCTATAATACATGGACCCAGACGAGGTTTCAGTTTGAGTCTGGTTCCTGTCACTTGTATTTGGTGGACGCCCTTGTCCCCCGAGCGACTTACAACTGAGAAATTGAGGGTTAAGGGCATTGCTCAAGCGCCCTCTAGGGGCAGCTTGGTGGTGGTGGGATTTGAACCTGAGATCTTCTGGTCCTGAGGCCTATGCCTTAACCCTGGCCTGGCCAACCTGTGGCTCCCGAGCCTCATGCGGCTCTTTAGGAGTTTTTGTGTACCCATGTGTATGATGTGGCTCTTTGCAGTAACACAGAAAAAAAGTGGCTCTTAGCCTCCTACTAGTTGGCCACCCCTGCCTTACCCACTGAGCTCACCTGTTACTTGAACCCAAGGACCTCGTATAGCCATAGTGCGCCCGAACTCCCACCACACACTAACATACTGGTGGAGAGGATGTTTGTCCGGGATGCCGAAGACGCGCCTCTACTCTTTATCGGAAGACATCCTGGGATTTTTAATGACCACAGAGAGCCTCGGTTTTAACGTCTCATCCGAAAGACGATGCTTTTTGACCCACACAGACCATAGGGTAAGCGCCCCCTGCTGGCCCACACTAGCACCTGCTCCAGCAGCAACCTGGTACTAACCCAGGCTCAACCCTGCTTAGATTCAGTCTTGGGCTACAGGGTGAAACGGCTACTGGCAATGTATAGGGTATACACATTTTTAACAGGAAATACGCTGTTTAGTAGGATAACGTGGCTGATAAGGGACAAGGGAGGATCTACGTACTGGTGTAGGGGCGTGGTCAGCGTACGCCTTCAACGGACTTGGTCCAACATGAGGATTTCATTTGATGGTTATTTTGTAGTGAAGCGAAGGATTTGCTTCAGGAGGTGAAAAAAAGAAAGCACTCGATGGGAAAATTTGTTTTTTGAATTGGAAGTGTCCCCAATCTGACTCCACTCCCACTCTACAGTCTTTTTTAGAATACTTTCCTGAAGTGTCTGAGACATTACAGTGCTGTCTGCCCTCTTCTACACCTAATGCCAATGTTACTCTCCTTTGCAACGTTTTTGTGTTTGTTTATTTGTCAGATCACAGGTCCAGACGGGAAGCAGATCTATAAAGGAGACCGCGAGTCCAGCGGGAAGTACTCGGTGGCCGCGCACATGGACGGCACGTACAAGTTCTGCTTCAGCAACAAGATGTCCACCATGACCCCCAAGATCGTCATGTTCACCATCGATATCGGCGAGGCGCCCAAAGGCGACGGCATGGAGACCGAGGGTTGCGTCCGAGCCGACACTCCCGCTTCCTTTATCGCCGTCCAAAATACTCTATATCTGTAAATCTTTTCCGAACCTCGGGTTAGCCTTAGAGCACGGTCGCGCGTACGTCTTCAGCTACATCTCTCGCCTACATTTGAGCCTGTCGGTTTCATCCTGTCCTCCTCTTTTTTTTCATTCCATCTTTCTTCCTCTCTTTCCCTGCTTCCTCTTCCCTCAGTCGGTGGCGGGACCTGGGACGGTAGGTTTGGGCTGCATGGAAGGCTTTGTGCACGCCGTTCATTTGAAAACAAAACATCGTTAGTGCAGTGTGTGTGTGTGTGTGTGTAGTCACCTCAGTGTCATGGTGTGCTCGGTCCATTTTTGAGGACACATTAAAGAATGAAGCGCATACATTTAACCCCCTCATCCACTCAAATTCCCCGCTTGTTCCCGCACGGCGCGTTCGCATCGCGCAACGTTCTCACCGGGCCGCCGTTCTGTTACAGCGCACCAAAACAAGCTGGAGGAGATGATCAACGAACTTGCTGTGGCCATGACGGCGGTCAAACATGAGCAGGAGTACATGGAGGTCCGCGAAAGGATACACCGAGCGAGTAAGACCCCCTTTTGTTTATTATGTATTATGCGACTGTTTTAAGAAGAGACTCATTTTGTTTTTGTTTTCCACAGTCAACGACAACACAAACAGCCGTGTAGTGCTCTGGTCGTTCTTCGAGGCACTTGTGCTGGTGGCCATGACGCTGGGACAGATTTACTACCTGAAGAGGTTTTTCGAAGTCCGGCGAGTCGTTTAATTCCCGATTTGTACCTTTTTTTTTTTTTTCCTTTTTTTTTCCTATTCCAAAGTGTCTCACCGTTCTTTGGACTTGTTCGGAGAATAAAAGACAAACTATTGAAAAAGAAAATGTCTAAAAAAAAAAAAAGATGACCACCTGCGAAAGCACTCGACCTCTATGCCCGTTTTCTATCCGTGTAAAAGGTGCAGTGATTGAGAATTTCCCGATATAAGGATCAGTCAAATAAAGGGGATTTGTGTTTTGTTTTTTAATAAATGCACTCGAATGCCCCCTATTTGCAATACACAGTGCAAAATACACATAAAATAATGCTTTTATTTGACTCGCTCTTATATGTGTGTGGAAAAGTCATTCAATCAGTCCACCTTTTATATACATTTTAAAGAAATCAGACAAAATGGGAAATTTGGGTGTAAGATTTTATTATTTTTTGTTTAAAAAGTGTTTAAAATTTTCATTCTGCTTCTTCCGCACCGAAAATGCATATTATGTGCAATCAGTGTCGGGTCTTTTTTTTTTTTTTTGTGATGTCACACCAAATGTGATGGTGGTCAGGGTCGACTTTTCTTCCCTCGATACCCCCAACGCAAACCGAATACAAATCGGGAGTCTCTTTGCCACGTTGCAGTCGACGGGAGTTTTACGAGACGCAGTACTGAAGGGGTATTTTTATTATTAGTTTTTTTTTTTGTACTTTCAAACGATGTTTTGTCAGGATGGATGAAACTCACAGATTTGTCTGTTGTCGCGACTGAAGCTCATTTACAGACGGTTTTGTCTGTAACTTGAAATAAATCTCAACTCCTGTGTAAATAAAACAAACAACGGCTGTCCAGGGTTTGGAATAAAACCGTCCGCTTTTTGGTTGAAGGAAACGATTCCGTTTGGAATTCTGTTTGTGTATATTTACAAACATTTATGGACGCATGATCATAAGATCGGTGTATATGTTTTTGTTTTGCTGGTAGAATTACTTTCAGTATTCTGGGGAAATGGGCTAGGTCAGGGATGCGAAATTATCACCGTGGGCCACATCAGCATTAGGGTCGGCCTCAAAGGTACGGTTGTAACTATAAGACAGTATATAGTGTTTGATGAGCGACGTCGCCTCATAACACAAATTCGCTCCCTGGACATTCCGATTGGTGGAATTCAAAAACCACCCTCGGTAAACACCAATTGTAGGAAACACTGCACTCTAGTGGCGGGATGCGGTCACTTTGCATAGTACATAGTAGCGTGCATTGTGGGAAATGTAGTTTAGTCAATGCACGCTTTAGCCTTATTTTAAGACAATCATACACTGTTTAATTTATATTTGTGGTGTAGAATCATTCCGGGACTGAGGTGACCTCAGATGTAGTGAAAACTCATCCCAAAAGAAATGTTATAGGGGTCGGAACTCCATAGCAGGAGACTTTCCACTCCAACCCTTGTAAAGCAGATCTTCCTATTCATCATGCTTTGGATCTCCAAGTTCAACCAAAGGGAAGCGTTTGAACCCGTCCTGGGTGGGGAAAAGTCAGATGTCCCAATTATTTATTTATTTATTTTGATAGACTGTCAGTGCATGTAGTTGTATTTGAAAATACAATCAAATTAGTAATTAAACCACAGTAAATTTAACAAGCATTTCAGAAGAGGCCCGAAAAAACGAACATAAACCTTTATATCCAGTGCGTTCCCATATTAACAAGCGCTCCTTTATGTAATGTAAAAAGCAGGATTTGGAGGAAACCCTTTTTCCCGAAAAGCTTTATACCAGTATTTATTTATTCATTCATCTTCTACCACTATATCCGATCTTCCCTCCGGTCACGGGTAATCTGTGGTGTCTATGGACATTAAAGCAGGATACACCCTGTATGGAATGCTAACCCATCGAAGGTGCATCCACACAACCCATGAAACATCATCACAGGGCACACATGGGCACACACACATTCATCACACACTAGGGACAATTTTTTTTCCTAGGGACAAGGTGCCAATCAACCTACCGTGCATGTTTTTGGACCGCGAAACCCGGAAAAAAACCCCCTGAGGCGCGGGGAGAACATGCAAACTCCACACACACATGCATCGAGACAGACTGGCTTTCTTTTCCTAATTTTTGACATGGTCGAGATCGGACAAGAATCGAACAACCCGGACCATCGGGATCTGGCACCCGGTGTGAGTGCGGCGAACGTGCTAACCACTATGCCACCGTGCCCCCACCAGTATTTATTATCTGCAAAAATAACATTTAGAGGCGGAAACTTGAAACTTTAATGGTTTGGTTTTGTTATAGAGCAGGGAAGTATAGAGACGTATTCCGGGTGAAATGAACAAACATGGCAACCACTCCATACTTAAAGTCTGTCTGACCTGTGGCCTTGTGTGTGTCAATCTGGTATTCATATCAAGGGGGAGGATTTTCAGGAGACATTCAAACTAGTTATATGGACCAAAAAAAAAAGAGAAGAATTTTCCATTAGGATATATTTCACACATTTTTAATTTGTTAAATGAATTGAGGATGCTGCTGTATTTCTACACCCAATAAAACGTTATTTTCCCCCCCCCTTCAGATGTAGATCTACCTGGGTATTTAGATCTGGCTATGGTTGTGTGTCTCTGTAACGGCCCAATCGTTACAAGTAGAGCTTGATGAGCTCGTCGCTGACCGCCGAAGGAGTCAGCACACCCAGGTCGGTAAACAGCAGAGTGATGAGGGACGGGGGCGTGTAGTCGATTATCGGATGCTCCTGGTTGAAATCCTCGGCGGTTTTCAGTGTATCTGCTTTATACTGAGGAATAATAAATAAATAAATAAACCCGTGTTAACTCTTTACAGGAAACATCAGTATACGTATATTGGTATTATCGTTTAAAAAAGAGATTCCGAACTTTAGTATCGGAAAAGCTACAAATATGAGGCAATACGTCCTGTATTGGATCCCTTTAGTCACTGATCAGAAGTGCTAAAGGAAACATTTCAGTGAGCTACATAGACATTGGGAAAGACTTTAAGGTCTAGAACAGCAGGAGGCTCACCTTAAACCGCTCGGGAACGTCTTGCTGGTTGAGTGGGTAAAGGCGAACGAACTTGAAGCTCTCCGCCACCACGTAAAACGGCTTGTTGTGCGCTTTGGAGCACACCGCCATCTGGTAGGTGCCGATCTATCACACATCCGACACGTTATGATCCGAAACGCCCTTATCCAGAGCGACTTACAACTGAGCAAATCGTTAAGGGTTAAGGGCCTTGCTCAAGGGCCCACTAGTGGCAGCTTGGTGGTTGTGGGGTTTGAACCTGCGATCTTCTGGTCCAGAGTCCAACACCTTAACCACTAAGCCACCACCTCCCGAAACGGAACGAGTATGGACGAATCTCCAAGGCGATATCAAAAAGACGCTTTTTCAAACGTCGCCCTCTTGTGGACACAGTCGGCGTTTGCCGTGCTTTAAAACGACGCCTGGGAACACCAAATCGTGTCGCAAGGGCGCTACTTTGAAGCTGATTGTAAACGAAGATCAATAAAGGACTTTTTTGTAGACTATAAACTTTGTGATATCACCTCGGAGCGTCGATACGCATGAAACCGACCTTATTTATAATGCCTCCACTTTCGACGACACCCTCAGCCCCGACAATGACCAGATCCACCTTCTCCATGATGTACCTAACAAAATGTCAACATTTACAGGAAAAAAGTACAATGAGAAATCGTAAAGACACAAGGCACAAGGTCACCGTGTTGGACCTGTGAGATCATATATGGAATGGGGGGGTGGGGTGGTTAGGCATTTTACCCGACTGCAGCATCGAGCACTACTGTGACAGGGATATTGAGTCTTCGCAACTTCTCGGCCATGTGCCGACTGGAAATAAATAAAAAACAAAACATGAACAATGGCAATAAACAATGAAAGGTGATACACAGGAAATAAGAGTGTTATAACAACACTTATAATAGGACATAGTGTTGTTATAATAATCTCAGGCTCTCTGCGCTCCTGAGATTATTTAGAAAACATACATACATACATACATATATATATATATATATATATATATATAGATATATATATACATATATATATATATATATACACACACACACACACACACACAGAGAGAGAGATATATAGATATATAGATAGACACACACACCACATATCCACACAACCACACACACACAGAGACACATATATATATATATATATATATATATATATATAGAGAGCTATACACACACACACACACACACACACACACACAGATAGGGAGACACACACACACACCACACACATAGACATATATATGACGAGATATATATATAGAGAGATATAGAGATAGATATATAGATAGATATAGATATAGTATATATATATAGACACCACACACACACACACACATATATATATATACACACACACATATATATATATACACACACGCACATACATACATACATACATACATACATACATACATATACACACACACACATATATATATACATACATACATACACACACATACTGTATATATATGTATGTGTGTGTGTGTGTGTGTATGTATATAATTTACCCGGAAGAATCAGGTTGGGATTCTGTGACGTAGACGGTGAAGCGTTTCTTGTCAGCCGCCGCGCTTTCCAGAACTTTCAGCACGACCCTGGAGGACGAGTGTGTGAGGATTTTCTGTGGGATCAAAAGCGAGTAAAAGTGAAGAAGCGTTTCATTCCGCATGTAGATGATGTGAAAGAGTCTCTTTAAGACACTCACAGCGCCGTCTTTGATGAACGTGTGGCAAAGTTTGGCCACTTTGCCTCGCGACAAAGAAATCTTCTTCAGGAAAAGTTCTCCTCGGTCCACCATCACATTCTTACACTGCGACAGATCCTGTTGTGGGGGGGGGAGGGAGATAAAGAATCTGTCTTTTTCCATCTCTCTTCACTAACCCATATTACAGCATGACCCACAGTGTGTTCCGAGGTTTCTCCACACGCCTCGACTCACCGGATGCTCCAGAGATGTGAGGCTGATGAAACGAAGGAAGAGTTCCCCTCCTGAGGACACGGCCACTGAGGAGTCGGCCTCCTCCAGCCTGCCGATGGCTTTGGTCAGGTTCTCTCTAAGGCCCAGGATGGTCTCACCTAACATCAGGAGGAAGAAAGAGTCACGCAATTACGGAGGATACATTTATTTACTATTAATATCTTCTTTTTTAGTATTATTTTAATTCATTCATTCATTCATCTTCTACCGCTTTATCCGATCTTCCCTCGGGTCACGGGGAGTCTGTGTCTATCTCAGGCGTCTATGGGCATTAAGGCAGGATACACCCTGGATGGAATGCCAACCCATCACAGGACACACACACTCACATACACACACATTCATACACTAAGGACAATTTTCCAAGGAGCCAATCAACCTACCGTGCATGTTTTTGGACCGGGGGAGGAAACCGGAGAAAAACCTATTATTTTAATTATGTATTATTATTTTTTTTTATATGTATGTATGCATGTGTATATGGGTCTGTTCTCCCTCACTGCTGGGCTCGCTCCACCGGCTTCCTGTAGCTGCTCTCACGCATCACATTCAAAACTCTGACGCTCCTCATCACCTCCCGTACCTGCACCTCGTTGCCTGAGAGCGTCTAGCACTGCTCGCCTGCTTCCACCTTCTCTCAGGGGAAGAGCTAAAGGTCAGCTCAAGGCTTCTTCTCTATTCTGGCACCGAGGTGGTGGAATGAACTTCCCCTGGACGATCCAACAACAGAGTACCTTCAAAACGTTGATTGAAGACACACCTCTTCCAACAACACCCTATCCTAACACTTCTTCCTCCTCACTGTCCAGGACTCCATATTAACTATAAATAAATAAATAAACTGGGGCCACGGTGACTTAGTGGTTAGCACGTTCACCTCACACCGCCAGAGTCCAGGTTTGATTCCCGTCTCGGCCATGTGTGTGTGGAGTTTGTGCATGTTCTCCCCGTGCCTCAGGGGGTTCTTCGCCGGTTTCCTCCCGGTCCAAAAACATGCACGGTAGGTTGATTGGCACCTTGGAAAATTGTCCCTAGTGTATGAAAGTGTGTGTGTGTGTGTGTGTGTCCTGTGATGGGTTGGCATTCCATCCAGGGTGTAATCCTGCATTAATGCCCATAGACGCCTGAGATAGGCACAGACTCCCTGTGACCCGAGGAAAGATCGGATAAAGGGGTAGAAGATGAATGAATGAAAGAAGTTTGTATCTACCCTTCATGAACGAATTTATCCTTAGATGGAGACCTAAAGCACTACTTGTACGAAGAAGACAGAGATGGAGAGGGTGAAGGTGAAGAAGACAGAAATGGAGGAGCTGATGATGAAGAAGAAGGTGTGTGTGTGTGTGTATGGCGGTGGTAGATGTATAGTTGACCGGAAGGTTCCAATCCCACCACCAAGCTGTCACTAGTGGGGGGGGGGCCTTGACCCTTCATGTACATGTCGAAACTAGGCTCTTACTCTGATCCCTCTTCAGGAACTCCAGGAGAGAGCGGATCGCCGCCACTGCAGACGCCACATCTGGATCTTGGCTCATCTGCTTCCTAAAGTACTCGACCAACTCTGTATAGAAACATGACACAAGGATTGTTGGATACAGAACCACGTGTGCAAGTCGTGACACGTTATGACGTTTGACGAAGCCTTTAAGCAGCGTCGTTAAACCGTCACATGACTTTCATCACGCTTATTAACGTTATGAGCAGGATCACGTGTACCTCCTTCATCCATCGTGTGTTTCCAAACCCGTGACGCAAAAAACAACACACACACACACACACACACACACACACACACACACACACACACACACACACACACACACACTGAATGAGCTGCTCTCTGTTGTTGTTGAACTTCAGCACGCTGTTGCTGATGCAATGAATGAGTGGATCCGCCCTCAAAACGCCTCACACACTGATATCCGATCCAGTAGATCCACTTCGGCGATCTTTCAATAAGTGTTTGACCAAACTCCACACACACACACACACACACACACCACCTGCTCTCAGTATCGTCCAGTATTTACTATCCCCACCGGACGCCTTATTTCACTTCCCAACCGTATTCTGATAAGCCCCACTTGATTGGTTCATATTTCCTATAAACGTGTAAAATGACCAAACGTACGCATGAGGCAGCCAATAGCATGCGCCGGGTTTCAAAGAGTGGGCGGGGTCTGTTGGAAAACGGGTGGAAGTTAAGTGGACGCATAATGATGACGCTAGAAATCGACACCCAGCAAATCGGCGGAGGCGCGCGGTGATGGCATCAGGTAAACAATGATAATTAAAATGTAGTATGTGTTTATTGTGCACGTGCTTTAATGTGTCTAATCAATCACACACACTCTGTGTCTGATCTACAGAGGATGAAATTACTCTCCTGGTCATTGTGGTGGACGTCAATCCCATTTGGTGGGGTCAGCAAGCGCAGAGACAACCTGAGGTGTGTGTGTGTGTGTGTGTGTGTGTGTGTGTGTGTGTGTGTGTGTGCGTGCGTGCGTGTGTGTGTGTGTGTGTGTGTGTGTTAATAATATGCCTGTTATGTTACAATATTGTGTGAGTTAATGATCTGAGCATTGTGTATCATTACTCGTATGTTACGTGTGTGTGTGTGTGTGTGTGTGTGTGTGTGTGTGTGTGTGTGGTGTGTGTTAATAATATGCCTGTTATGTTACAATATTGTGTGAGTTAATGATCTGAGCATTGTGTATCATTACTCGTATGTTACGTTGGTGTGTGTGTTGTACGTGTGTGTGTGTGTGTGTGTGTGTGTGTGTGTGTGTGTGTGTGTGTGTGTGTGTGTGTGTTAATAATATGGCTGTTATGTTACAATATTGTGTGAGTTAATGATCTGAGCATTGTGTATCATTACTCGTATGTTACGTGTGTGTGTGTGTGTGTGTGTGTGTGTGTGTGTGTTTGAGTTGTGTGTGTGTGAGAGAGAGAGACAGAGGGAGATTGTGTTTCAATGATGTGTGTGTTGTTGTATGTATATTATATTATGATGTGTGTGATTGTGTTGCAGTGCTGTGTGTGTGTGTGTGTGTGTGTTATATGTATATTATATTATATGTGTGATTGTGTTGCAGTGCTGTGTGTGTGTGTGTTTGTGTTATATGTATTTTTTATTATGGTGAGTGAGTGTGTGTGATTGCATTGCAATGATGTGTGTGTGTGTTATTATATGTATATTTAATTATGGGGTGTGTCTATGTGTATGTGTGTGTGTGGTGTGTGTGTGTGTGTGTGTGTGTGTGTGCAATGCTTTTGTAACAGTGACACAATGATGTGTGTGTTAGTCCATGTTAAGGAGCCTCTTCATCTCTTCATCACCTTTACTAAAATCTTCCACTGAAATGTATAATGAACTCTGTGGAATTCTTGAATCTGATTGGTGGATTATTTATTCATTTATTTATTTATTTGTTCCAGAACACCTCCTGATTGATTTACTCCTCTCGTACAACAGCAAACGACGTTTGTTTTGTGTTTATTAATGAATGTGTGTGAAAATGACCAGATTGTTGTTAAAGGAAATTAATTTGTTTATTTATTTATTTGTTCTGGAACAAATAAATAAGTAAATAAATAGATAGATAAACCACCAATCATATTCAAGAATTCATTAAAAAAAATTCTTCTCTTCTTCATTTCCTCTTCCTCCTCAGTTCACTCTCTCAAAATGTCTGGACGCGGTGATTGTCATGGCGAACGCACACCTGGTGATGACTCGGACCAACAAACTGGCCATCATCGCCAGCCACTGTCAGGAGAAGTACGTCACCCCACCCGTCTCTCTCTCTCTCTCTCTCTCTCTCTCTCTCTCTCTCTTTTTTTCCTGCGTTCATTTTGACTCATCTGTTATTTTTGAAGTCACTTCCTGTACCCGAGCAAACACTGGAATACAGGAGACGCTCCGGGGGATCAGGCCGCCGCCTCGAGTGTCGGCGACGGCAAATACGAGCTCCTGACCGTCGCCGATGACATCATCGCTGAAGAAATCCGGAACCTCATGGACAGAAGTGAGTTCCAGGTCTAATGCTTTTTAAATCCGGAATAACCGAAGCAGTAAAATAAGCATCTCTTGTTTTTCTCTCCACATTTTAAAGCGCAAGTGAGAGGTCACCAAACCGACACGTTATTGGCCGGATCCCTGGCCAAAGCTCTCTGCTGTATCCTTTACACACACAAAAAAAACTCATTCAGCTTGGGGGTGACGTTCGTCCATTGCGATAAAATACATTTCTTTGACGGCTGTTCCGCAGATATTCACAGGGTTTCCAAGGAGCTGGAAGGTGGGCTGCTTTTCACTCATAATTCTTCGTTCATTCATTCATTCATCTTCTACCGCTATATACGATATATATCTTCCCTTGGGTCACGGGGAGTCTGTGCCTATCTCAGGCGTCTATGGGCATTAAGGCAGGATACACCCTGGATGGAATGCCAACCCATCACAGGACACACACGTTCACATTCACACACACATTCATACACTAGGGACAATTTTCCAAGGTGCCAATCAACCTATCGTGCATGTTTTTGGACCAGGGGAAACCGGAGAACCCGGAGAAAAAACCCCTGAGGCACGGGGAGAACCTCATAATTCTTCATTACAATTATTCATTAATCAAACCATGAGGGGTGAAAATGGGAAAATTTTCCCTTGGATATCAGACTTGCCTGGATCTCTATTTTACTCAGCACGTTTTTATTTCTAGTGTTAGATTGGGTGGATTTTCAAGCGCCTTCGTTAATTATTTCGTTACTACGAAATAATTAGCAAAAATGAAATTGGATTTTGGAAAAGAAGGGAGTTCAAATCCCAGCTACATCTTCGAGTTCCCACTCATAGGCGCCAAAGCAAGGCCCTTAACCCCTATTGCTGCTTAGTTGTCTGATTAAGACTATTCTAAGATGCCTTGGATAAAATCCTCATATCAGATTTACAGCGATAATTCATTCATTCATCTTCTACCGCTTTATCCGATCTTCCCTCGGGTCACGGGGAGCCTGTGCCTATCTCAGGCGTCTATGGGCATTAAAGCAGGATACACCCTGGATGGAATGCCAACCCATCGCAGGACTCGCGCACAATCATACACTAGGGACAATTTTCCAAGGTGCCAATCAACCTACCGTGCATGTTTTTGGACCGGGGGAAACCGGAGAACCCGGAGAAAAATCCCCCTGAGGCACGGGGGAGAACATGCAAACTCAACACACACACATGGCCGAGACGGGAATCGAACCCGGACCCTGGTGGTGTGAGACGAACGTGCTAACCGCTAAACCACTGTAGCCCCATTACTGCAAAATAATTAGTAAAAATGAAATTGGATTTTGGAAAAGAAGGGAGTTCAAATCCCACTCATTGGCCCCAAAGCAAGGCCCTTAACCCCTATTGCTGCTTAGTTGTCCATATGGTCTAATCCAAAATTATTACCGTCTATTTGCAGCAGGCCAAGACATGAAGTCAAGGATACTGGTAAGAACCCAGTCACGTTAGTAATGAATAAAACTGCTGCATGAGGAAGTCGGGTGGTTTATTTTGCTCTCCTGCAGGTGATTAAAGCAGCCGAGGATTGCGCTCTGCAGTACATGAACTTCATGAACGTGATCTTTGCGGCGCAGAAGCAGGTGAGATTTTTTTTCCTGTTCTCGGATTATATCATATTAATCAGTGTGGATGTTCTCACAGGAAACTTCTCTCTCTCTCTCTCTCTCTCTCTCTCTCTTTCTATTCTCTCTGTTTATTACCAGAATATCCTGATTGACGCATGTGTGCTGGACTCCGAATCAGGCCTTTTGCAACAGGTTTGTTCGGATTCGTATAGATGGTCCCCAAGTTACAACGTTTGACGTGTGTGTGTCTCTGTGTGTGTGTGTGTTTTTTTTTTTTTTTTTTTTTTTTAATATTACAGTATGGCAACAATATTTAAAATTTGGTGCGTCAGGAAAACGTAGCGGCACGTTCTCCGCTCTCCAGTCGCGACCCGCCCGCCATCTATCATTTATTTTATTTACATCATTTATACAGTACGTTACTGTTAGGCTACACTAATCACAATCCATTTTCAAAAACACGGCGCTTTTCATCTAAAAGCGCCTCGCTGAGGTAAAATCCGTGTGCATTTTCAGACAAATCCCAAAACCTGCATTTCCACACAGAAACATCACAAATCTCTCCCGTCCCCCAAACTGTACATGAGGATTTGACCCGCATCATTTTCTGCCATAAAAAATTATAATAATTATTTGACATTTTGTTCCCCGTTCCCCACTGTGACGTGAGAACGTTTTTGGTGTTTTTTTTTCAAAATGCTACGTTTCCTCTGACTAAAAACGGCGCCTCCGTGTGGACATTTCTAAAACTCCTGTTTAGGCTAGGATACGTATTTAATTTGCGAAATGCATCTGTATATTTTTACTGTCACTTTTTTGTACTATTCATCTTGTGCGTAGTGTCGTAAAGCAGAAAAGCGGATGTGATCTAATGACACCTCCGATTTCCTTTCCGCAGGCTTGTGATATAACTGGTGGTCTTTACCTGAAGATCCCACAGAGAACCGCTTTGGCCCAGTATTTGTTGGTGAGATACGGTCCATCATATTCACATGTTCACCTCTGTTGACCTCATATAAGGCATGTTCGGGTCCTTCCTATAAGGCATTTTCGCCCATAAGGCGAATTCATCTCTGCATAAGGCGCGTTTTCTTCTGCATGTAAGGCGCGTTCATCTCTGCAAATAAAGCGTGATCGCCTCTGCATACATAAGGCATGTTTGCCTATAAGGCGTGTTCATCTTCGTATAAGGTACATTCGCCTCTGCATATAAGGCGCGTTTGCTTATAAGATGTGTTCGCCTCTGCCTATAACGCGTGTTCACCTATGCCTATGAGGCGTGTTCGCCTATGCCTATGAGGCGTGTTCGCCTCTGCCTATGAGGCGTGTTCGCCTCTGCCTATGAGGCATGTTCACCTCTGCCTATGAGGCATGTTCACCTCTTCCTATGAGAGGCGTGTTGCCTATGCCTATGAGGCGTGTTCACCTGCCTATGTTCATCTCTTCCTATGAGAGGCGTGTTCGCCTCTGCCTATGAGGCGTGTTCGCCTCTGCCTATGAGGCATGTTCACCTCTGCCTATGAGGCATGTTCACCTCTTCCTATGAGATGTGTTCGCCTCTGCCTATAAGGCGTGTTCACCTATGCCTATGAGGCGTGTTCGCCTCTGCCTATGAGGCATGTTCATCTCTTCCTATGAGATGTGTTCGCCTCTGCCTATAACGCGTGTTCACCTATGCCTATGAGGCGTGTTCGCCTCTGCCTATGAGGCGTGTTCACCTATGCCTATGAGTCATGTTCGCCTCTGCCTATAAGGCGTGTTCGCCTATGCCTATGAGGCTATGAGATGTGTTCGCCTCTGCCTATAACGCGTGTTCACCTATGCCTATGAGGCGTGTTCGCCTCTGCCTATGAGGCATGTTCACCTCTTCCTATGAGATGTGTTCGCCTCTGCCTATAAGGCGTGTCCACCTATGCCTATGAGGCATGTTCACCTCTTCCTATGAGATGTGTTCGCCTCTGCCTATAAGGCGTGTTCACCTATGCCTATGAGGCGTGTGCCTATGAGGCGGTTCACCTCTTCCTATGAGATGTTTGCCTCTGCCTATAAGGCGTGTTCACCTATGCCTATGAGTCATGTTCGTCTCTGCCTATAAGGCATGTTCACCTATGCCTATGAGACATGTTCACCTCTTCCTATAAGATGTGTTCGCCTCTGCCTATAAGGCGTGTTCACCTTTGCCTATGAGACATGTTCACCTCTTCTTATAAGGCTTGTTCGCCTCTGCATATGAGTCACCTTCGCCTATAAGGCTTGTTTGCCTCTGCATATAAGATGTGTTTACCTCTGTCTATAAGGCGTGTTCACCTCTGCCTATAAGGCATGTTCACCTATGCCTAAGGTGTGTTCACCTCTGCCTGTAAGGCGTGTTCTTGACTGTAATGTGTGATTATTCGACACAGTGGGTTTTCCTGCCCGATGCTGATCAGCGCTCGCAGCTGGTACTTCCTCCGCCGGTACACGTGGACTATCGAGCCGCCTGCTTCTGTCACCGCAACCTCATCGAGATCGGCTACGTCTGCTCCGTGTGCCTGTCAAGTACGTCGTCCACCTTTACTTCCGTAAATGTTGTCAAACATTCTGTGTACAGAATTCAGACTGATGCCTCCTGATAGTGAAAGTTCACTCTATAAAATAACACTGTGGTCACATGATTCTCTTTTCTGTGTCATTTTCATCCAACAGTCTTCTGTAACTTCAGTCCGATCTGTACAACATGCGAGTGAGTACTAACACCTATCTTCTTCTTCTCTCTCCTATCCTCTTCTACTCTCTCTAGCTCTCTCTCTCGGAGACTCTTCTTCTACTCTCTCTCCTACTCTCTATATCCTCTTCTACTCTCTTCTACTCTCTTCTCTACTCTCTCTCTCCTCTCTTCTACTCTCTCTCTTCTACTCTCTCTTCTTCTACTCTCTCCTCTCTTATCCTCTTCTACTCTCTTCTTCTACTCTCTCCTCTCCTATCCTCTTCTACTCTCTCTTCTTCTACTCTCTCCTCTCTTTCCTCTTCTCCTCTCCTCTTTTCTCCTCCTCTACTCTTCTTCTCTCTCCTCTCCTCTTTCTCCTCTTCTGTTTTACTGTACATTCCTGTTCTCTTCTTCTACTCAATCTCCTATTTTCTCCTACTTTCTTCTCTCCTCTCCCCTCCTCTTCTACTCTCTCCTCTTCACTTCTCTTCTCCCTGCTCATCTCCTCTTCTCTCCTCTCCAATTTTTCTCTTCTAATTTTTTTCTATTTTCTTGTTCCTTTTGTCTTTTTCTTCATTTTCTCCTCTTCTCACCTCTTTGTTCTATTTTGTTGTTTTCTTGCCTTTCTTCTCATTTTTCCTCTCCTCACCCAAAGCACTCATTGAATTTCCGCCTAATGATCTCTGAGGTAAATAATCTTTCCTACGTGTTTCTGCTTCCAGGACGGCGTTTAAGATTCCTCTGCCCCAGATGATGAAACCGAAGAAAAAGAAGCTGAAAGCCGCAAACTGACCACATCCCCTGGGACGTGACCTTTCAACCCTGTATATGTATATGTATAGTGTGTTTATGTACCAGGGGAAGTCAAAAAGTAAAGGGACATTTGTAATACATTCATTCATTCATCTTCAACCGCTTTATCCGATCTTCCCTCAGGTCACGGGGAGTCTGTGCCTATCTCAGGCGTCTATGGGCATTAAGGCAGGATTACACCCTGGATGGAATGCCAACCCATCAAGGGCACACACACACACATTCATACACTAGGGACAATTTCCCAAGGTGCCAATCAACCTACCGTGCATTTTTTGGACCGGGGAGGAAACCGGAGAACCCGGAGAAAAAAACCCTGAGGCACGGGGAGAGCATGCACAAACTCCACACACACACACACTCATGGCCGAGACGGGAATCGAACCAGGACCCTGGCGGTGTGAGGCGAACGTGCTAACCACTAAGCCACCGTGCCCCATATTTGTTATTTATTTATATACATCTATATCCCTTTACTTTTTGACTTAACACCCTTTATGTATATATATATATATATATATATATATATATATATATATATATATATATATATATACACACACACACACACACATCAAGGGTACTTTTTTTTTAACCATTAAAGCAGGCTTTAGACTTTTGTTCTCATTGTGCATCAGGGAAAGTGTTCACCTGCCATGGATGATAATTTACACTTGACATTTTTGTACTGTAAATAGAAAAATAAAAACGATGCATTTTTTGGATTGTACATTTTGTGTGTCTCTTGTGTCCTTTAAAGTGGGTCACATGGAGGCTCTGGATAAAACGTCTACAGATATGACACTAAAATTTGTTGTTGTTGTTTTTCCCATTCTAATTCATTTAAAATTTGCTTAATTTTTAAGATGCAACATATTTGCCAGGCACACATCACTCTGAAAGGGGACTTTCAGTCTAATAAAGCTAAACAAATGACTTTCACCTAAACATACATATCCCTAATGACATTCACCCTTTACTTCCACGTTAGGGATATTAGATTGGATTTTAGATTAGATTTTAGATTAGATAATAAAGAGTAAACTCCGTTGTGTTGATTATGTTGCTATTACAACACGCTTCCCTCCAGGTGTGTGACGATTTTGGTTGTTTATTTTCCTGGTCACTAGGGGGCGCACTGCACACTGTTACGCTGACATACCCAAAACAATGAAAGAAACGTGTCACATCCCGAATAATAACAGACGTCCCTATGTAGTGCGCTGAAGCAGTGCGCGTATTAATTAGGCAGTGTCCCAGAAGCTCGCTGTTATAGCCTCTAACAGAGTGCACTAAAGGGCGGTTTGGGACACGTCCTTGGTGTTGACGAGGTCGACGTTTCTGCTGCGGAGAAGTTGGCGTTCAGGTGAGTCGATTTCATGGAAGTTTCCAACAAAAAAATACAATCTTATTTTATAAAAAAATAAAAACAAAATCTAAAGTTTACCTTCAGATTAATGTGTATAAATATAATCAGATTAGTGTCACAACATGGCCGTTCAACTGACAAGTTAGCATAAAAACTAGCAAAGACAGCAGAAATAAAGGAAATAAAATACATTAAAAGCTTAATCCTAACTATACATTTCTAAAATGTTGTAAAAAAAAACAAACAAACAAAACAAAAACAAAGATAAATACATTTCAGAAAGTTTTTTTTATTTTAAAGCTAATTAAATGAACCTTATTTATAATTTACCAGCTTTAAATTTTATAAAGGTAAGTAGTTGCTTCATGTGTGTGTGTATATATATATATATATATATATATATATATATATATATATATATATATATATATATATATATAGTAAACTTTTGTCTGAAATCTGATTAAAAGTGAATGAAGAGGTCACGAGATTGTCATTAGGGATCCGATTTGGAAAAGAATCGGTTAAGGGAATCGACTCGTAACTCGGAGTTTAATTTCGATTTTTTTTTAAGTATAAGTACTGTGTCATAAATAAAAACACCTTTATAATATGTGTGGAGATCGTAAGCCAAACATTATGGTATGCTAGTTTTGTTAAGTATACGAATCAAGACATGTAGGTCGAAGAATTGAGACAACGAGTCATTTAAAGAGTCATAAGTTGTGCATAGGGCCAATAAAGAAAAACCTTATTCATGCTCAGGACACATTCTCAGCACTTCAGATCCGTGTATATCACACCCGGGATTTCAGTGGTGTCCTACCTGACACAACCCACCTCTTAATAACAGCATTAAAGCTGCATCACAGACAGGAATCTCAAGAATGAATGTCATTACTAAAGCAAGAAACCCAGTGAAGACATTTCAACATGTCTGTTTTCATTCATTCATTCATCTTCTAGCGCTTTATCCGATCTTCCCTCCGGTCACGGGGAGTCTGTTCCTATCTCACGCGTCTATGGGCATTAAGGCAGGATACACCCTGGATGGAATGCCAACCCATCACAGGACACACACACACTCACAATCACACACACACATTCATACATTAGGGACAATTTTCCAAGGTGCCAATCAACCTACCGTGCATGTTTTTGGACCGGGGGGAAAAAACCCCTGAGGCACGGGGAGAACATGCAAACTCCACACACACATGTCCGAGACGGGAATCGAACCCGGAATCTGGAGGTGTGAGGCGAACGTGCTAACCACTAAACCACCGTGCCTCCTGTCTGTTTTCACAAGTGCACAAATCTGATTGGATAGAAAGTCTTAACTTGCACTCGTAAACACGGTGCACCAAAGAAAAACGCTGTGAAATGAATTATTGGGACTAATTTAATAGGTATTAATAGGCAAAAATATATCCAAACACAAGTCTGATAGATTTCAGGGAAAGTCTCGCTGATCCGTAATTTCAGGATTTTCCTGAGGACTAGGAAAATTAATAATTATTAATAGGCTTCCTGTGGAGATTTCCTGTAGGGAGGAGGATCCTGCTATATTGTTTCTCTGATCAACATGCATTGAAGTGTTTCTCCTTCCTGTATCAGGTGAAGGAGTGGACGAGAGGAAGATGTGGACCGGGCAGAAGCGAGGGATCCACGTCACGCAGGCCGAACTGCTCTGCAAAGATGGCTGTGGGTTTTACGGCAACCCGGCCTGGCAGGGCTACTGCTCCAAATGCTGGAGAAAGTGGGCGCGCAAGAGCGAAACTGGCAAAGACGATCCTGGGTACGTGTTTTCATCGTATTATATCATCGTAACTTATTACTGGTGTATCCAGGGAAAGAAACGCTGGACTAGAAGATCGCAGGTCCCACCACCAAGCTGCCACTAGAGGGCGCTTGAGCAAGGCTCTTAGCTCTGGATAAGGCCCCCCCCAAAATGCTGTAAATGTACACTGTATTGCGCAGGGTAAATCTGATCTGTTCATTAGTTGTACTTGTGAGCACTGCTAGATACATTCGATTTGATTCCGCAAATGTTTGCATGCTAAAATACAAAAACACATCCGATTATTTTTGTAAGACTTAAAATAAACATGGAGTGGGAATGGTGGGACCGGACTGTTCTCCAATAATGATTCTTTATGATCGTGTATCCCGAGCACGAATACACGCTAGTATGCTGGTTTATTTATTTGCATTTTGTTTTAATGAATACAAATTTTGGAAGTGGTGTGTAAAAACATTTTTTTTAAGTTTAAACCATAAATATACTTGAAAAAAACACTTTTAATTTAATTTCAAACTTTTATACATAATCCTTAAAAAAATCAGAACCCGCAGTGCTAGAATGTAAAATACCCCCATATGTACTGTACTTCATGTGCGCTGCAGTAGTCATTTAATTAAATATACAGTATTAATTTGACTGAACAAAAATATAGCAAAATGTACTTTTACTGACCAGTAATGAATGAATGAAACGCATGAAAATGTATATATCGGCACGAAAAAAAAGTCCGCGAATGACCGAGACTGAACCGGGACAACTCGATATCCGATAAAGGCGCTCCTGTAATCCCAGGAATCTTTGTTTCCAGCCTCCAAGGAAACTCGGTTTCTGAGATTAACTTCTCCAAACCCGAAGAGAAGAAAAGCGCAGAGAAAAGCAGACGCTCCAGCACCATCATTCGACTCCTCTGGGGAAGTTCTTCACCACCTCGCCAAGGTATTCAATCCAGGACACCCATCACTGACAATAATGCAGATCTACCAGTCTTTACTCAAGCAGGACTAAACGCTCTCTTATGAACTGGAATATTGTGCATGGTTGTGCATTGTTCATTTTAAACCCCTGTGTTCAGACAAGACAGGTTTGTGTTAGTCTGCTGTTCACTAGCAAATGTGATTTTATTTATTTATTTATTTTTTGAGAAAAGTGAAATCAACATTTTTGGGGGGGGGGGTTTATTGGAACGTTTTATATAAAAGTTGAGTGTGTGTGTGTGTGTGTGTGTGTGTGTGTGTGTGTGTGTGTGTGTGTATATGTGTGGTGTGGTGTAGTATATATATATATATATAGATTATATATATATATATATATATCTATATATATATATATCTATATATATATATATATATATATCTATATATATATATATATATAATGAATGCAAATTTTTGTTTTGTGTCGTCAACACCCAAAATTGGTTGTGTGTTACGTTCCTATAGCAACTACAATAGGAAAGGGGGTGGCAATTTATTTATTTATTTGTTTGTTTATTTATTTATTTTATGTTTAAACCTTATATATACCCCAAAGTACTTTTAATCTCATTAGAAACTCCCCTTAATACATAACCCTTAAAACCCTTCTATACATAACCCTTCTTAAAACCCTTATAACCCTGTGTGCAGTGTAGCAGAACAAGTCTGCATTTAATGCAAATAAATACAAATTGCAGAGTAGGTTATTGATTGGCATAACATTTAGGTGTGTATGTATGTGTGTGTATACATATATATGTATATATGCACATATATGTTTGTGCATTTCAATATATTGTATTTTCCTATTTCTACAGATGCACCTGAAGGGCAGGAAGCAGCCCTGAAGGCGTTTCAGAGCCTGGAGCCTGGTGATTTCCCCGGCTTTCTCAAAATCCTGCGTAAGCCGTTCTCAAAGCGTCTGCACTCAAGCTGCATGTCCTTCCTCAACACCATCGAGGCGTACCATGTAAACCTTTTGTGTATACATATATATTTTTTTTGTGTAATGGACTTTTTTTTTTATATAATTTATACAATGCCTGCATTTTCCTAATGTACGTTTCCTCCTCCTCATGTTCCCCTTCAGGACCTGCCAGTACAGAAACAGTCCGACCTGGTGCAGGATTTCTACCAGAACATTGCTGTTCACTTCAACGGTGTGTGTATAGTAGATTTGATCCCATTTATGTTACATAGACAATGATGATGATGATGATGATGATGATGAGTCTATCCCCTTCATTTCAGGTCTGCCCGAGTTGCAGGTTTCTAATATGATGGAACACGTCGAGAAGTTGATCATGACCCGTCTTCACAAGTGGGTCTTCTGCCATGACAGCTGTGACGACGAACAGAAGGACCTCACTCTCCAGAGGAGGATCAAGTAAGTCCAAGTAGTGCGTTTTTTTTTTATCACATGACTCCCATAGACACTATGTAGTGCGGGAAACAGAACCCAGTAATTCACCTCTCGAGTCCTCTAGTCAGAGTTGTTTTATCACTACACAATGCAGTATATCAGTCTGGTTTGGTCTGAATCGCGACATTATTATTATTAGGAGTAGATTATTAGAATAATTATGGGAGTCACGTGACAAGAACATTCATTCATTCATTCATCTTCTATTGCTTTATCCGATCTTCCCTCGGGTCACAGGGAGTCTGTGCCTATCTCAGGCGTCTATGGGCATTAAGGCAGGATACACCCTGGATGGAATCGCAGGAATGCACACACCATCGCAGGAAGCACACACACACACACACACACACATTCATACACTAGGGACAATTTTCCAAGGTGCCAATCAACCTACCGTGCATGTTTTTGGACCGGGGGAGGAAACCGGAGAACCCGGAGAAAAAACCCCTGAGGCACGGGGAGAACATGCAAAACTCCACACACACATGGCCGAGACGGGAATCGAACCCGGGACCCTGGCGGTGTGAGGCGAACATGCTAGCCACTAAGCCACCGTGCCCCCGTGACAAGAACATATTATACCTTAATGATCATTTATGTTGCACGGTTTCATTATTGGAAGGGACACGTATGAATGTGTGTGTGTGTCCTGCGATGTGTTGGCATTCCATCCAGGGTGTATCCTGCCTTAATGCCCATAGACGCCTGAGATAGGCACAGACTCCCCGTGACCCGAGGGAAGATCGGATAAAGCGGTTAGATAGCGGTAGAAGATGAATGAATGAATGAATCCAACCCGCATTATTGGAACTACAGTCCATGTTGGTGTATGTAGAAGTGTTGTGGATCTGCTTATTGAAATGAACAAAATTCAAAGAACCAAGTTATTAAAGCGATCCCATCTTCCCAGCGCTACATAAGTACCTTGATGCTTGATGCCTTATAGGCGTTATTATGAGAGAACTTTTGCACCGCTTAAATTTATTTACTTTCTAGGATGAACATTTAAAATCAGTGAATTTGGGTTCATGTGTCTCCAACCCAAGACTTTGTTAGCCAAGAAAGTAAAGAATGTCTTCTCAGCGTCTTCATTTTCCCTTGACAGGTCGTTGAACTGGGTCACCCCTGAGATGCTGCGTGTGCCTTTTCCAAAAGGTGGCTCGGACACCACTGACCCGTATCTACCTGCAATCACAGGTAAATCCTCTCCTTCAAGATATTCATATTTTCATGAATATTCATTGAATTCATTCATGTTTATTATTAAAGCTGTACAGACACGTACATGAACAGTGCTGTAAAAAAAAAAGGTATTTGTCCCTTCCTTGAGCTTTCTGTCCTAGAGCACAGAATTAGTGGTTCGATCAAAGCAGCCCCAGAACATTACACTACCACCACCAGGTTTGCTGTTGGTATGATGCTGTTTTTACGCCAGATGTAAGAAGTTACAATTTTGCCTCATCCATCTACAGAATATTTTCCCCAAGGTCTTCATATAATTTTTGTGTAAATGTAAAACGAGGCACGGTGGCTTAGTGGTTAGCACGTTCTCCTCACACCGCCAGGATCCAGGTTCGATTCCCGTCTCGGCCATGTGTGTGTGGAGTTTGTGCATGTTCTCCCCGTTTTTCTCCGGGTTCTCCGGTTTCCTCCCCGGGTCCAAAAACATGCACGGTAGGTCTGATTGGAAAATTGTCCCTAGTGTATGAGTTTGTGTGTGTGTGTGTGTGTGTGTGTCCTGTGATGGGTTGGCATTCCATCCAGGGTGTATCCTGCCTTAATACCCATAGACGCCTGAGATAGACACAGACTCCCCTGTGACCCGAGGGAAGATCGGATAAAGTGGTAGAAGATGAATGAATGTAAAACGAGTCTTTATTGTTGAATCGGTCAAATGCATTACTAGGTTCGGATAGCTTTTTTTCCCCCCTTAATAAATTAAATCACAATTTAAACACTATTTATTCTGATTATCTTTGTTTAATGTCAATTTTTCCTTAATTTTAATAATTTGACAAATATAGGGAAAAAAAGCAGGAATCGTTTTTCACAGCATTGCAAGCAAATGTCCCAAACACTTATGTCGGCAAAGGTTTACGCAGACTCAACCCTAATGAACTGTAAAATTCCGTAAAGGATCAGACTGTCTTCCACCAGGCAGGTTAAATGTAACGATGTAATCTGACCGGAGAAATATTTCCCCATCCACCAGCCATCATCGAGATGGACGCCAAGCGTGCCCCCCAGGATAAACTGACCTGCCTGTCCAAGTGCAGCCAGCACGTTTTTCAGGCGCTCGCCTCGGAGAACAAGCAGCCGGCGAACGCCGACGACTTCCTGTCCGCCCTGATTTACGTGGTCCTGAGGGCCAACCCGCCCCGCTTACACTCCAACATCAACTACATCGTCCGCTTCGGCCTGCCGCACAGCTTGATGGCGGGAGAGAGCGGCTACTACTTTACTAACCTGGTATGTACATTTATAACGCTCATTCACACCCAGCAATCCGCCGGCCACTTTATTAGGAGCACCTGGTCACCTCCATTGTGGTGAAAATCAGAACGAAGATGACACCTTGTGTCTCAGATAGAATTGGTGCATAAATGTACAGGCGTTCCTATTAAATCGGACAGAGCGTGTACATCCGGAACGTCGGCCGGCTCTAATCTGTCGTAATTCCGTCCCCAGTCGTGCACCGTCGCCTTCATCGAGAAGCTGGACGGCCCGGCTCTCAACCTCACCCCGGAGGAGTTCAACAGTTACATGCAGGGCCTGAGGGCACCTTCCGAGCCGACGGAACACGCCGGAAAGAGGCGAGCTCGGGAGAACCGGGAGCAGCTGGAAAACCTCAGGAGCCGCCAGGAGAAGGTGGAGGAAGGTGTCCGCGCCCTCCAGGAACAGCTGGATCTGTGGGTGCGTTCCGTCCAGGACCAGATGGACGAAGTCCGGGATCAGTCGGTGCTCGTGCTGAAGGACGACGCCGACGCTCCGCCCGGAGAAAGCGCCTGCTGAGAGCGCTAATTTCGGATAGGAAGAATTGACACGGATAAAGACGGTACACTCGTTTTTCGCACTGATGCTGCAATCCGGAATTTATTACAGGTTTTGCACTCGGATAGTAAATAACAACGAAGGATGGATATTTTCCATGAAGGAAAAACACACACACGGTGTGATTTACATCACACGCTATAGTACACGTCTCAACGTGGATTCAAAGAAAAAGTGGATTGATTTTTTTTTCTCCAGTACATTCTCAATAATATTTGTGTCATGGTTCATTAGTAACTTTTGTCGGTTCTCAGGGGGTTTCATTTATAAGCTGCTCAAATTGTCTAGGAAACGAGTACAATAAATAAGGAGTAGAAGAATTCGAGGCATTTGCCGGACGGCGCACTCTGGGGAAAAAAACATGCCGTATGGACAAAAGTATGCGGACACCCGAACGCAAGTTTCATATGGGACTTTTGAACTTGCAGAAGCTCCACGTTTGTGGAAGCGATGTCCAGAATAACACATGGCTGGAAAAGTCGGGTGTCCCGATACTTTTGTTTTTCCCGTGTACAGTAAATGTACAGAGGTCAGTAAATACATTCCAGTGTCTCAGGAGTGTCGTGTCCATTCTGTTCCTGTAGTGAAGCATGACGCCGTTATTAATGAAGGACTTTTGTATCAGTTCCTATCTGGTATGAAATGTACATATTTAAAATGAAGTACATGAGTGAATAAATGTGAAGATGATGATTAATAAAAACTATTTAGCAGATTCTTGCCTTTTTGTCATTGTTCATGTTATTGTGCAGTTATTTCTCTAACATTGTGGACCAGCTGTTTTAGATCGAGTTCGAATAGGGAGTTTGCTGAAATCTGGCAACCCCAAGATACTATCGTCTTTTCCTGTGCATCTCACAGTTCCAATAGAAACACACCTGAACAAAAAGCCTGGAGGATTGTGTGGTGACACCGCGGTTAATCGAGCCATCGTGTCCTATCGAAGCATACAGTATGTTCATGGAGCCAATGGATATTTAGAATAACTTTCATCATTACACTTTGTTTAGATTTAGCCCTTGCTACTCCTTATTGCCCTTGTTTTTTGGTTTATTCATTCATTCATTCATGCATCTTCTACCGCTTTATCCGATCTTCCCTCGGGTCATGGGGAGGCTGTGCCTATCTCGGGCGTCTATGGGCATTAAGGCAGGATACACCCTGGATGGAATGCCAACCCATTGCAGGACACACACACACACACACACACATTCATACACTAGGGACAATTTTCCAAGGAGCCAATCAACCTACCGTGCATGTTTTTGGACCAGGAGGACCCAGAGAAAACCCCCCAGAGGCACGAAGAGAACATGGAAACTCCACACACACACACACATGGCCGAGATGGGAATCGAACCCTGGCGGTGTGAGGCAATCGTTCTAACCACTAATCCACCGTGCCCCCTTGTCTTCTGGTTAATTAGTTAAAATGTAGTTTTTCTACCTTCAGCACTTGCTTTACTGTGTTCAAGAGCCACCATGGAAGCCGCCATGTAGATCACATTTAGGCTTTTAATGGTGTCCAGCTTTAACCAATCCACCTCTTTAATAGATTTGATAAGATGCCATGTCTATAGAAATGATCAGTATAATCGAGAAAGACAATATTCGGAGCGCCACATCACAGAATGCGATTTTGAAAAGAAACAAACACAATGAATCACCAAAGAATCTGTGATTTCCGTGCTCTTTTCCTGGGGATTTGAAGTGAAGGTGCAAATGATTTGCTTTAGTGCAAATTCTACAGGAAAATCTAATCTGTTTACCTCTTTGAGAGGATGCATTAATAAACAGTTGTACAATGAAAAGTCTATTTAATATTAATACATATATCGATAATAAATAATCGATATCGACGATACCGGGATCGCTTGAAAATAATCGATATCGATATCGATGATGTTGCCGGTATCGCGGATCCTTGTAGTTTAACAGTGCAACGCGTTTCCCATATCGACTAGTGTTTGTCCTTTGTGGCACGCCGTATGTGGTGGGGAAAAGTCAGCCATGAAGATGATGATGGAGGAAAGCAGTGCGGAGGAAGCCGCCGTGTTTACGGTGGAGGACGTCCAGCGTCTGATAAAAAAGAAGGAAGATATCGAGGAGCAGATTAAAGCGTATTACGAGGTGCTAGAAGATGTAAGTGTTTCGGCGGAAGGAGACGTTTAGGACATACAGCAAACCCGAGGAGAATGCTAACAAGTAGCGCGTGACTGTGTTGTTGTTTGTTTGTTTGTTTGTTTGTTTGTTTGTTTGTAAACAGCAGAGTATTAAAGTTCTGACACACACACACAATGAAAACTATGGTGGCTGTCAGAAGTCTGGAAATGTTTTATGCCGACCCCAGACCCCCCCCCCCCCCCACCCCCCCACACACACACACACACACAGACACCACACACACACATATATATAATCATGTTTGTAAGTCATAAACAAAAACAAAAACACAAACAAACATCACTTTTGAATTATTTTGTTTCCTGCCTTTCGTCACGACTTCTCGTTTTCATTCCTGGATCACATTCCCACGTACTAACAAAACGTCCCTGGTCTAATTCCATTCACCTGTTGTTGTTTACATTGTTGTTGTTTACATTGTTGTTTACATTGTTTCCTCGGTGAATAAATGATCTCCTTAGTTTGTCGCAATGGGTTCGTAATCTCCTTCCTATTATCTTGGGAACTGTTTATCTCATTCCTATGTTGTTTATTTTGTTTATTTGTTGTCTCGTTGCAGCAAGGTGATGTGGGCATGCACGCGCCTCTGGTGGATGTGGAAGGCTTCCCTCGCGCGGACGTGGATTTGTTCCAGATCCGAACGGCGAGGCACAGCATCTCATGTACTGTTTATTTATTTATGTATGCATATTTATTCATCAGCATGCATGTGTCTGGATGGAGCTGGGGATTAAAGCTGTGTGAGGAATCCTGGCACTGGGACAGTGGGATTAAACGGTGTCACTGTGTGGTGTTAATTGTAAGGTCTGCAGAACGATCACAAAGCCGTCATGGAGGAGATCGAAGAGGCCCTTCATAAGCTGCATGCCCGGGAACGAGCCAAGCGCGAGGAGGACCAGGCGGAAGCGCGGATGGAGACGGTGGAGCAGGACGTGATGTTGGCGCCTCCGTTCGCTCGAGTGGATGCTGTGACTCAGGGATCGCCTGCTTATCAGGCGGTGAGACACTCAAAGTTTAGCAATTAAACCAGCGCTCATATCTATTCCAAATTTCAATCTGTAGTCTGAATTTTTCTTGATATGCAATCCACATTTTAATATGTAATCCAAAAATCTATCTCTAATCCGCTATGTATTTAATCTGAACGTCAGTCTGGAACGTCAGTCTGGAATCCGGTATGTATTTAATCTGAACGTCAATCTGGAATCCGTATATTTAATCTGAATGTCAATCTGGAATCCGTGTATATTTAATCTGAATGTCAATCTGGAATCTGTATATTTAATCTGAATGTCAATCTGGAATCCTGTATATTTAATCTGAACATCAATCCGGAATCCGTATATATATTTAATCTGAATGTCAGTCTGGAATCCCGTATATTTAATCTGAATGTCAATCTGGAATCCTGTATATTTAATCTGAATGAATGTCGTATAATCTGGAATCTGGAATCCGTATATATTCAATCCAAACGTCAATCTGCAATCTGTATATTTAATCTGAATGTCAATCTGGAATCCTGTATATTTAATCTGAATGTCAATCTGGAATCCGTATATTTAATCTGAATGTCAATCTGGAATCTGTATATTTAATCTGAATGTCAATCTGGAATCTGTATATTTAATCTGAATGTCAATCTGGAATCCGTATATTTAATCTGAATGTCAATCTGGAATCTGTATATTTAATCTGAATGTCAATCTGGAATCTGTATATTTAATCTGAATGTCAATCTGGAATCCGTATATTTAATCTGAATGTCAATCTGGAATCCGTATATATATTTAATCTGAATGTCAATCTGGAATCCAGTATATTTAATCTGAATGTCAATCTGGAATCCGTATATTTAATCTGAATGTCAATCTGGAATCCTGGAATGTATATTTAATCTGAATGTCAATCTGGAATCCTGTATATTTAATCTGAATGTCAATCTGGAATCTGTATATTTAATCTGAATGTCAATCTGGAATCTGTATATTTAATCTGAATGTCAATCTGGAATCCTGTATATTTAATCTGAATGTCAATCTGGAATCCTGTATATTTAATCTGAATGTCAATCTGGAATCCTGTATATTTAATCTGAATGTCAATCTGGAATCTGTATATTTAATCTGAATGTCAATCTGGAATCTGTATATTTAATCTGAATGTCAATCTGGAATCTGTATATTTAATCTGAATGTCAATCTGGAATCTGTATATTTAATCTGAATGTCAATCTGGAATCTGTATATTTAATCTGAATGTCAATCTGGAATCCGGTATATTTAATCTGAATGTCAATCTGGAATCCCGTATATTTAATCTGAATGTCAATCTGGAATCCGTATATTTAATCTGAATGTCAATCTGGAATCCCGTATATATTCAATCATCTGGAATGTATAAACTGAATGTCAATCTGGAATGCGGTATATTTAATCTGAATGTCGATTCTGGAATCTGTATATGTAATCTGAATGTCAATCTGGAATCCGTTATATTTAATCTGGATGTCAATCTGGAATCCGTATATTTAATCTGAATGTCAGTCTGGAATGCGGTATATTTAATCTGAATGTCAATCTGGAATGTCTGTATATTTAATCTGAATGTCAATCTGGAATCTGTATATTTAATCTGAATGTCAATCTGGAATCTGTATATTTAATCTGAATGTCAATCTGGAATCTGTATATTTAATCTGAATGTCAATCTGGAATCTGTATATATATATATATATATATATTCTGTATATTTAATCTGAACGTCAATCTGGAATCCTGTATATTTAATCTGAATGTCAATCTGGAATCCTGTATATTTAATCTGAATGTCAATCTGGAATCCGGTATATATTTAAATGTCTAATCCCACATATAATACAAAATGAAGTGTTGTGCATGTTAAGGAATGTAAATGGGAACATCATCTCCATTGTATTATTTATATCAGAAGACAGGAAATGGATCGGACCCACTTAAAGGGATCATTGCAGAGTGCTTGCTCCCTTTAATTGCAGCTAGTCAGAGTTTTGCTTTCTGATTGGTCAGTTTTATTTACAACGGATGTTAAACACTGTGGCTTTTTTCATCTTTTATTGCTGCTGTTTTTCAGGGTTTATGTGTTGGTGATGAAATCGTGGAGTTCGGCTCCGTGAACCCAAACAACTTTCACAACCTGCAAAACATTGCTTCTGTGGTGCAGCATAGTGAGGGGGTAGGAGATACATACACACTATATATATATATATATATATATATATATAGATATATATATATATCACACCGACACACTATATATAGTATCTATATACTATATATATATATATCACATATATCACGCACACACACACACACACACACACACACACACACACACACACACATATATATATATATATATATACTATATATCTCTATATATATATATATATATATATATATATCTATATAGCTATATATATATAACTTTATTTATGACTTTGTGACCTCCTACAGAAAACTGTGAGTGTTGCAGTGATTCGGAACGGACAGAAAGTTCGTCTCAGTTTAACACCACAGCGATGGTCTGGAAGAGGCCTTCTGGGGTAATGACTTTAAATTTGTAATATTTCGTCCCCCAAATACTCATTTCCTCACTTTAATGCATACACAAACGATACATAGAAAGTGTCAGTGTTTATGACAGATTTTCTTCACTCTGCTGTCCCTATTTTCTATGTATTTATTTATTTGTTTGTTTGTTTGTTTGTTTATTTATTTATTACTCACATTTTATTTTCTGTCAACAGGTGCAACATAATCCCTCTACACAGATGACCGGGAATTACAAAACTCTGGACTTGTACACACTGCAGGCCTCGTCCTTAATCCAACCTGAGCACTTTTCTTTACCAATGAATGACAAGATCATTTACAATATTCCATTTTCCAAATTTCCCAGTTTAATGTATCGGATCTACCAGAAGAAATCCTGTTCTTTATTTCGTTACAAGGAATTAAATTGTTTATTTTTTTCTGTTGCAAATTAAAAAACAAAAGAAATAAACAGTCTATCTTGTATTTATTTCTAATCTATAAAGCAGTGGTTCTCAAACTGGGTGCCACCAGATGGCGCTAGGGGGCTGTATAGAAGTTCTAGAATATCGATTAGGGAATTATTTAAAATATAAGGAGGATCGTTAACCTATGTTAAAACATTCATTCATTCATCTTCTACCGCTTTATCTGATCTTCCCCCGGGTCACGGGGAGTCTGTGCCTATCTCAGGCGTCTATGGGCTTTAATGCAGGACACACTCTCGATGGGAATGTCAACACATTCATACACTAGGGAGAATTTTCCAAGGTGCCAATAAACCTATCGTGCATGTTTTTGGACCGGGAGGAAACCAAAGAACCCGGAGAAAAACCCCCTGAGGCACGGGAGAACATCCAAACTCCACACACACATGGCACACACGAGACGGGAATCGAACCCAGACCCTGGCGGTGTGAGGCGAACGTGCTAACCACTAAGCCACCGTGCCCCTGTTACATGTAAACCATAATGTATTTAAATATTTAGAAATAATTTTAATATAAACTTATAAAATACTAAGTTTTTAGAGTTGGAGAGTTTTTAGTAAAAATGTAAGTTTATGGGTGTTTTATAAGGATTTACCCTACACAAGGGGCCTCCTGAGAACCACCTCTATAACGGAGCTCAGGATAAGAGATAAGAAGTGATCAATCAAGGCTTTTCTTTCACTTTATTCAAGGAAATTAGTTACTAATCACAACACTGTTTTCAACCCTTATTATACACACGTTTATCTAAACCTTATTAAATACCTTAAGGACGAATTGGAGTTTGGAATTTGAAACATGAAAGTCAAACAATCCACCATTGTTCCTGTCCTGAAGAAACCTCAGCCCAACCTGCCTCAAAGACTACCTCCCTGTAGCCCCTTACCGAGGTAGTAATGAAGCGCTCTGAAAGATTGGCCCGAGACTTCACTACCAGACACAATGTGAAGTTTGTGTATCACCAAAACTATCCTACTGGGGACACATTAAATATGTCCCTCACACAACAACAAGCCACCTGGACTGCCTTATGCAAAAAGGCTCTATGTGACTACAGTACAGCGTTCAGCACCATACGTATCTCTACATTCATCTCTAAGTTGGAGATCCTGTTACTCAGCCCACCCCTGTGTCCAACTTCTTAAAGGACAGACCACAGGCTGTATGGGTGGACAATCACACCTTACCCTCCTCAAGGGTGTGTTCTGAGCCCCCTGCTGTACTCGCTGTACACATGGCCACTTCCAACTCCTCTCCCATCATTAAGTTTGCTCATGGCGTTGTTGATCTCCACCAATGACGAGACGGACTACCTACAGAGAGATGGTTCTGGGAGAACAATTTACTCCCGAACGTCAGCAAGCGTTCATACAAACCAACTTGGACCTTCAACGCGACCCGACTGGAGAGTTTCCGGTACCTGGGTATTCACATTACACCACCTGAGATGTTTAAGGGACTTCTGTCTCATGTGATAAAGACTTTTTACACCTGCAATAACAAGCAATATCACTTCAGGTGTCCACAAAGATGTTTGTGTATAGTGTACTAAAGCACAAGTATCAAGGATTTGTAGCTTTATAATGTAATGACTATGAGTATATTTGTGTGTACGATCGAATTGCATCATCAACTAAATTTGAGCATTAATTGTAAATTGTGTTTTTGAATATTCCTAGTCAATGTTTGTCTTTCTTATGAACGATATAACAATCTCTCAGCTCTGTTAAGGGCTCAGCGGGGTTAAGGGCCATTGGGTCCTTGAGCAAGGACCTTAACCCTCTGTGCTCCAGGGCTGCTGTACATGTGAAGAAATGAATTTCCCTCTCGGAATCAATAAAATATGTCAAATGAAAAAAATGTAAAAAAAATGTGTAAGGTAACAGGGTCACAGTGAATCCGGATAAAATCAGAGACGATACAGCTTAAGCTGACAAAACTGATCCAGGATCAGACAACAATTAGTTTACACTCACTTTCAATCATTGTACAAATAATTAACTGCATATTTTTGTGTAATGGGAGAAAACCAGTGGGCAAAACATGCATATGAGACGTCGATTCTGCTTAATTCTGCTTAAACTTAATATAATATAATCAAATGTAAAATTATATAATAAGATATATTACATATTAATATTAAAATAGTATAAGAGGTAAAAATGTGTCATATTTGCATAAATATTAATGACGTAGAACTAGAGAAAACTTTCTTTTCTTTTTTGTTTCAGCGACTATTAATGTTTATCACTTTTTTTAATCAAAATTAAAACTATATATTAAAAAAACACTTTTTAAATCTGCTGATGACGTAAGCATCACGCTGGCCAATCGCGGCGCACGATTCTAGTAGCCATTCCCAAGGCAGCGCTCTTAGCAACTCCGTATCCTAGCAACGAAACGCTTCTGTTAGAAAAGTGTCGCGGTTTTCGGAAGATATAAATACAAAACATTTGCATATATTTATTGTTGTTTTTCTATATTATATAATTGGTATTTACGTACTTTTACGCTCCTAAACACTGTTTGGTGTGTTTTGGTGTGTAAACACTGTTTGTAAGTAAGTGCAGGAGGCATGGCAGAAGAGGTTGGAGCAGAAGGCGACACTGAGTGTGGAGATGTTGCAGAGGAGCGATGTGGTGATGATCAGGTGGAGAAAGAGCTCCAGGTGGTAAATGATGGAGAGATGGAAGAAGGTGAACCATCCAGCCACGTGTACTCCGCTACCCCAATGTCCCTCCAAGCTGAAACAGAGAAGCGCCCTCTAACACACCCACTGGTAAACATCTGATCATTATACACTTATTATTACAACTTATTATTGTTTACTCATATACTGTGTGTGTGTGTGTGTGTGTGTGTGTGTGTGTGTGTGTGTGTGTGTGTGTGTGTGTGTGTGTGTGTGTGTGTTTGCAGACTCTGAATTGGGCCTTTGGGATAAATAAATCCCTCCCCGTGTTCAGCCTCTTGGATGAAGACCGACTTGTCATTCTGTATGCTTGTTCTAATGTAGCTGTCATTTATAACCACACTTCTAATTCACAACATCTGCTACAGGTGAGCTTTAAAATCAACACTTGTTTGTGGACACATAATTCTTTCGCCAAAATAGACTTCCTATTTGCTCTTATAGTAACATCTTTGCCTCTGTGGGAAAATCTCATATATGTATGTATATATATATATTAGGATTAATATTTGTGATTATAAAATAATCAAAAAAATTAATATATATATATATATATATATATATATATATATATATATATATCGATATATATATTAGGATTAATATTAGTGATTAATCGGATGGTTGCCATGAGTTAATTCATTAATTAATACAATATTTTTATAAGATTAAGTGGCAAAAAATATGTATATATGTATATATATTGGCATGGTAGATTGTCCCTAGGATTATGTGTGATATGAGGGTGATTGCCCATAGACGCCTGAGATATCAAAACCCGATGGATAACTGTGTGTGTTCCCTATATATATAATATATATATATATATATATATCAGAATAATCTCTGAAATGATGAATGAAAATATATATATATATATATATATATATATATATTAGGATTAATATGAGTGATTAATTGGATGGTTGCCATGAGTTAACTCATTAATCAATAAAAAGCTTTAATAAAATAAAATAAAAAAACTCAAGCCCAACAAAAGTTTGTAATCGATCGTACCAGAGTTAATTTTTTCCTAGATGAAGACTCAAAGCACGTTTTGTATGTTTGCTTCTGTATAAGGGCATCTGCTATATGCTGTAAATGTAAATGTAAATGCATATTTTTCTCTTCTCGATATACCCCAAATGAATACTTTTCATGCTTTTAATACCAGAAGTCATTGTTATAAATATATAAAAATCTCTCGGCAAAATAAAACGATTCATCATTTAAATATGGAAATATTAAAGTTATTTTAACATTTATTTCTTGTTAATTAATTAATTACATATTAATTTCTGTATCCATTTTTTGGTGGTTGTTGTAATTGTTAAAAATGGGACGTGGCTCCTTTAAGAATTAAGTTCTGGTTTTGGTTGCTTCCCATATAGATTGGTGATAGGTTTAGGTTCCATACAGTAATATACACTATATATAGTGAAGAGCTCATAAATGTTGTGAATGTGCAGCTAGTAGGCGTAATTCAGGGAAATTTAGGATTTTTATATCATATATGTTCATGATATATTTGTGTTCATGCTGGACTTAAAATAATGAAAATGTCCAGGTTTAATCTGCTCTTTTATGCTTTTAACCATCTTTTAAACCCGACGTTTGTCCCCAGGGTCACTGCAACCCCATTTCCTGTCTGTGTGTCAGCGAGGACAGACGCTGGATTGTAAGCGCTGATAAGGGCCCCAATAGCCTTGTGATTATATGGGACTCGTATACAGGGTATAACATAATATAGTACAATTCATATTAATATGTACACTGTGTATAAACGAGTCCTGAAGGAGATGGTGAATGTGTGTGCTATAGGATCCCTGTTCACACCATGTTCGAGTGTCAGTCTGAGGGCGGAGCAGATGCCGTGGCATTGTCCAGAGATTCGAAACATCTGGCGACTATTGGAGCCGGAACAGTGCAGGTAGGAGGAAGATGTTTATATGAGCTAGTTTTTTTTTCGATGCAACAAATTAGGTATGAAGATTTAAACAATAATACATACATTATTATATATACATTATTATATTATAATGTAGGGGCACGGTGGCTTGGTGGTTAGCACGTCCGCCTCACACCGCCAGGGTCCGGGTTCGATTCCCGTCTCGGCCATGTGTGTGTGGAGTTTGCATGTTCTCTCCCGTGCCTCAGGGGGCTTTTCTCCGGTTCTCAGGTTCTCCGGTTTCCTCCCCATGGTCCAAAAACATGCACGTGGTAGGTTGATTGGCACCTTGGAAAATTGTCCCTAGTGTGTGTGAATGTGTGTGTGAGTGTGTGTGTCCTGTGATGGGTTGGCATTCCATCCAGGGTGTATCCTGCCTTAATGCCCATAGACGCCTGAGATAGGCACAGACTCCCCGTGACCCGAGGGAAGATCGGATAAAGCGGTAGAAGATGAATGAATGAATTAATGAATATTATAATGTTATTACAGTATATAACATTTTGTTACTATTAAAAAAAAAATCCTCCCATAGCATAAATACCAGCTTTATATGCATTAGAATCTGGGTATCATATTTCTCCAAACATTGAAGTGAAATACTTTGCCAGAGCCGTTCTTCACTAATTGGTTAACTAATTATCCCAGTGCAGTCCAATAGGATTTACGGTACGGTGAGACTAGGAAGAGCATTTCATCACTGACAGACAGAATTGCAATGTGGTGAAGTATGGAATGGTTGCCATGTTGGTATATACAGACAAATTGTGGGAAAACCCACAAAGGTCACTGAAATCACTTAAAACTGACACAAATAATAATAATAATAATAATAATAATAATAATAATTAAAAATGTACTAAAAATGAAATGCTGAATTTTGGCTCCAAAAAAAAAAGAAACTGGCCTGGACACCGTGCCCCATATTTCATTTTCAGTAAAATGTTATTTAATATAATATAAAATATTATATTTTTGTTTATGTATGTACGAGTCTAAGGGTCATGGTGGCTTAATGGTTAAACGTTCGCCTCATACCTCCAGGGTCCGGGTTTGATTCCCGTCTCGGCCATGTGTGTGTGGAGTTTTTGGAGTTTGCATGTTCTCCCCGTGCCTCAGGGGGTTTTTCTCCGGGTTCTCCGGTTTCCTCCCCTGGTCCAAAAACATGCACGGTAGGTTGATTGGCACCTTGGAAAATTGTCCCTAGTGTATGAATGTGTGTGTGTGAGTGTGTGTGTGTGTGTGTGTGTGTGTGTGTCCTGTGATGGGTTGGCATTCCATCCAGGGTGTATCCTGCCTTAATGCACATAGACGCCTGAGATAGACACAGACTCCCCGTGACCCGAGGGAAGATCGGATAAAGCGGTAGAAGATGAATGAATGATGAATGAATGTACGAGTCTCCCAGCTCCAAAACAACAACCCCAAACCGCTCTGCTTTGCTTCCTCCTCCATGCTTGACCTTATGAACCGAGGCAGCCTGATACCATCGACTCCTCTGTTCTCTATCTTCACAAATGTCCTTCTGTTAGAGGCAAACATCATTCGCTCATTCCCTGTCCAGTTCTAGTGTTATTTTTTCCCTTCTTTGTTTGTTGTCTGAATAACAAAAACTCCTCACTGTTTGCCCGAACCCTCTCCATTTTATTTATCCCGTAATTAATACATTTGAATTCCTATCACAGAAAGTCTGTATCTGGGATTGGACTAATGAGAATGAAGCTCTGGTGTGCCAGGTGGACATTAACCCAAAGCATGGTTGCCAGGTATGAAGCACATGTTTTAATCCCCTGTACATTTGGTTAAACTGGGAGATCTGATATTTTTCTCCCGTTCTAGAAACACATCGTATTCAACCCTACGGACAGCAGTCGGCTTCTCAGTAACAGCGTGAATCATGTGGTCTTTTACACCTGGGTGAGCACCGGTTATATCCTTGTGCATTAGCAAAATCGATATAAATGTTGTGTAGGAAATGACATTATTTTGTGTTGACTCAAGGACAAAACAAACATGCGATACGAAGCTCCTGAAATCTCCAAGGTAAGACTATATATATATTAGCCATTATCAGTGCTGGGGAGTAACTCCTTACATGTAACGGCATTACGTAATGAATGTAACAGTAACCCGCTACAGTTGCTGAGAAAAATTACAGTTACTTTATGGAAATGGTAACGATTACAAATAGGGTTAAACAGGGTTTTTTTCTCCGGGTTCTCCGGTTTCCTCCCCGGTCCAAAAACATGCACGGTAGGTTGATTGGCACCTTGGAAAATTGTGTGTGTATGTGTGGGTGAGTGTTTGTGTGAATGTGTGTGTGTGTGTGTGTGTGTCCTGTGATGGGTTGGCATTCCATCCAGGGTGTATCCTGCCTTAATGCCCATAGACACCTGAGATAGGCACAGACTCCCCGTGACCTGAAGGAAGATCGGATAAAGCGGTAGAAGAAGATGAATGAATGAATGAATGAATGATGACAATCTTCTGCACTTTCACTTCGGAAAATAGAACCGATTTTCTTTTACGAGGGTTTGAAACTTTTTTCTTAGAATGTTAACTAAAAGTGGGGGAACGGTGGCTTAGTGGTTAGCACGTCTCGGTCATGTGTGTGTAGAGTTTGCATGTTCTCCCCGTGCCTCAGGGGGTTTTTCTCCGGGTTCTCCGGTTTCCTCCCGGTGATTGGCACCTTGGAAAATTGTCCCTAGTGTATGAATGTGTGTGTGTGTGTGTGTGTGTGTGTGTGTGTGTGTGTGTTGTGTGTGATGGGTTGGCATTCCATCCAGGGTGTATCCTGCCTTAATGCCCATAGATGCCTGAGATAGGCACAGACTCCCCGTGACCCGAGGGAAGGATATAGCGGTAGAAGATGAATGAATGAATGAGAGTTAACTAAATGCGCCACCTAGTGGACTAATGAAAGTAATCAAGTTATTGAGTTTTCAAGTTATTGAAAAGTGACACTATTTATTACATTTTGAATGGAGTTCATTTATAATCTGTAATCTATTACATTTCCCCAGTCCAAAGTAACCTTCCCAACACTGGTCATTATATTAATATTCCTATTAACCATTTAATCTAAAATGCATGAGTATCAAAGTGCTTTTGTTTTGCATGTTTATAGACATTCAAACCAGCAGTGGGTTGCATTAGTCAGTCTGTGTTCCACGTTGGAGGCAAGCAGGCGTTCTCGTGCACGCTTGCAGGGAATTTGGTGGTGTTCGATGCGATGCGCTCGAGCCCGGGACAACCGCATGTGATGCGAGCTACCAAATTAGTGCCGCTACAGAAGGACGGGATTACTGTGATGACATGGTGTGACAGGTACACGCATTCACACGTACAGCAATGGGAATCCGTGCATTATCAGTTCACCGTCTTCTCACTATTATACACTTTGCTCCACTTTTTGATGTAACATTGACCAATCCGGTGTCTTGTTTTTAAAACGTTCATTCATACAGAATGAAATTGCTCTACAATTCAGAAATATTTTAGCATTAAACTGACATATTGCTTTTTATTGCACCCTGAAAAAAGATCAGCTATGGATAATTGATTAAACGTCGCACTTACATTAATTAGTGATGTTTTTAGTAATTTCAAAAATAAACATAAACGCAATATTCCTTACAAGGCACACTTTTACTGTGTCTATAGGACCCTTATAATCAGTGTTGGGAAGGTTACTTGTGGAAATGTAATAGATTACAAAGATAGATATAAATGTAATAAGTATTGTAACTTTTCAATGACTTTATAATAACTGATTCCGTTCGATTACTTTCATTTGTCCACTAGGGGGCGCTTACTGTAATTAACATTCTAAGGGGAAAAAAAAGTCAAACCCTCGGAACAAATTGCTGTTATTTGTAATTAAATTACGTAATGTAATGTAACGTAACGTAACATATAACTCATTACTCCCCAACGATGCTTATAAACCCCCCCCAAGTGACCCCCACCCCACCTGCTCGACTCTTCCATAACTCCGAACCAACCATAACTGTCCAGGAACCCTAACCCTTTTCCCTGCAGGATTTTTGTGACAGGCGACGTTAAAGGCCACATCCGATTCTATGACGAGAACCTCAAGAGCGTGAGCTGCTTAATCGACTTCGATTTGGACCCCATCGCGTCCCTTTCCGTGTCCCAGGAAATTCCCGACTCTAGCGACGTCGCACTGACTGAAGATTGCATCACCACCCCGTTTGTCAGCAGGTAAGGACCTATGTTGATTAGTAATTGGATTTGCTGCCTTTCACTGCCAAATGGGGGGTGGGGGGGGCAATCTTTTTGTCTCTCACGGGCCACATTGACTTTTAACTTAACGGGGGGGGGGGGGGGGTCATCAACAGATGCATACATAAAAAACATAAACATATAAAAGCCATTAATGTTACTATTCCATGTATCACCTTATCTAATGCGCCACCCGATGGACCGTAAGGTAATTACAGGACAAGGTGAAAGAATGCAGTCATAATTATGATATGATCTGATTTGGATAATTAAAATGGCCGGATTTGGCCTGCGGGATGTAGTTATCCCACCACTGCTGTAAAATAATGTACATTAATATAATGTGGGGGGCTACGGTGGCTTAGTGGTTAGCATGTTCGCCTCACACCGCCAGGGTCCGGGTTCGATTCCCGTCTCGGCCATGTGTGTGTGGAGTTTACATGTTCTCCCCGTGCCTCAGGGTGTTTTTCCTCCGGGTTCTCCGGTTTCCTCCCCGGTCCAAAAACATGCACGGTAGGTTGATTGGCACCTTGGAAAATTGTACCTAGTGTATAAATGTGTGTGTGAATGTGAGTGTGTGTGTGTGTGTGTCATTGGCATTCCATCCAGGGTGTATCCTGCCTTAATGCCCATAGACGCCTGAGATAGGCACAGGCTCCCCGTGACCCGAGGGAAGATCAGATATAGCGGTAGAAGACGAATGAATATAATGTGGAGGGAAACATACGGATATAAAGAACGAGGGAGTTTGTGTTTGAAGAAGACATGTTCCTTCGCATGTATGATGCAGCATAAGCATTCTACCCCCCAATAGGAATCTCGTCCTGTCGACCGCGAGCGCGTCTGTGCTGCACGTGAAAGTGCAAAGCGGGACGGCTCAGATGTTAATGCAAGAGCATCCCGAGCCCCTGAACGCGGTCGCCTGTCACCCTAAACACGCTCTGGTAGCGATGGGCAGCCACAGCGGCATGCTGAAGATGTGGGACTGCGAGCGCAGAGCGACCGTCTGCAGCAAGATGTTCAGTGCGGACGAGCAGATCCAGTGCGTCGCCTACGATCCTCAAGGTACCGAGAGTCCGAGCTCCGGTTTTCCCTCTCCATCATTCCATAATTTACTCTGAAAATTTTTCTTTTCATAATCATTTCTTGTTAATTATAAAGTTTGTAAATTTGTTTAGTGGTGGTTTGAAGTGTAAAATATGGGACGTGGCTCCTTTAAGAATTGTGTTCCAGTTGCTTTTCCATATAAACTGCTGATACGTATACACACAATGGCAATATTAGAGCTTATATGTTGTATTTTTGCACCTTATGACACCCAAGTAGGATTTTTCTACATTAAAACATGTTATATTTTGTATATTTATATGTTGTATATATATTTTGTTTTTACAAAAATATTCAAATGTTATATTTTGAAGCATTACAAAATCAGTGTGTCACTCAAGTAGGATTTTCTACATTCAAATAAGTTCATTTGAAGCTGCATAACAACAACAATACGTGTATTGTAGACGCACAAGTTATTCTACATTCCAACATTCAAAAGTACTAAGGCTGTCATTCGCGCAATCGCCATGAGTTAACTCGTGATCAATGGCACGTTTACCATAAATGAATACTTTTCATGCTTCTAATACTCTAATACTGATGTTATAATTATATCCATTTCTCTTAAAATCTCTCCCTTTAATACAATTATTGATTATTTAATATTTATTTTACTCTTTTACTCTACTCTAATTTTTCTTTCCATATTAATATCTTGTTAATTACAATGTTATTTTGTTCAGTGTTGGTTTGAAGTGTAAAATATGGGACGTGGCTCCTTTAAGAATTGTGTTCCGGTTGCTTTTCCATATAAACTGGTGATACGGTGTTTAGGTTATACGGAAGCGCTTTATTGCGTTCAGTAAAAATGCGCTTTATTGCAGTAATACGGATTTGGAAATGCGATGCGCTTGCGTATAACCTAAATGTATCACTAGTTTATATGGAAAAGCAACTGGGACACAATTCTTAAAGGAGCCACGTCCCATATTTTACACTTCAAACCAACACTAAACAAAGTAAGGTTCCATGCGGGAATATAGTGAGGAGATCATACCTGTTTTGAATGCGCAGCTAGTAGGTGTAATTCAGGGGAAATTTAGGACGCGTGAGTGGATGCACTGAAGTTTCTTTATTCGTTTTTTTATTTGTTGGACGGGTTTTGTTCATTCGCCAACACGACGCAGAGTGAAGGAGTTAATAACGATTAAATGTTTGAATAGATTAAAGGTGATTAAATGCGATTAAATGTGATTAAATGCGACTAAATGTGATTAAATGTGGTTAAATGTTTCGATTAAATGTTTGAATCGATTAAATGTGATTAAATGTTTGAGTTGATTAAATGCAATTAAATGCGGTTTAATGTGACTAGATGCGATTAAATGCGATTAAATGCGATTAAATGCGATTAAATGTTTGAATCGATTAAATGCAATTGAATGTTTGAATCGATTAAATGCGATTGGATGCGATTGGATGCGATTGGGTGCGATTAAATGTTTGAATTGATTAAATGTTTGAATCGATTAAATGTGATTAATTGTTTGAGTTGATTAAATGTGATTATATGCGATTAAATTCGACTAAATGCTATTAAATGCGATTAAATGTTTGAATTTATTACATGCTTGAATTGATTAAATGCGATTAAATGCGGTTAAATGTTTGACTTGATTAAATGTTTGAATTGATTAAATGCGATTAAATGCGGTTAAATGTTTGACTTGATTAAATGTTTGAATCGATTAAATGTGATTAATTGTTTGAGTTGATTAAGTGCGATTTAATGCGACTAAATGCGGTTAAATGTTTGACTTGATTAAATGTTTGAATCGATTAAATGCGATTAAATTCGATTAATTGTTTGAGTTGATTAAGTGCGATTTAATGCGACTAAATGCGATTAAATGTTTGAATTGATTACATGTTTGAATCGATTAAATGCGATTAAATTCGATTAATTGTTTGAGTTGATTAAGTGCGATTTAATGCGACTAAATGCGATTAAATGTTTGAATTGATTACATGTTTGAATCGATTAAATGCGATTAATTGCGGTTGAATGTTTGAATCGATTAGATGTTTGAATGCGATTAAATGTTTGAATCGATTAGATGTTTGCGTCGATTAAATGCGATTGAATGCGATTAAATGTTTGAGTCGATTAAATTAGATTAAATGCAATTAAATGTTTGAATCAATTAAATGTTGGAATGTTGGAATTAATAAAGCATTAACTTAATAACGCGATAACTTTAACAGACCTAAAAAGTGCATTGTTGTGTTTTAAACTTCTTCATTTTCTCAAACTTGAAAGACACATGTTGTATAACTGGCCTGTAGTAGGTTTCATGTTTTTACACTGAATTTGTGTGGAAAAATACGAAGAAAGAAAGAAATAGAAGAAATGAACAAATGTTATCAGAGATGCCGCTCGCGCACTCGCTTCCTGTCACGTGACTCACGCCCTGTCACATGACTCACGCCCTGCGCAGCCGTCATCTGCAGCTCGTGCTCGTTTAGAACAGACGCACTTGACTTCATACCTAAGGGGCCCGAGGGTCACAAACTGAATATCCCTTATGTACACCTTCCAAATGTTACATCCAGAATGTGTCTAAACCTAATGGTTTATTTATTTATTTATTTATTTATTTATTTTTGCTTTGTGCGTCAGGATTGTACTTGGCTGTCGGCTTCGTCAGCGGACTCGTGAAAGTCCTGGACCCGGTCACTTTAGAGGAAAAAGGAGAGGAGCGCTTCGAGTACAGCCATGACTGCATCACCCATCTTACATTCTCGCACGACTCCTCGTACCTGGCCTCTGCGGTTCGTGCCACATGCAAATTTTGAGGTGGTGGTTTAGTGGAATAAGACCTAAACACGCCAAGCTGCCACCCCATGAGCGACACTCCCCCTTCCCCAATCACTTCTCAGTGGTACGATCTGATGTGTCTTTATATGTACTAGCGTTAAAATAAATCCCTTTTCTGTTCCAGGACACGGGGAAAGCCGTGATGGTGTTCCACTTGTGTACCGAAGGAACCCCGTGTGTATGGCAGTACCTCGGGAAGCACCGCTCGCACTACAAGCCTATTCAGGACCTGCTGTTCGGGGTGTACCTGGACAGCACCAAGCCACGCCTACTCTCTCTGGGAACAGATCGCAGATTAGTGAGTGATTGTGGTGTAAATCTGATATAGAGGTACATGGAGTATATGGACCAAAGTATCAGGATTTTTCCCAGTTATATAGATATATATATATATATATATATATATATATATATATATATATATATATAGGGCATGGTGGTTTAGTGGTTAGCACATTCGCCTCACACCGGCAAGGTCAGGGTTCGATTCCCGTCTCGGCTATGTGTGTGTGGAGTTTGCATGTTCTCCCCGTGCCTCAGGGGGTTTTTCTCCGGGTTCTCCGGTTTCCTCCCCCTGGTCCAAAAACATGCACGGTAGGTTGATTGGCACCTTGGAAAATTCTCCCTAGTGTATGAATGTGAGTGTGAATGTGTGTGTGTGTGTGTGTGTGTGTGTCCTGCGATGGGTTGGCATTCCATCCTTGGTGTATCCTGCCTTAATGCCCATAGACGCCTGAGATAGGCGAGAAGATGAATTTATATACACACACATATATATATATATATACATATGCAGCAAGATATGGTCCAGCAGTTGTGCCCTCTCTATGCCCCCTGTAGGTCGAGTACGACCTGGAGAACAGCACAAGAGACAACTTGTTGATCCTCAGCTCGGAGCGCATCGAGCAAAGCGCCGTCCCTACGTGCATGGCCTGGTATCCACCTTTAACCACCGAGCACTTCTTACTGGTTGCATCTGACCAGTACAAACTGAAACTTCTCAACGTCACCACAAAGATGTGCAGGTCTGGGCTGAACAGTCCTTATTTAATATCATTTCATATATAATAGTGATATAACAATGATAATTATTATTATTATTATTATTATTATGCAGAAACAATGTGTTTATTTTACAGAAAAACAGCTCTTGGACCCACGTATGGTTCTCCAGTGAAAAAAATGCTGATGCTGCCACCCTCCGACGACGGAGATCCGAATTCCCGCTACATGGCGTACATAACCCGAGACAAGGTACGTTGTAAAAATGAAAAAAAAAACAATAAGACGTGAATTGCGCTCTTAAAGAAACATCTTGGCTAGGTCGGGCTCCAGATCCTGCCCATTGACGGGAACCCGCACAAGTCCTCGGCCCTGATATGCCACTCTTCAGGCGTCTCGCAGCTTTGTTGCTCGTACGACGGCAGATACGTTTTCACCGCCGGCGGCGAGGACACCGCCGTCTTCTCCTGGGAGATCAGCCGTCCGTACGTGTAGATCTTTCCCCCGCACAAAGACACATTAATGTTGGAGGTTTGCTCTTAAATATACAAAAACAAAATGTCTGTGTGCAGTGCGTTAGAGGCAGCAGCTGCGTTGGGAGGAAAAGACCTGCTTCCTTTTTACACTCTTTTAGAAGGAGGGCAATATGGAGAGCTTTTCGAGGTAAAAGCGTCATAATATTGAGAGAGAAAGAAGGATGATGGAAATAGTTAATAGTGTCGTATTTTTTATTTGCTCGTAATACTGTTCGTTTCTTCCATTAGGCCATAAAGGAATTGTTTTATTACTGTCAGTTGCGCAGTCAAGGCATCAACACGAGGGAAACCAGACTAGTGTCTACTCATATCCCGCTTTCCGAAGTCCCCTATCTCATCAGAGCGCTCGGATTTTACCCAACAGAGCAAGAGGTACTTCACTTGAACTGCGAGACCCAAACTTCCAGTCCTAAGATAAACATGCTTGTTATTTTTACACACTAAAGGGTCTGTTTTGGTGTAATTTATCCGCAAAAACCCATACATAAAACAATCAAGTCATAGTTTTTCCGGGTTGCGTTATACAATACGAGAGCGGCCTCTAGAGGCGAATCATTGACATTACAATGCTGATATAATTCATTTTGAATGTAAATATTTATTTGGAGTATTTGTTTTTGTATTTCCATTCATATTTATTAATGTATTCTTATTCATTATCAGATTTTCAGTACTGTTTTTTTATTTTATATGAAGTTCAGTACTATTTTGCATGGAGTGTTATTTATTTTTATTTATTTTTTTATTTTTTGACTGTCCTAGTTGGAAGACATGCAGAACGAGGTCAAATTCAGCCGTTATGCTGAGACGGGTAAGTATGTGTCTGAACTTGACCTGGAGGAGTTTACCAAGCTGTATGTCAACCACCGGCCAGCCTTTGACCTCTCCAAGAAAGACCTCCACAAGGCCTTCCAGGTGCTGGGTGCGGCACAGGAAAACGGCAATCCCGTCCTCAGCAGGGAAGAGCTCCTGGACTTACTCCAGGTCAGAGGTAGGTCCAGGTCACAGCCACTTGTTCGGTTTATTCATCTTATACCACTTTATCAGATCTTCCCGGGGAGTCTGTGCCTATCTCAGGCGTCTTCGGGGTATCAAGGCAGGATACACCCTGTACAGAAGGCCAACCCATCGCAGGACACACATACACACATTCACACACTAGGGACAATTTTCCAAGGTGCCAATCAATCTACCGTGCATGTTTAGACTGTACAGGGTCATGGGTGTTGCAGGGACCAATTTCCCTTTGTGTGCTATAGCTATAAAAGCATTAAAACGCTATAAAAAAATAAAATACAGGTAAAAACATTAACTCTTCAGTTTGTAATGGGTATTTAAAACGAGGAAGTGCGGGTCTATTCATATTTACTATTTCTGAATTTGGTAAATCTGCAAAAATCCATACGTAAAAATCCATTTATAGTTTTTCCGGGTAGCGTTATACAATATGAGAGCGGCCTCTAGTGGTGCTTTTAAGAATGGACAAGCAGCTTTACACAGAGAATGTAGTAAGAATGATCAAGATTGTTCTTTATAAGTGGAAGTGGATGTGCGAGCTCAGTGGTTAAGGCATTGGACTCTGGATCGGAAGATCGCAGGTTCAAATCTCCCCCTCCACCAAGTGGTGGCCCTTGAGCAATGCTCCTGACCTTCAATGTCTCAGTGGTATGTTGCTCTGGATAGGAGCTGTAAATGTAAATGTAAAGTGGAAACCCCTGACCATGTGTTTACAGCGAAACGATTGTTGAGGTGTGCAGTCATGGTGATGAAATGCAAACTGGGTCAGTGTAGCAGACCATTAACAATCAACACAGATTACAATATCCATCCTCAAAGCTCCTGTGTTGCTCTGCCCCCTCATGGATCCCAGGCCACAGATGAGAATCATCCCCAAGGAGGAGGGGGCGGGGGAGGTATACTGGTCACTGTTACCTTGGAAAAGAATAGCATACCCTTTATTTGTGACATATACATTATATAGCACAGCGGATCAGTGAATGGAAAACGGATCCCATTGTGAGCCATGTTCACCAGAGACTTGTTTGACTAGTCTGGCTAGACGTGATTTATGTTTTCTCCCAGAGTGCAGATGTTTGTTAGTGTCTTCAGGGAAGTAGAAAAATACCATTAAACAAAGAAAAGTCCTTTTACCCTCTCATCATGGCTGACCTCCCTAACATCACTGGATATATATATATATATATATATATATATATATATATATATATATATATATATACCATATACCAAGAAGAAATGTCTCCGTGCTCTAATGCAGCGCTCCCCAAACCCCAATTGTTGCCGTGGGAATTGAACCGGATTTTCCCCGCCACATCTGTCTATGACTCGCTCTTGCCTCGGTCACATGACTTACCTCCATCCGCTACCTTCTACAAGCCGATAACACGTAATACATTACCGCCAAATGGAAACCGCCAAGCTAGCAACATAAACAACAATCCGAAAGTTTCTTTGTGCAGGGTAAAAGATCCAGTGAGAATATTTAATAGACATTTAATAGATAATACCGTACTTGAAATGTGGATTTACTGTGACAGGTCGTTCCCACTGCCCGAACCACGCTCTGTATACTATGTGGCGACCGATGACGCAATGAAGCTTTCAAAACTGCTTCGCTACTTGGGGACCAAATATTCTGCATTAAAATACCAGTTTTAATGGCGTTTTATTTTGTTGTATTTATCCGACACACCTTAAAGGCTGCTCCATGACAATATTATCTGACATTAAACCGGTCCGGGGCACATAAAACGCTGGGGACTCATAATACGCTGTTTCAGCTGCTCTCGTTAGGGGGCGCCACAGAAGACGATTCACATATTTATTTGTAGCGCATGTTTTACGCTCTTCCTAACAAAACCCTAACAGTTAAGACCGTTGCTCACTACATAGGGGATGGTGTAGCCCACTGGTTAAGGTGTTGGACTCGACTGGAAGATCACTGGTTCAAACCCCACCACCACCAAGATGCCACTAGTGGGCTCTTTAGTAAAGCCCTTTAACCCTCAATTGCTCATGTGTAAGTCGCTCTGGATAAGGGCGTCTGCCCAATGCGGTAAATGTAAAATGTAAATGTACAATTACATGTACAGCATTTGGCCTTATCCAGCGCAACTTATAACTGATCAATTGAGGGTTAAGGGCCTTGCTCAAGGGCCCACTAATGGCAGTTTGGTGGTGGTGGTGGTGGGATTTGAATCTGCTGTTTACCCGCAATCTTCTGGTCCAAAGGGCAATGCCTTAACCACCGAGCTTCCTGAGCTCCAACCAGTGGCAGCTCTGGGATTTGAACCTGCGACGTTCTGGTCCAGAGTCCAAAGTGCGGGTAACAAATGTAAATCATCTATAAAGGCCATGAATATCTGTACCTGGGTACCAATTCCATTTGCTCTAGTGCTATGTTGTGTTTGAAACCTAATATCTCCCTGTATTATACTGCGTCTGTAAAATACAGGCTGTGCTGATTTATGAGCTGAGCTTCATCCGGTCTGCTCCACTATCCAGGCCACCTGTTCCAAGCCCCCCCCTTCCCCTTCACAGGCTCATCCAAACTCGGCGTCCGCGTCTCCCAATCGCGTCACTGTACATCAGAGGAATAGCGATGCTCTGTCAGCAGTTTTCACACCTCGCATCTCGTTTACCCCCTGCAGGAAGCTCCAGGCTTGATGAAGATGCGCCGAACACTGATTAAGTGCATCATTCGCCTGGTATCAGGGCGTGACAGAACAAATAGCTATGCCTCCTTTCCTCAGCTCCTCTGCAAAGACGAGAATGAATGCGGCGCTGCAGAGACTTTTTTGTGGGTGTGTGTTTGCATGTTCTCCCCGTGCCTCAGGGGGTTTTTCTCCGGGTTCTCCGGTTTCCTCCCCGGTCCAAAAAACATGCACAGTAGGTTGATTGGCACCTTGGAAAATTGTCTCTAGTGTATGAATGTGTGTGTGATGTGTGATTGTGTGTGTTTGTGTGTGTCCTGCGATGTGTTGGCATTCCATCCAGGGTGTATCCTGCCTTAATGCCCATAGACGCCTGAGATAGGCACAGACTCCCCGTGACCCGAGGGAAGATCGGATAAAGCGGTAGAAGATGAATGAATGAATGAAGCTTTATAGCTTTATAGTTAGCATTCCCGATTTTTTGCCGTATGTGCTTCTTCCACAATCTGTGCATCAAGTCGGCACACATCTGTATCGGACATCTTTGGATGCAGCTGCATGAAATTCTCCCTTTCCTTGACCACTTAGTGAAGGATCTACTTTACATGGGTTGGGATTGGGTGGAAGATCTTGGCTATATGAATGGTTCACTCTGGCTGAATCTCAGGCCTCCTCAGTACCTGACTTTATTAACACCCTTCTGTACATCTTTTCCTCTTCCCAGAAAAGTGGAGCGTGTCTTAACAGCAAATGTAGAATCAGACGTTTAAAGAATCACAAAAGAGTTGATTCGATTCACTGAGATTCGATTCAACTTTCTGTAAAGTACAAAGTTCATTCATTCATTCATTCATTCATCTTCTAGCGCTTTATCCAATCTTCACTCGGGTCACGGGGAGTCTGTGCCTATCTCAGGCATCTATGGGCATTAAGGCAGGATACACCCTGGATGGAATGCCAACCCATCGCAGGGCACCACACACACACACACACACACCACCACACCCCACACACACACACACACACACACACACACACACATTCATACACTAGGGACAATTTTCCAAGGTGCCAATCAACCTACAGTGCATGTTTTTGGACCGGGGGAGGAAACCGGAGAACCCGGAGAAAAACCCCCTGAGGCACGGGGAGAACATGCAAACTCCACACACACATGGCCGAGATGGGAATCGAACCCGGACCCTGGAGGTGTGAGGCGAACATTCTAACCACTAAACCACCGTACCCCCCATCCAGATCATTCATTCATTCATCTTCTACCGCTATATCCGATCTTCCCTCGGGTCACGGGGAGTCTGTGCCTATCTTAGGTGTCTATGGGCATTAAGGCAGGATACACCCTGGATGGAATGACAACCGATCGCAGGACACACACACTCACACACACACACACACACACACACACACACATTCGTACACTAGGGACAATTTTCCAAGGTGCCCATCAACCTACCGTGCATGTTTTTGGACCGGGGAGGAAACCGGAGAACCCGGAGAAAAACCCCCTGAAGCACAGTGAGAACATGCAAACTCCACACACACACGTGGCTCAGACGGGAATCGAACCCGGACCCGTGCTAACCACTAATCTACCCCGCCCCCCCATCCAGATCACTGTACTGTAATTTGTTAATATTTTAACATACTTTAGCTAAACAAAGCAACGACTGCATAAATTATAATGTATGTTGTAAAGGGCACACGGGCGTGCTCTGTCTCGCGAGTTTAGGGGGCGGAGCAATACACCGCTACACTGTCTGTCACGCAAAACGTACAGTATTTTTTGTACAATTTTGCTACACAGCAAAAGCGTAACCCACAGTATTAGTAATCTGTATTAGTAATCATTTTTTTTCTTTCTCAATACACAGGGTGTAGATTTGGTTTAAACATTGTGGTGTAGCTTCAGTGGGAGGTGTCTCTGCGCGGTCTCGCCCCGGGTGTGCATCAATCCCGTCTGTCAGTACAGAATTTAGTTGACTTACAGGCTTTGACCAGTTTGTGCAATAGAGGTGACTTTAGTTGTTTATTGACAAGTTTGTACGGAAAATCAATACAAAATATATCGATTCTACATGTTTTCCATGTGTACATAGTAAATATTAGGGAGGGTTGTTATTTCTTGTACACACACACACACACACACACACACACACACACACACACACACACACAAACTACGGCCCTGACATGTTTCATGCTTTATAGTCTGTTTGTCTTTATGCTTGCGTTCTCGTCTGTAAAGCATAAAATGCTGATTGCGTGTGTGTGTGTGTGTGTGTGTGTGTGTGTGTGTGTGTGTGTGTGTGTGTGTGTGTGTGTGTGTGTGTTCTGTAGGTGAGCACATGACTGAAGAGGAGCTGGCAGAATGCTTTGTGACCTTGTTGGGCTTCAACATGGAAGAAGAACGGTCTGAAATACAGACCTTTAAAGGTGGGGATTAATCAATGTTATTATTAATAATAATAGTAATAATGAATATAATAAGAAGTAATAATAAGAAATAATAGATAATAGTAATATTAATAATAATATAATAATAATAATAATAATAATAATAATAATAATAATAATAATAATAATAATAATAATAATAATAATAATAATAATATATTAATATTAATACAATCAAATCAAATCACACTCTTTTCAGCTCTTTATGAGGATTATATTCTTAGGTCTCTCTCTTTCTTTCTTTTCTTTTCTTTCCTCTCTCTCCTCGTCTTTTTTTTTTTTTTTTTTTTTTTTCTTTCTTTCTTTTTCTTTCTTTTTTTTTTTTTTTTTCTTTCTTTTCTATTTCTTTCTTTTTTTTTCTTTCTTTTTTTTTTTTCTTTTTTCTTTTTCTTTCTTTCTTTCTTTCTTTCTTTCTGTATCTTCTTTCTTTCTTTCTTTCTTTCTTTCTTTCTTTCTTTCTTTCTTTCTTTTTCTTTCTTTCTTCTTTCTTTCTCTTCTTTCTCTTCTCTCTTCTTTCTCTCTTATTGCTTCTTATTTCTTTCCGTCCTTTCTGGCTTCTTTTTTCTTTTTTTGCATTATAATTCTCTCTTCTCTTCTCTCATTATTTCTCTCTCTTTCTCTCTTATTCTTTAGTCCTTCTGGCTTTCTTTTTTCTGTCTTACTTTCTCCCTCTCTCTCTCTCTCTCTCTCTTATCTATCTCTCTCTGTGTCTCTCTTTTTCTTTGTCTTATTTTCTTTCTTCTCTCTTTCTTTCTCTCATTCTCTCTCTCATTCTTTCTTTCTTTTTATTTTTCTCTATGCTCTGCTTTTTCTTTTGCCTTCTTTCTTTCTTTCTTTCTTTCTTTCTTTTTTCTGTCTTTTTTTCTCTGTCTCTCTCTCTCTCTCATTCTTTCTTTCTTTCTTCCTTTCTCTGATTCATTCATTCATTCTTTCTTTCTTTTTTTCTTTCTTTCTTTCGCTTTTTTTTTTTTTTTTTTTTTTCTTTTTTTCTTTCTTTCTTTCGCTTTCTCTTTCTCTCTTTCTCTCTCGCTCTCTCTCGCTCTCTTTTTCTTCCTTTCTCTCTGCTCCTCTTTCTTCTTTCTTTCTTTCCTTATTACTTTCTTTTTCTGTCTTTCTTTCTTAAGCTTGTATAATTCTTTCATTTTAGATGTACTACGGTCCGACCATCTCTGATTTGATTCGATTTGACTCGATTTGATTGGATTCGATTCAATTCAATTCAATTCCTGTACTGCTTTTAACAGTGGTCATTTTTCCCAAAGCAGCTTTACAATAATCAGTAGATTACGCATTAAATTTTTTAAATTACTTTCAAAGATTTTCCTCATTTCAGAGTGCAATATTCCACTGTTCCACTGTTCCACAGTGTTCATTGCCATTGTATTCCGTTGTTGATGTTATGTTCCTCTCTGTTGAGGATCTTCAGGGTTGTTTATGTAGAAGAGCTCTCTCGACTCTGATACTTTCCTTCTATAATTTCAGTCAAAACCCTTCACACACAGATGTTGCCTTTGTTTTGAGACAGACTCCGAGCTGCCGTTGGACAGCGGGCTTCCCCCGTACATCACCATGGACACGTTTGCTGCAGACATCCTGCAATTCCCCGCGAGTGCTCAGGATCTCCCCACACAAGCACAGCCGCTCTCCTCTCCGCCTTCTGAGACGGCCTGAGTCTCTTGTTTCAGGGTGTTTTAGAACTAGTGGAATACGTTTGGGGGTTAATCAGTAATAAATGATAGAAGACAACAAGTTTTTGTTATGCTACTGTATTTAATCCCATTTAATCACACAATGAAAAACAGGAAATACATCTTGCTTTCTCTTTTCCTTCACCTGTAATGCTGTTATTGTATAGTGCAGATGGTGTGGTGTCATGAGGGAGGTCGACAGCCGGCGGGCCGCCGTGTGTTCATCACTTCCTGTTAGATATTACGTTGTTGCAGCGATAAAATATGTTGGTGCAAAAAAAAAAACAAGCAAACAACCGGATAATAACTTCTGATATTCCTGGTAGTATGAAATGAGATCACCGTCACAAATCACCCTGGAACTAAACGTGGTGAGTTAGGAATGAGAATTAACACAAGGAAGTGCTGCAAACATTTATCCAAGACATTCATTCATTCATTCATTCATCTTCTACCGCTTTATCCGATCTTCCCTCGGGTCACGGGGAGTCTGTGTCTATCTCAGGCGTCTATGGGCATTAAGGCAGGATACACCCTGGATGGAATGCCAACCCATCACAGGACACACACACACACACACACACACTTTCATACACTAGGGACAATTTTCCAAGGTGCCAATCAACCTACCGTGCATGTTTTTGGACCAGGGAGGAAACCGGAGAACCCGGAAGAAAACCCCGAGAGAACATGCAAACTCCACACACACATGGCCGAGACGGGAATCGAACCTGGACCCTGGCGGTGTGCGGCGAACGTGCTAACCACTAAACCACCGTGCCCCTGTCCAAGACATATTATTGATATTCACCTGCATTAATAATCACTGGCTTTGTTTGTTTCCGTTTTTATTTTATTTTGTTAAACCTGTTGTTCCTCATAATCCGATTTTTTGTCTTTTTCAATCCAATTCATTTGATCTTTTTTTTTTTTTTAAATTTAAATAAACTTTTTCGATGATGTCATTTATTGAGATGCGCCTGTGTGAGTGTGTGAGTGTGTGTGTATTTGATTTAATAAAGATAATATTGAATAAAATAATTATGATAACATATAACCATAATAATTAATAATAATAATAATAATAATAAAAATAACATCACCAAAATGTTTATACTATATCATTATATATTTTTGCACCATCCACAACTATGTCTGTCATTTCACTACTGTATATTCCATCCACATTTATTTATTTATCATATGGTTTATATTTACTGTACCATGTCATTTCATAGCACAGTTTACTGCATACACACGCACACATATTATATATATATATATATATATATATATATATATATATATATATATATATATATATATATTATATAAGTACTGTTCAAAGTTTTAGGCAGTGTGGAAAAAATGCTGTAAACAAAGAATGCTTTCAGAAAATAAAATAATGATTTTTACATTTTTGTCAGTTTTACAAAATGCAACATGAATAAACAAAGGAAAAATATATATCAAATCAATATTTGTTGTGAGAAATGTTTCGAAGAAGTAGAA